>CM031238.1:461250895-461371878 GCA_018340775.1 Taxus wallichiana var. yunnanensis | reverse complement strand
ATCACCTTTGCATGTCTCAAGATGGAGGGACATGCTCTGGTTTGGTGGGAAACCCATCTAGCCACTTGTGAAAAGAAGAATAATCCTATTATGAAATCTTGGCAAGAATTTAAAGAATTACTTAAAGCTAACTTCTATCCTATTGGCCATAAGACTGACCAAATGATTAAATGGTAGTATTTGAGACAAGGCAGTGGTCAAAGTGTGTAGGACTATACTACGGATTTTCAGAGGTAAGCCATGTTTATTTACTTGGACTTGGAGGATGAGGATATTTTGACTAAGTACTTGGGAGGACTTCACAATCACCTTCGAAGAAAATTCATCTCCACAAAGCCCAAAGATCTCAACGAAGCATGTGTGCAGATGTACTACTTAGATGATGAAAAGAAGTAAGGAGAAGTAGAGCCAAGGGTAAAGTAGTCAAAAAATCAGCATAAGAAAGAGTTTGGGAAAATAAGTAACAAGGGTAAGTGGAAAGGGAAAGGTAAAAAAGATGCCACTACTTTAAATACTTGTAAAGATCCTAAGAATTTTTGCAAGAACTGTGATATCAATGGTCATACTGACGCTACATGTTGGAAGTTACATACGAAGTTACATCCAAAGAACCAAACCAAGGTCTCAAAGAAGTCCATGACAGCTATGAAAAAAAAGGGGAGGTAGAAATTGAAGATGACTCTGATGTAGATAAGAGGATTGGATGCAAAACCACCAACATGGACAACCAGGAAGAGGAGATGAGTAGACTATTCCAGATCAAAATCTAGATCAAGAGAACTAAGGTAAATGCTTTGGTTGATACCGGTTCTTAGTCTAACTTGATTTTTGAAGCAATTGTAAAGAATCTTGGTCTTGAGAATTATGAGCATCCACACCCTTATCCTTTGGGTTGGGTGAATAAGGGTGTTGAAATTTAGGTAACAAGAAGATGTAAGGTCAAGTTTGGGATAAATTCCCAATATATTGATGTTTTTGAAGATGACATTATTCCACTTGATGCTTTTGATGTTGTATTCGAGATTCCTTACTTGTATGTTAGGGATGCTATATTTATGAGGAGGGAGAAATTGATAAAAAAATCAGATTTGATGATAAAATTTAGCAACAATAATTTGAGATTAGCACATGAAAATAGGGAAAAATCCAGAGACAAATAAAATAGCGAAAATAATTGATAGATTAAAACTTGAGAAATTACATGATGAGAGAGCTTACAATATATAGGAGAATGAACTCCTTAAAACAAGGATTCAACTCCAATATTTAATCCCATAATATCCTCACATATCTCTCCTATAATCACTCCCAAACCCAACAATCTCTCACACAACTCTCAAATATCTATGTGAGTTGTTTATTCAACAAACTCACAACTAATACACATTATCCTATATTATTAATAATGAATTGATTAATAACTCATATTAATAATATTACAAACTTTTATTTTTCTCACACAAATATGATATTAATATCATACTAACACACTAACTTACTAATGTAATATATGAATATTACATTTAACTATTACAAACAATAATGTGAGCACTAATTTCCTAACATTCACCCCCTTAGTGTGAACATGGGTGAGTTCTTTCTAGTACCTTCTCATGTTCTATAATACAATGGTTTTCAAAGAGTACCATCAACTCTAACAAGTTTTCTAGTGGAACCATTAACCACTTTGTATGTGATTTTCTAAGAGATTCACAAACTCTCAAATTGGTTTTCTAGTGGACCACCAACCACTTTCATAGCAGTGTACATGTTTCCCCACTCCCATTTTTACATTCAAGGGAAAATATAAGAAATATCACTCACACAGAGCTCACTTATTACAAGAGTGAACATGAATAAATCATCTGTTCTTATTACAATACACAATCAAAATTAAACACACAAAAAAAACAATGCCAAAAATTCATTTTGTGGCTCCTTCGCTTGTGATCGCAAGACGTCACTAATTAACCTCTTTTCTCCATTGCCTCCTTCCTCCACAATGATGCTACTTACTTAGAAAATTTAGCTTTTAGGATCATTACACAATTTTTTTGAGTGTCAGATTCAATGATAATGCACCCCCTGACTATGGACGTCATGTGCAAGTGAAAATGCATCCAATTAAAAAATTACATAAATGTATTACGCACCACTTTTTCTTTTTTGTTTCAGATCCCTATTTTTATTTCCACGTTTCTCTTAAAATAGAAACTAGGTTTTTGTAAAATTTTAACAAAATTTTTCTAGATATTAACTAAACAAACCCAATAAATTTTGTAATATTTTGAATTTGGGTTTTTTAGATACATTCAATCTATCAAACATTTTTTTAAAAACAACAAAAATTTCACTCAACTTACACTAGAATTTTACGCATAGATACAAGATGAATCTGAAGCTGATGTAAATTGTAATATTGTGTGTCTTTTTCTTATATTTATTGAAAAAAATGAGATATCGATTGATGTCATATGCGTAAACTATGTTCTTTTTTACTGTGATGTTTTTGCTGGAAATTTTCTTATGGGATTCCTTCAACCATCTTCTTCTTCTTCTTCTTCACTTGTAGAAGGAAACCTACTCGATACTATTGGTGTGTGTTATTTTCCACATCATTAGGTGAGTCATATCACTTAGGTGAGATCATAGGTCCATGTGTCATTTAGGGGTCATTATGAGATTCCCTTACGCGTTAGTGCATCGGTCGTCATATGCGTCATTGGGAGTTACACTTCTATTATAGGAATATAACTCCCCCTCTCTACTCGAGTTGTCATGATTGCAACACTGGGGGTTACTCAAGACTACCTCCTATATGTACACCCCATTTGATCTATGAGGTAGAGGAGAGTTTTATGGCTTAACCAGGTTCTCGCCTATGTTTCAAACATTTGCATGCACATTTGTTTTATGCTCGCTCCTCCCGAGATCTCTTCACATCGTGCGTTAGCACATCCGTCTGATGTGCACATTGTCCCTCACAATCCTCTATTATGGGTTTTAAACCCTCTTTCATAGTATCGAGTGGATATTGTGGATCCGTGCACTCCTCAACATTTCTCATGCATTTTTGGCTTTCAGGTGTGATCTTCGATCTTGTAGCGTGTGTCATAATGGATATTTTGTTACGTGCTTGGTGTATTTATTCAAGTGTTTATACCTCTATTCGGTGTTCGGGTTATTCATGGTTCATTCATTCTGTTCAATTTTTTGGTGTTTTTTTAGTTTAGTGTCTTTGACTACTCGATTCTTCGGGTTTACATGTGTGTTTAGATGTGTTTTCCTGAGGTCTAATGTGTTCTAAGTTTTAGATCTATGTATTTTGTGTGAGTTTACATTGGTTCTCTATTCTTGCATTAGCTTGACCAATAACTTGCTGGTGAATCATCTCTTACTTCCTGCAACTCGTTTCTTTGACCATGCTCATGTTTGCTCATGTTTGGCTCATGGTTCAGCCTTTCCCTTTGCTGTTTGGCCCATGTTTTGGATTATTGGATGACTCGTGTCATCCCTGGTTTGTGGATTGTGAAGTTTCGAATCCTTGTGTTCATTGTTTGTTCGTGGAGCTCCCGTCGACCTCAAGCCTTGAATCTTTGTCAACGTTTTGTGCTCTCTTCACATTGCAGACCTCTCAATGTTTTTTGTGCTCTCTTCACGTTGCAGACCTCTCAATGTTTTTGTGCTCTCGGCACATTGCAAACCTGTGCACTTTCACCATCTTCCTTGGCATGGAATCCAACAACTTGGTCAGACCTGCCCTCTACAGCCTTGGACGTTTCTTCCACCATCCACCTCGATCGTTTTGCACTCAAATCAAAGGCTTAGGTTACACATGCCACCTTACTATTTCAGATTTTGCACACCCATCCACGTTTCTCCCACGTGCCTGCAACACCTTCCATCTCACAAACATAGCCTCCAGGGACCTCCAACAACCTTCAAACTCAGCCCAGCATGTTAAATCTGCACACGTGGGCTCTCTTCTCTCCACACTCCAAAACGTGGGCCCCATTCAATCATTCCTTTTAAGAATTGTTTTCCGGATAAAACATCACCTTCTTTTTTAATGTTTTAGGGTGATTAAAAAAACATTTCATTCATGGCATGTAATAAGTTTTAGACTACTGTTTTTGGCTTATTTAATCCCCTCCTACGAGTGTCGAAGATGGAGGGCGAGGTCCGGGGTCGGCAGGAGGCTAACCCCCCCTCGCAGTCAAAACAAACCCTACCTAAAATTTTGTACCATTTCTAACAATTACCCACACGATACCATTTGTACCCATTTCGGGTACTTTTTTAATGTGTTTGCAGCATTTATTACATTTTCTCATTAGTTACGGGAATTGTTTTGTGCTATAACTTTTGACTCGTTGCTTGGATCTGAGCACTTCTTTAGTTAAAGTTTCATGTTTTTTCACATTCTACATGATGGGATTATAATTTTTGTAAACACACTACTTTATAAAGTGTCGCATTCGGGGTTATTGTACTCTTGGGTTTCACACGCAAACGCATTATCGCTTGAGTTTGACGTCTTGCTTTCATGCACCTTGCATCTTGCATTTTCATCATAGATATTTTTCTTTCTAGACTTGAGTATTGTAGGATCACCTTACAGCCTTCGCCACTTCTCACTGGGAGAGGGAACTATTCAACTTGGCATGCTTCCATGGAACGTTACTTCGCCCACGAGGGTCTTTTACCCTTCTTGCTTGGGCCAGTTCCTGCACCCGCTGATCATCATCATCTAGAGGACTTCTTTGACACTTGTGACCATGTCTTTGGTCACATGATGATGCATGTCTCTCGTTCTCTTTGGTTTCATGTGGCGAGAATCAGATCCATAGCACCATGTCCGGAGCATTCTTCAGTCCCTCTATAAAGACCCTTCACATACTGTAGTTGTTGTTGCTACTACTGATTCAGGTGTCTCCTCTATTTCTTCGTGTGATGATAGTTCCACTGACACATGCTCACTTGGTTCTACTTTTGATGATGAGGATTGTGCATCTAGTTCTGATGTCGAGAGTACTATAGAGGACTCTTCTCCTCTTTCTCTCACTATTCCAGAGAGTGTTGACATTTCCCACATCTCATCAGATATCAAGTAGTATCCTACTCGGTCTCACACCATCATTACATAAGCCTCCTTTCCACCTTCAAAGATGTATGAGGCCCACTTCACTCCTATACCTTCATTGGATGACTCATACCTATCTGACATCTCTCTTCTGTTTGTTGGGCCCCCTCATTGGGATGAGTATCTACCTGACCTTAGTCATCTTTTTGTAGAGTACACTTGTGATGCACTATAGGTTTCTCATCCATCTACAGGTGTTTCAGAGGAGTTCATCATCTCTATTGTTGGGAGTGTCCCTTCCGGAATCATGTCACTTCCACAGAGACCTTCATTGATCCACCCTCAGCTATGGATCCCTTTTCTATTGTGGAGGATGGTGTGTTCCCTTCACATCACTTGGACATCCTTTTTGTAGGTGTTCCTCTGCACTCTCATAGTTCTACACACATGGCATTACCTTTGGTTTGTTGGCACTCACTCGCTAGACCTATGTCACACTTTTGTGCACCGGACTCGATTTCTTCATGTTATTGCTTTCAGTTTCCTTTATGGAGGGGTAGACTTTCAACATGTTATTTCTATCCTTCCTAAGGGTAGGTACATAGTTTGATTTGGCTAGATCTTCTTTATTCTAGAGGTAAAGGATCTCGTCATCGATAATCTTCTAGGAAACCTCATCGGGCTTTATGTTAGGAACCATTTCTCATTTTTGACTTACCACCTCATCCTAAGTTATGATGAAGGGGGAGGGGGTGTTGGTGTGTGTTATTTTCCACATCATTAGGTGAGTCATCTCACTTAGGTGAGATCATAGGTCCATGTTTCATTTAGGATTCATTATGATATTCCCTTACATGTGAGTGTGTCGGTTCGTCAATACATCATATTTGTCATTGGGAGTTACACTTCTATTCTAGGAATGTACGTCCCCCTCTCTACTCAATTTGTCATGATTGCAGCATGGGGGTTACTCAACACCTCCTATATGTACACCCCATTTTATCTTAGGTAGAGGAGAGTTTTATGGCTTAACCAGAGTTACGCTGTGTTTCAAATATTTGCATGTACATTTGGTTGATGCTCGCTCCTCCCGAGATCTCTCACACTACCATTCACACATCCGTTTATGTGCACATCATCCCTCATGATCCTCGTTTGTGGGTTTTAAACCCTCTTTCGATATACAGATGATTACAAAATTCTAGATTTCGTGATAAAATTTAGCAACAATGATTTGAGATTAGCACATGAAAATAGGGAAAAATCCAGAGACAAATAAAATATTGAAAATAATTGATAGATTAAAACTTGAGAAATTACATGATGAGAGATCTTACAATATATAGGAGAATAAAATCCTTAAAACAAGGATTCAAATCCAATATTTAATCCCATAATATCCTCACATATCTCTCCTATAATCACTCCCAAACCCAACAATCTCTCACACAACTCCCAAATAGCTACGTGAGTTGTTTATTCAACAAAATCACAACTAATACACATTATCCTATATTATTAATAATGAATTGATTAATAACTCATATTAATAATATTACAAACTTTTATTTTTCTCACACAAATATGATATTAATATATCAATATTAATATCATACTAACACACTAACTTACTAATGTAATATATGAATATTACATTTAACTATTACAAACAATAATGTGAGCACTAATTTCCTAACAAAACCGTACAGATGGGTCAAGGATGGGATCAGCTACAACATCCGGGCACACCAGTGTAAGACACAAGTTACTATGGTAAGTGTTAACCAAGCAAAACGAATTATTTAGGAAAATCATAATCATTTTTTTACTTTTATTAAAGGATAAACAAGATGGGGTAGAAGTTGTAGAGATTTCTAACCAGGGAAAACATGATTTGGATAGTATTATTCAATATTTTCAAGAAGTATTTCAGGATCCTAGTGGGTTACCACCAAAATGGGAAGTAGAGCATGAGATTTAGCTATTGCCAGAGTCCCCTCTACCGAACATTGGGTTGTATAGGAAATCCTTTCTTGAGAGTACTGAAGTAAAAAAAAACTTCAGGAACTACTAGACTAATGGGTGATACGTCCAAGAACCTCACCATGTGGTTTGCCTATCATGATGGTGCCAAAGAATGATGGTAATTGGAGAATGTGCATCGATTATTGTGCTTTGAACAAGATCACCATAAAGAATAGATATCCACTTCCCCACATATATGATCTGTTGGACCAACTTTAGCATGCCAAATTTTTCACGAAGTTTGATCTCAAGTTAGGTTATCACTAATTCGAATGAAGGAGGAGGATATATAGAAGATTGCCTTCAAGACAAAAGATTGTTTGTATGAATGGTTAGTACTTCTTTTTGGGTTATGTAATCCACCCACTACATTTATGAGATTGATGAATGATGTATTGGGGGATTTAATATATTCATGTTTCATTTTATATCTAGATGATATCTTGATTTTTAGTGCCACTTGGGAAGAACATCTAACTCATTTGCAGCAAGTCTTACAAGTTCTCAGGGAGAAATAACTACTTTGTAATATGAAGAAATGCAAATTTTCCAAATATTCACTTGTCTATCTTGGGCACATGGTTAGAGGGGGAGAGCTACAAGTGGATTCAAAGAAGGTGGAAGCCATCACTAATTGGCTAACACCAACAGGAGCCAAAGAAACTAGGAGTTTTGTGGGAGCAATATAGTACATGCGAAGTTCATTCCAGGATTCTCCATGATTGCAGTACCTCTACACATAGGGGCTGCAAAGAGTAAGAGTTTTAACTAGGGTAAGGAACAAGAAAAATCCTTTGAGTAATTGAAATACTAGATTAGTCATGCTCAATTACTTGCAGCAGCCTTTCTAAGTAGAGACATATTCCAGTGATTATGCCATGGGCGTAGTGTTGCTTCAAGGAGGTAAACCTATATGTTATCATTCTGAAACTTTCACTTTAGTAGTTAAAGGATATTCAATATATGATAAGGAAATGTATGCACTAGTTCAAGAAATTAAAAAATGGAAGCATTATTTATTGGGTAAAGAAACTATTATGCACACTAACCACAAACCTCTCTAGTATTTACAAGCATAGTCTAAATTACAGTAGGAAAGGCACTACAAATGGATGGGGTTCCTTCAGCAGTTCCATCTAGTGATTAAATACAAGAAGGGTAGTAAAAATTTGGTGGCAGACATGTTGTCTAGGCCACCCACACGGTAATTTTCCTGTTTGGCCACTATCTCTTAGATCGAGCCCTTCACAAAGGAAGCTTACGGAGAGGCATATGCCCAAGAACAAAGACTTTGGGGTGACATTTCAGTAGTTGTAGTCCTAAGGGGCTAAAAGGATAGGGATTGAAGATTGTTATCTCAAATATGGGCTACTCTACCAATGGGGGAAGCTTTGCATGCCAAAATAAGAGCTAATTATATTGATGAGGGAAGCACATACCTTGAAATTAGTGGGACATTTCAGTGTTGGTAAAACCCTAGCCCACTTGCAAAGGTACGTGTATTGTCCCAATATGAAGAAGAAGTATCAAATTTTATACGGGGATGTAAACTTTGTTGTACTAGCAAGCCTAAGACTAGGAAGGAAGGTCTGTATATGACTTTTCAAGTATGTACTCATCCATGGGAGGACATTTCTATGGATTTTATAGGAGGATTACCTATGTCTAAACATGGCCATGACTATCTCTATGTTGTTGTTGATAGATATAGTAAGATGTGTATTTTTATGGCATGTAAAAGCACATGAGGTAGAAGATATTTTCTTTGATAATTTATGGGTGCATTTTGTTTTGCTAAAGTCTATTATTTCTAACAGGGATTTTGGGTTCTTGGGAAGTTTTGGACTACTTTGTGGGACAAGATGGATACCAGGTTATAGAGGAGCACAACTTTCCATCCACAAATAGATGGAAAAATAGAGGTGGTAAACAGGACTTTGGTACAGTTGATCAGAGGGTATAACATTAAATACCCAAGGACTTAGGATGATTCCTTATCCTAGATTCAACATTCCTATAACCGGGTAGTACACACATCCACTATGAAGTCATCATTTGAAGCATGCTTGGAATATCTACCTATAAATCTGCTAGACATAGCAGTTGGACAGCAGGATGAGAAGGATACACAAGACATAGAGGTGACTAGAGAAAAAAAATTCATTGAGAGGATCTAGAAAATCCATCTCAAAGTCAAGGAACAACTAGATAAATCTCAGGTCAAGTACAAAGCTAGGCACGATCAACATAGAAGGGAACATAAGCTTCATGTTAGAGATAGAGTTTGGATTTACTTGAGCAAGGAGAGACTACAAGGTCAAGCACAAAAGCTCAATCCATTATGATATGGACCCTTCACCATATTGGAGCAGGTTGGAGAAAATGCCTTTCGACTTGATTTTCATCATTCATGAGGATGTACTCTATAGTAAGAATCGTGAGAAATTTCACCTATATGATCCATCCATGCTAGATGAAGAATAATAACTATAGTTGCTACCTTCCATTGAGGATTGAATCTTGGACTCGAAGGTGAATTGGAGGAGGATGTAGTACTATAACAAGGTCAAAGAGACTAGGATAGGTCCAGTAGGAGTCTTGGTAGATCGACTCAAAGGAAAGACACCAAGACAGGACTAGTGGTACTTGAAGGAGCAAGTGAGGGAATTATTTCCTCACCTACTCCCTCAATAAGATTTTGTGGGACCAAAATCCTCCTAAGCGAGGGACACGTGATCCATAGGGATCCAAAATGACTCTACTTTATCAAATCAACAAACACAAAGAAGAAAAAAATTGATGCACGAAGGTTCTCTATTTAGTGACAAGACCACTACCCTATGTAGGGTGGTAGTTATAGAACTATTGCCCCACTAGGTCGGCAGTCCAGGGACTATCGGTATATATTGGGTGATGGTCTTGGTTCTTGCGGACATAAAATAAAATATGATGTGAATAGTCCCAAAATTCTTAAAGGGTGTTCATGTCTCTTCTTCTCGCATGACCTTTCCAATTCTCCGAAAGGCACAAGAGAACATGAGAAAGGCTATAAATGCTTGTTATGGAAGAGATCAAAGGAATCGAAGCATGAAGCAAGTGAGTAAGATTCTCTTAGTATTAGAATTGTGATTTGTAGAATCAAGGAGTAATTGAGACATAACAAGCGAGTAACTGGGAGGAAGTGTGAGATATTATCTACTTCTCTTTCATACTTATTGTAATGTTTGTACTTATTATTGAATTGGTCAATAAAAGTGGGAAGAAAGAGCAATTTCCCTTCCTAACTGGTTTTTCCTCCTCGAGAGGTTTTTCAGGATAAAATTGTTGGTGTATGAGTCTATATTCTTCCCTTTCTACGAAAATTGTTGATTCTAAGAACAAGTATAATTCATTCACTAGCTATCTCTATTAGTTTCTAATAAAAAGTAGAACAACAACGATTAATTGTGATTCTGTGGATAATTCCAAAGTTGAAGAGTTTACAGATCAATAGGTGGGCTTATAGTGATTGAAGAACGAACATTAATAACTATGGAATTATGCTCATTAGAAATATAAGGACTGAATTTAGGAGCACATCGAGATTTTGAAATTGGAGATGTAATAGGATGTTGTGAAGAAAATGAAATAAAAATGTTATGCTCAAGGTGCTTAATTCTTCATTTTAAAGAATATTTTTCATTTTCATGATGTCTATGAATTTATGATGATTGTAAAATGGGAGACCTTTATATTTGGATATCGATAAGGAGGGTAGAAATTAGTAGTTGGAAATTTGATCAATTGATGATGAAGGAGCTCGGGTAGAATATCATATTGTGTAGTATTTAGATCAAAATTGAAAGGTGTTGGTAGTGGTAAGACTTTAGGTTCACATTATGAGAACATGTAGAAGACATATGATTAAGATGATGTGTAGAAGAACGATTATGGGCTTGAGAAGCATCCTTGAGATGTTAGATTTCAGCTTTAAGAGATGTAATTGTTATTTCGTAGCTAGAATTTTTTCTTGAAATAAAGAATGCAAAGCTTGAATGGACTCTAAGATGGGTTGATTGGATGGAGGATTAGGAGTGATAGATTCATCAGATAGATGATAAAAATGGAACTTACTTGAGAAGGGGACATAATGTGAGGGAAATACATAGTGTATAGGAACTTTTAGAGAACATATTTACAAGGTGGGTGAATTTGAAGTAATTCATGTAAGGATATTAGAGGATTTTTAGGAGCCATGAAAGAATATCGTAGAATAGGTGAATTGAGGATCTAAGTGTTTGATCAAGATTGCGGTTCACCAAATCATTTAACATAATTTGAATTAAACCTAATTGCATAGTCACTACTAAAATACATGATGTATAAAAGTTGAAATACAAAAATTACACAAGAAATATAAGATTTAAAATATGAAACCCTAAGTAAGTGATAGAGAAACGATGACTTAGCTGAAATCCGTGTAATATAGAACTGGTCTAGAAAGGGAGAAGTGATGAACATAATAATAAGAGTGTTATTACTACTCATTGTAAATTTCAAAATGTAGAGGTGAGGCTAGATATGGGTACATGGGTGTTGGAGACCACTTTTAGATGTTGGTGACTTCACAAGAACGAGGATATAGTTTTTATTATGTTGTAAGATCTTTATTATTACGTTTTGATTGTCGATACTCACATTATGATCACCGAAGGTAACTATGACCTAAAAATATATGTTCACCTATAAAAACCCACAAAATATATCAAACCTAAAAAATAAACTAACCCTGACAAATCACCCCAAGATTGAACTCATGACTGAGCATTGTACTACATATCACATTCTATATAGTTCTTGTGTGTGTGTGTGTGTGTGTGTGTGTGTGCAATTATGATGCCCGATGATTCCCTTTGAGTAAGTTGCACTTAATAGAGGGTTGTAGATAGAATATAGAGAAGTATAGAATGTGTTTGGGTGTAATGCCCATTAAAATAACCCACTTAAGACCCAAGAACAACCTAGGATTAGTTAGGAAAAAATTATGGAATAATTTAAAAAAAAAAAATCTACAACCATGTTATAAGACAAAGCGATTGTCACTAACGAGTTCCATAACAAATCTAATCTAATAGAGCATACTTTTATTTTATTAATAGATAATATATGTTATAAGGTCCAAAATTTAGGGTTAGAAGTTTTAATTAGCTTCAGAGAGAAAACTCCTCACCATACCTATTCTCTAACAGGCTTAAAGGTTCAACTTGATTTTTCTCATACTTAATGCATTCAAAAATTTACTAAATCACTCCCACCGGATAGAAAATTTCCTCACATTTCCAGTGATATAAATAAGTCCTCCTAACTCATCATATTTTTCAAGATATGGGCAAAGGCGGGCCTTGAGATGAAAATTTTCCCCAAGGGTGGGCCTCGCAGCTCTCGGGGAGAAAATTTTCCGAAAGGGCAGGTTGGCGGGCCATGGAGACTTTTGTAAAACAATTCCTATATGGGTCAAAAATCACATTTTAACCTGTGCTCCCATGGGTCCACAAAGGACATGTGGCACTCCCTAAGACAACGCAGGGAAAAAAAAGGAAAGGCGGGGCGGCGGGAGACATTTTACAAATTCTCTAGTGTGGGTGAAAGGCTTTGTGCCCGTGCTCCCGTGAGTCTGTAGAAGGACATGTTTTATCTCCTAAGACAACACAAGGAAGGTGGGGTAGCAGGGAGAATTGAATTAAATCCCGAAGGGCTAAGAGGGTACATAGACCCGTGCCTCCGCCGACACCTCGTGATGCCATGTGGCAGCCCCTAAATGGTTGCGGGCCAGCGGAAGAACAGGGGAAAACTTGGAAAAATTTCAAAAAAAAATTCAAGATGCAAAAAGAAAAAAATGGATCCATTCCCCACCGATGCCTCATGATGCCATGTGGCATCACCTGATTGGTTGCAAGCCAACAGGGGAAAGTTTGGAAAATTTTCCCAAAATTTTTTGAAAATGCTAAGTTCAAAAGAGGATCCACCCTCCGCTATCACCTCATGGTGCCACATGGTAGCCTTTGATTGGTTGCGAGCTAGTGGGGTGGTGGATAAAATTTTGAAATTTTTCCCAAAAAAATTCCTAAGCCCCAAGGGAAAAATCTCGGGCCACGGGCCCACTAAGGAAAATTTTCCCAAAATTTTAACGCCAAGTGAAGAAAACTTCAGAAGGCCATAAATTTTGATAGAGAGCTCGGTTTGGGGAAAACGAGGACTTTCTAGAAATATCTCCATGTGCTGTTTTAGACAAAGCTCACTAATTTTTTGTTTTGATAAAGTTTAAGGGGTAAATTTTAAGAAAATATCCTGTAGGATTTTACAGTGCAAACTGGTAAATTTTAACTTGTGAACTTTATTCAATTTGATCTTATTCCTCTCTCAACATGTCAAATAGACATGGAGGATTGTTCTTAGATGAATTTAAGATATATTGTGAGGGTTAATTTATTTGATTGAGGATCAATTCAAAATTTCCAACATTTGACAGAAAAATGACTGCAAAAGTAAAACGGTTCCAACTAATTTTACTAAGTTTTCTAAGAAATTTTCTTGAGTATTAATGTCTAGATGAATTTGTTTAGATCCTACCACTTCAATTTAATTATTTAATTTGTTATTTTATTGTTGCAGGTTTGAATTGTGCATTTTTAGTTTAGATAATTGTCAGTTTGAAATGACAAATAACAAGGTTCAAATTTTAAAGGATCTATTTCCCATTTTCATCTTCTAAGTATTAAAATTCATTCCAATTCTAATATAACACATTTTAGTTGATTCAAAATGAACCATTCAAGACCAAAATACAATTTCGATTTCCAATTTTACACACTTCGAAAGACAAAATCGTAATTTTCTCACACGCATTTCTTCCTTTCAAACAAAGATTTCAATACATTGGTATAATCAGATTCAATACAACAATGCAATTTGAGAAAGGCATTACGATCATTTATTGATTTCAAAAGGTAATTTTACAACTTCTTTCTTTTATTCCTTCCTAAATCATTTATTGAACATGGGGCGATAAATACATTTTCTTTTCACGTGTTCCACTTTACCACTTTTCAATAGAGATTTCATAGAGTATGCAAAACATAGATTTCCAATGGAAGAACATCATATGGACAAGAAAACCATTTTCATTAATTCAAATGAACTCTTACAACTTCCTTTCCATTTAATTACAAAATACAATAAACTAAACATGTATCATTATTTCACATTCTTTCTAAAGAATACAAGGTATAACTCTTTTAAATTTCAAACATTTACACATTCATCCAATTCAAGTGGGAAAGGTTACAATGAGATTTCATTTCACAAGGTACTATAAAACTGTCTTTTCTCATCTCCAAAACAGCAACATGCATTCTTCTCATTCATCCAATTTGATCACAACAGGAGTAGGGAAAGGAAACAATTTCCACCCAACCAAGACATCAAATGAATAGGAGAAGTCAACCTTCTTCATTGACCCTCGAGCCCCAACCACAATGCAATAAGAAATGTGTTTCAACTCATGGCAACATTAGGCTTCAACAAAACATACACACAACATTTTCACAATAAAACACATTCCAAACAAGAACAACAGTTTTACAACCACATGAATGACATCACACAAAACTCAGGCTTTATCAAGCAAGCCAAAGGAGCAAGAACTATGGGTGATGCTTCTTATGCCTCCCAAACGGGGAAATGGGTATCACCACCTAAGTTGCAAACCACCAAAAATAGTATATCAAAACCCTGATATTCCTTATGCCTCACCATGTACCCCTTATTCCTCACATTTCCTTATGCATCCCCAACCTCTTATGGCACCCCATAATGAGTAAATAAATTCAAGTTATTTATTTTTACAAGGTGGAACCCAAAACCAAATCCATCCACCCTTATATCTCCCTAAAACACACTTATGCCTCCCGAAATTAAACCCCATAGTCTTCTCCCACACCAATCCTAGGCTATCTACCCAACCACCGACAACAATAACAAACATACCAGCATTCACATATTCATAAAAGGGAAAAGAAGAGCATTTTCAAGAGCTAAGCTCATACCTCTCCATGATGGAGTTATTCCAAATTCAAAAACAACAAGCTTTATCCCAATGCAAGCAGTCCAAACTCAAACAAGCATGAGTATGCAACAATTTTTCCAAAATTCCTTCAAAGCAAAACACTCCCAAAACTGTAAGAAAATTCACCTAAAATGAAGTCTCCCAAGTGAATCAACCCAAAACAAGGCAAGTAATTCAAATTTTACAGAGGAGGAAAGAGAAGAGGATGAGGTGAATCCATGTAGGATGCCACATCACACATCCTCAACCCCAAACCAAAGTCAACTTCATTCTCTAATGTATAATCAATAAGTGGGTGAATAATATGACAGATTACTTACACACTCAAATCCAACCCACACCTCAAAGGACTGAAGTTAAAACATGTAAGAACAATCCAATTAAAAGCTACAATTTGTCTTCCCAAAATGCATTAAAAAGTCTAATTTTAACTCTCTAACCATAGGTATGGTTGGTAATTAAATTTAAGAGGTATGGGACAAGTTTAACTTGTCCCACAAGCCTCCAAAATCATCCTTCAAGGACAAATTCGAATTTCTAAGAAGGTGGAGTGTTTCACACTCAAAAGTTAACTTGCACATCACTTACTTATTACTTACACATTACTTCCACATTCTTACAACACTTTGAAATATGGCCAAAAACTCTATTAAGTACATTCCTATGACGTCTTTTAATTAATTAACTAAACAATATGATTAATCACAATATTTACACACCATTAAATATATAATGAAAGGGGTAAGTGCACCACAAAATAATCACATGCAAAAATTAAACAAAAAGGGACTAGAAATAAAAGAAATACATAAAATCCGTTAGTCACATTTAAAGGTGATCATCCAATAATTTTCCATTTCTAGGTCTACTCACAATGTAGTGCCCACTTTCCTTAGACACTATTCGTATTCGATATTGATCACATTTTTGATATTATTATGTTTTGATGTAGTATGATGTATCAGGGATTATTATGGACATTATTATGTTTTGATTAGTATGATGGTTAGATGTTAGATCCTAGATTAATATTGATCTAGATTCAGATATTGTTCTTGATGATCATTGAGACATTAGTATTATTATGTGGATGATAACATACTAGTTGACATGGAAAGGTTATTACTTTTGATTGTAGACATGTGACATTGATATTATGAATAGCTATAGTATAGAGATCTATTGGATGATGATATAGTTGCAATTGAATTTAAATAATAAATGTTAAATCCTTGATATTGTTGTGATTTGGATTTAATAATTATATGTTGATTTTATATCTCTTGGATGTTCTGATATGGCCACGAGGCCAAAGGAGGTATTGTTATTTTACAGTTAAAAATCACAACAATGTCGGGGACTGGAGACTAACCATATTGGAATTTAGTGTGAAATCAACAAGGGTCACCATGGCAACTGTGTTTGATTTGTGTGTTGTGTTGTGTTAGGATTTCCCATGGGGGGGATTTCCATTACTTGTGACCATGGGGTATATGTGTGCTTTATTTGTTGTGTCCCTTTTTAAAATTATTGTTGTATGTATTTTATTTGTAATGTGCTCTTTATTTTAATTATTTTAATGTGATAGTATAATGTGAGAGTCTTATAGTTAAATTTCAATTAAATTAATTGGGATGTGGAATATAAATTAAATGTTATTGTCTTGGTTGAAAATGAAAATTGACTTATATATATATATAACCATGTGGTAAATAAATAAATCTTTATAAAATATTGTAATAAATAAATGTCATAAATATTAATGCATGTGTAAGAGGATGTAAGAGTTGTGTAAGTGAAATGATAGATTGTGTAAGGCAGATTTTGGAGTGTAGAACACTCCATCCTCTTTGAAACTCGGATTTGGTCTTGGGAGCCTAAATTGGAGGCTTGTGGGACAAGTTAAACTTGTCCCACACCTCTCAAAATCCTCCACCAACCATGATTATTGATTTGGAGTCAAAATCAATCTATTTTATTGTATTTTGACATAAATTTGTGTAAGTATTGATTGCACTTGTCTTATAATTTTAAATGCATTCCTTTTGGGGTATGGGCTATATTGTGTGTGTAAGTAATTTTGTCATTTTTCATTAATGGTGATTTGTTGTTGATGTGGATTGCACTCTTGGGGAATGAGGAAAAATGATGTGGCATCCCACTTGGAATCCACATCATCCTCTTCCACCCTCTCCTTTAAAATTTGAATTCCTCCTCATTTTGAGGTTGTTGAAAGTTTGTGATTTCACTCTTGGGGAAAATTCCTCTTGGATTTTGGAGCTTACTTTGTGGAAGAAGTGGATTTACTTGTGCATACATTTACCTTGCTGATTTGGGACTGATTTTTGTGAAATAAAGACTCTTGGTTTTGAAACAAGTCTCCATTATGGAGAGGTAGGGTCTCACTCTTTTTAAATTGTTGTTTTTTTCCCTCTTTTAGCATGAATTTTGAATGTATTTGTGTTTTCAATTCTTAGAGGGATGGGTAGAATGCTTAGGGCATGGTGTGGAGAGAAGACTATGAGGTTTATCAGAGGAGGGATAAGGGATTTGCCATTGTTATTTGTTCTTGGGAGGGAATGTTGGTTTGGGATCCACCTAGGAAAGGAAATTGCTTGCATTTCCTACTTTGGGGGAGGTATAAGGGATAAATTTGGAGGAGGGATAAGGAGGGGTTGAGGAGGGATAAGGTTTATGGGATTGCTATGATTTTGGTGGTTTTCTTTTGGTGGATGCCCAAAATTCAACTTGGGAGGCATAAGGAGACCTCCATAGTTCTTGCTCTTGCTTGGCTTGCTTGCTTGGAGAAGGAGCCTTTGTTTTGTTTGAAATTGATTGTTGTAGTTGAGAACTACATCTTCTTGCTTTGTGTTTCTTTGTGATTGTGAAATATGCTTGTATGTGAAGAAGCCATGTTGCCATGTGTTGTATCATCATGCTCCATTTCAATATGGTTGGGGCTCGGGGCCAATGGGGAAAGATGGCTTCTCTTTTCCCATTGGGTATCTTGGTTGGGTGGAGAGCGTTGCCTTTCCCCCTTCCTTGTTGTGATCAAAAGATGAAAGATGAAGAAATCAACATGTTGCTTTTTTGGAGAGTTGTCATAGTTGGACAGTCATCCTTTTTGTAAATTTCAAATGTAATCCTTCCCACTTCAAGTGGATGATTGTAATTGATATTGAAATGTGAAGTGTTCACCTTGTAGTTGGAAGATGAAATTGATTTGAGAAATGTAAAGAAGAATTATACTTCTCTGTTTTATTTGGAAAAGAAAATGTGAATGATACTTTGTTTTGAAAGAGATTAAGAAATAACATTGCCAGTAAATGTACTATGTTTGAAATCAAATAGAAGAGTTAAATTGTATATTGTTATTGGAAATCAAAGAAAGAATAGTGTTCTTTCTCAATTGCATTGTTGTATTAGAAAAGGAATGATTGTTATATCTTAGGAAATTCTTTTTTTGGAAAAGAGAAACAGTTAAAGGAAATGACAAAAAATTGATCTTTTGAAATGAGCTTAAAAAAATTAGAAATTAACATTGCATACTATATATATGTGTTTTTGGATCAATGGAGTGTTTGAGAAAGGAATTTGGCATGTTTTCCATACTTGAATGTTGCACATTAATTATGTAACTCGTGAAAGGAAGAATTTTGTTATTTGTATAACTCTGACATTTGAAAATAATGCAATTAATGTATAGTTCATATTTATGAATAAAATTAATAAGGGAGACAAAGTATTTTAGATGTATTGGGTCCTATTGAACCCACATTGAACTTCACATTTAAGAAAATATCTCTAAAACTCTATCAAATCCAATTTAAACTTCTCAACCCAACTCCCTGTCATAGGACTGTAAAGTTATATCAATTCCAACTTAATCTCCAAATTGGACCTTTAAAATATACTTAAACTTACCCAAGACCATTTCTCCATGCTCAATTTACATGCTCAGAAGAAGAAATATCAAAATTGAATTAAATCTTATAAGTTGAAAATTGCCAGTTTTAAAATTATAAACCCTGCAGATCGATTTCTTAAAATTGACCCTCAAAACTTTACCAAATTCCAAAATTGATGATTTTTATGCAAAAGAGGACTCCGAGAGATTTCCGAGAAAGTCCTCATTTTCCTAAAATGGAGCTTCCTATCAAAAGTTATGGCCATTTGAAGTTTTACTTCAAAATGGCCATCCCAAACCAAAAATGAAATAATTCGACCTTAGAAAAATTTAAATTTTGAACTTTAGAAAAATTTCTTAAAAAGTTTCCGTGGCCCCGCCACCCTCTCATCCTATCAGAAGTCACCACGTGGCACCTTGGAGGGGCGGACCCTTAATAAAACTTAACATTTTGAAAAATTTTGCCTTGGGAAAATTTTCCCAATTTTCCCCACAACCCCGCGCCCCCAACCAATCACGTGTTGACACGTGGCAGGGGGGGGATGCACGATCAAAATGGAAAACTTAACATTTTGCACTTTTGGAAAAATTTCACTTTTTCCTCTATAACCCCCGCCCACACCCACGTGCCAATAGGCTAACTTTTGACACATGTCCCCATGGGTGTGCCCCAAAGCCAATGGGGGTCCCCAGGAAACTCTTTTAACCTTTTAACCCCTTGGGTGAAAAATCAAAATTTTCTCCACCGGCCCACGGCCAGAAATCACAAAGCACCACATGGCCATTTGGGCAAGCGCAGAGGCACGAGGAAAATTTTCCTTCGGAAAATTGAAAACTTGGTTTTGGGAAAAATTTCATGTTTTTCCCATGACCCACTGGCCCAAACCAATCACGTGATGACACGTGGCATTTGGGGGTGTCGGGGGGTGCGAAGGCATTTTCTCCCTAACCCCGTGGACTTCTAAGGGAAAATTTTCCCCTAAAACTCCACCTAGCCATAACTTGAGTTTTACAAGGAGTTAGGAGGACTTCTTTATATGGTTGGAAAGGTGAGGAAATTTCCTATCCAATGAGCCTAGTTTAGGAAAGTTTTGATAAATCTAAATGTGTGAAAAATCTAGTTGAAGTTCAGGGCTTGATAGAGAGCAGGCCTTGGGATAAATTTCTCCTTGAACCTTAGTAAAACTTGTAACCTCCAAATTGGAACCTTGTAAACTTGTTATAAGATAAAAATGGAAATCTTGTGTTTGGTTAATCAGAATCTATTCTGAACCTATTTAGTTTCAAACTAGTGTCTTGCTACTTGTTTGTAGACCCTTCTTATCAAAAAAATTATTCCATAATTTTCCTAGTTTGTTTCTTGGTCTCAAGTGGTAGTTGAAGTAGGCATTACACTTGGTATCAGAGTAGTGGTTCAAAAGCTTGGACCATTGGGCACACTAGAAACATTGAGACTTGAAACCTAAAACTAGCAAATTGATAATCTAGAAAACAAAACTAATTTGAAAATTGTTCATGTTAGTAAACTTAGAAAACTAAAGAAAACTCAAGGTAATGAACTAACTCCCACTCTGGTCTATGTAGGGAGCTCAGATGGAGCAGGAGGAACATTCACAGAGACTCAGAGTCACCACCACCACCACCTCCACCCCACCACCACCACCACCAGATCAGGGTTTAGCAGCTATCCTACCACAGATTTTGCAGACCCTCCAGGATGTTAATGCTGCCCTACGTGGAGGATCAGTAGGAGGGCACTTAGGCAGACATGACAAAGATACTTCCATAGAGGGACATGCACCTCCTCCACATAGTGAGGAGGATGGAGGAGAGAATTTTCATGGAGAGTCAGCTAGAGTAGAGTCTCCTTGAGGGGACATGGTGACCATATTTCGGAGCATAGAGAGAGGTCTCGAGCCCTAGGCTTAGGGATGAGCTTATAGAGAGGCCCAGAGGCCATCAGACCACAGCTACGGATCACATCAGGGAGATCCTAAAGCTTAGCCCTCACATTATTCAGGTGACATAGGGGATTCCAGGTAGAGGCCTGGCTAGTTAGCTTGAGCGGTTGCTTCAAGCTTTGTCCTTGTTCTAGCAACACGAAAGCTCATGTTGCGATCCATCTACTGAAGGATGGAGCTGGAGTATGGTGGAGGACAGAGGAGTAGAAGCTCCATATAGATTCAGAGACAGTCACTTGGGAGCTATTTGAGGAGAGATTTAGGAGTAGATACTTACCACGAAGATTCATATAGTAGAGGATCGATGAGTTCCATGATCTTTGACAGGCTTCCCTTACAGTGGCTGAGTATGAGAGTAGGTTCCTAGACCTACTTCAGTACGTTGATTACATGTAGGATGAGTAGGTGTGGATCCATAGGTTCATCTAGGGCCTTAATATAGACATTGGAGGTGTAGTTTGGATCCACTACCCATAGACATTAGCAGAGGCCGTTGAGAAGGCCTACATTGCAGAGGAGACTCGGGGTAAAACCCAGTAGGCTAGAGACCGAGGTCAGGAGCCGTATTCAGCAGTTGTAGGATAGTAGATCGAGGGGTCAACTCCTCCTCCTCATGGTGGTTAGCATTCTTTGTAGTCATCTTTTAGGCCATAATAGCAGCAGCAGCAGTAGTCCCACCCACCTTTTAGGCCTCCTCAGAGAGTTGATGCACAGAGAGGTCGGAGCATGGGGCCTCCTAGGGGTCCCACCAGGACACAGGGTGGAGCTAGAGCTCAGTCAGGCAGGAGCTCGACCACAGAGGCCATAACAGACTATGGCTAGATCATCAGGGTCCACAACACCTACCTCTAGGGCACCTTCTAGCGGTGCTGCAGTTTGGAGGACTTCAGGTGGTTGTTTCAGGTGTGGAGTAGCGGGACACTTTTGGAGAGATTGCCCCCAAAACCCTAATAAGGGTAAGGCACCCATCTCAGAGCCTACAGTTGGAGACATGGGATGGAGTCACAGATCTACATAGCAGTTGAGAACTACACCAGTGAGCACTAGAGCATGGTCATTGAGACCACAGGTAGTATTGGAGGTGTTCCTACCTCCATATTGTTTGACTCTAGTTCTTCTGATTCATTTATTGCACCATCCTTAGTAGAGCGATGCAGGCTAGTGGCTATTAGATAGGGTCATAGTTGGGATGTTGAGATGGCTTGGGAGCCAAGGTCTCTGTAGACTCCTTAGTAAAGGAGTGTGTTGTTAACTTGGGACCTTTCACCACCACTTCAGATCTCCGCATACTTCCTTTGGGCTCGTATGGAGTCATTTTAGGCATGGATTGGTTGATCTACACATAGGGCCAGGATGGATTGCTATCATAAGACTATATCTTGTGCAGATGATCTTGGAGTTGAGTCGGTGATTTCTGGGGTCAGGAGACCTATTTCTATTCACACTATCTCCGCTATGTAGCTCAAGCGGTGTGTGTGACAGGGTTGTCAGATGTATGTAGTCACAGTCAGTGACCGGATAGAGGATGGATCTAGTGGGCCATCACTAGATGACCATCCCATTTTGAGAGAGTATGCAGATGTTTTCCTAGGGGAGCTACCGGGGATGC
Source organism: Taxus wallichiana var. yunnanensis (assembly GCA_018340775.1). Taxonomy (NCBI): domain Eukaryota; kingdom Viridiplantae; phylum Streptophyta; class Pinopsida; order Cupressales; family Taxaceae; genus Taxus; species Taxus wallichiana. Next base: position 461,349,189 of record CM031238.1, on the reverse strand, counting down.
CACCCCCACGTGAGATTGATTTCCATATTGATCTAGTTCCAGGAGTAGAGCCTATCTCATGAGCTCCTTATCGGATGACCACCCTAGAGCTCTGTGAGCTCAAGTTACAGCTAGAAGGGCCTTCTAGAGAAAGGCCTTATCCATCCTAGTGTATCCCCTTGGGGTGCACCGGTTATATTTGTTAAGAAGAAGGATGGATCCTTGCGGTTGTGCATAGACTACCGCCAGCTGAATAAGGTAATGATCAAGAATCGTTATCCCCGCCTCACATTGATGACTTGTTTGATCAAATGAAGGGGGCCATGGTGTTCTCTAAGATTGATCTCAAGTCAGGGTACCATCAGTTGAGGATTATGGAGGTAGACATTCATAAGACTACTTTTCATATGAGGTATGGGCACTATGAGTTCACAGTGGTGCCTTTTGGTTTGACGAATGCCCCCATAGTGTTTATGAGTTTGATGAATGGGGTATTCAGGACCTTTTAGATCACTTTGTGCTCATCTTTCTTGATGACATTTTGATTTACTCACGTATGCATGAGGAGCACGAGGGCACCTTCACCAGGTTCTTCAGTGTCTTCGTGAGCAGCAACTTTACGGGAACTTGGAGAAGTGTGCTTTCTTTCAGTCAGAGATTTAGTACTTGGGTCATATCATCTTAGGTGAAGGTATCACAGTTGATCCTTCCAAGATTAGAGCCATTATGGATTGGCTAGCACCCACTACAGTGATAGAGGTGCGCAACTTCATGGGGTTAGTAGGTTACTACTATAGAGATTTTATCAGGATTTCTCTCAGATAGCACACCCCATCACTTCCCTTCAGTGGAAAGGGAAGAAGTTTGTTTGGTCAGACAGGTGTGAGCAGGCCTTCAGGACACTAAAGGAATATCTCACTTCAGCACCCATTCTTGCAGTGCTGGATCCACATGGTGAGTTCTTTGTTTGCACAGATGCTTCTTTAGCAGGGCTTGGAGGTGTGTTGATGCAGGATGGCAGGGTTGTAGCTTTTGAGTCTCAAACTCAAGGATCATGAGCTTAATTATCCTACCCATGATCTTGAGCTTACGGTAGTTGTGCATGCTTTGGTTAGATGGAGACATTTTCTTCTTGGATGGAGATTCACACTTAGGACAGATCATTTGAGTCTTCGCCACCTCTTCACGCAGCCCAATCTAAACACTCGTCAGAGAGCATTGGATGGAGTTTCTTTGTGAGTATGACATGGAGATAGAGCATGTGAAAGGGAAGGAGAATGTGGTTGTAGATGCTCTCAGTAGATGGAGGCATTTGAGCATGGCTACTTCAGTGAGCACAGATTTACAGAGCAGGATCCTTCAGTAGCTTCCTCTTGATAGTTTCTACATTGCAACTCGAGTAGAGATTGAGTCCCAGAGACCCCTTGAGGGGAAATTTGATGGTTTCTCACTAGAGGTAGATGGTCTTCTCAGGCACAGAGGTCAGATTTATGTTCCTAGAGATGGAGGCTTGAGGCAGGACATCTTGACAGAGGCACATCATGCACCCTATTCAGCCCATCCTAGGGTGAAGAAGATGCATGCCACCTTGAGACAGTTATATCACTGGAGAGGACTTCACAGGGATGTGGCTCAGTTTGTGTCATGTTGTTTAGAGTGCTAGAAAGTGAAGGCCGAGCATCAACATCCAGCTGGCCTTCTTTTCCTCATGCTATACCGGAGTGGAAATGGGACACCATTTCCATGGATTTCATTGTTGGGTTACCGATGTCGAGATATCACCACGATGCCATCATGGTCACGGTTGATAAATTGAAAAAAGTAGCTCACTTTTCACTGGTAAAGACCATGTATACAGCTAGTGTAGTGGCACGTGTCTACTTGGATGAGATTATCAAGTTGCATGGATTCCACGGAAGATCATTTGTGACCGCGATCCTTTATACACTTCCCATTTCTGGACTACCATGCAGTATGTTCTTAGGACAAAGATTAACTTCAGCACATAGCTTATCACCCAGAGACAGATGGATAGACTAAGAGGGTGAATCAAATTTTGGAGGACATGCTCAGGATGTATGTGATGGATCACCAAGTGAGATGGGAGGAGTATCTGTATCTTGTGGAGTTTTCCTACAATAATAGCTTTCCAGAGTTCTATAGGCATGGCTCCTTTTCAGGCCTTGTATGGTAGGGAGTGTAGGACACCCCTTAGCTGGGATAGATTGGAGGATAGAGTATCCTAGGACCAGCTCTTTTTAGGACATGGAGCAGTAGGTAGTGTTGATCAGGCAGAGATTGTAGGAGGCACATGATAGGCAAGAAGTACGTACACTGATCAGCATAGAACTGAGCATAATTTTGATGTGGGCATGAAGGTATTCCTTCGTGTTAGGCCACATAAGAGCCCGATCCATTATGGAAAAGGTTCTAAGTTAGCTCCTTGGTTTGTTGGACCTTTTGAGATCTGGAGCGTATCGGCCCGTTGGCTTACCATCTAGCATTGCCACCCAGCTTGTCTCGCGTACATGATGTGTTTCATGTTTTTGTTCTTAGGAGATACATCACAGATCCTTCTCATGTGCTAGATTGGACATCATTGCAGGTATAGGATCAGGGGCAGGTGATGGTGGAGCCCATCCATATCATAGATCACAGGACCCTGGGCCTTTGAGGCAGAGAGATTGATCAGGTACGGGTGTAGTGGGACAGATATGATGAGACTGCAGCCACTTGGGAGGATGCTACTGCTTTATGAGTGTAGTTTCCACATTTTTTCCAGTGACTTCTAGGAGGAAGTCGAGTCTAAGGGGAGGGGGATGTAGTGCCCACTTTCCTTGGACACTATTCAGATACTGATCCTGACACTATTGATCACATTTTGGATATTATTATGTTTTGATGTAGTATGATGTATCAGGGATTATTATGGACATTATTATGTTTTGATTAGTATGATGGTTAGATGTTAGATCCTGGATTAATATTGATCTGGATTCAGATATTTTGCTTGATGATCATTGAGACATTAGTATTATTATGTGGATGATGACATACTGGTTGACATGGACAGGTTATTGCTTTTGATTGTAGACATGTGACATTGATATTATGAATAGCTATAGTATAGAGATCTATTGGATGATGATATAGTTGTAGTTGAATTTAAATAATAAATGTTAAATCCTTGATATTGTTGTGATTTGGATTTATAATTATATGTTGATTTTATATCTCTTGGATGTTCTGATATGGTCATGAGGCCGAAGGAGGTATTGTTATTTTGTAGGTTAAAAATCACAACAATTTCGGGGACCGAGACTAACCATATTGGAATTCAGTGTGAAATCAACAAGGGTCACCATGGAAACTGTGTTTGATTTGTGTGTTGTGTTGTGTTAGGATTTCCCATGGGGGATTTCCATTATTGTGACCATGGGGTATATGTGTGTTTTATTTGTTGTGTCCCTTTTTAAAATTATTGTTGTATGTATTTTATTTGTAATGTGCTCTTTATTTTAATTATTTTAATGTGATAGTATAATGTGAGAGTCTTATAGTTAAATTTTAATTAAATTAATTGGGATGTGGAATATAAATTAAATGTTATTGTCTTGGTTGAAAATGAAAATTGACTTATATATATTATAACCATGTGGTAAATAAATAAATCTTTATAAAAGATTGTAATAAATAAATGTCATAAATATAAATGCATGTGTAAGAAATTGTAAGAGGATGTAAGAGTTGTGTAAGTGAAATGATAGATTGTGTAAGGCAGATTTTGGAGTGTAGAACACTCCATCCTCTTTGAAACTCGGATTTGGTCTTGGGAGCCTAAATTGGAGGCTTGTGGGACAAGTTAAACTTGTCCCACACCTCTCAAAATCCTCCACCAACCATGATTATTGATTTGGAGTCAAAATCAATCTATTTTATTGTATTTTGACATAAATTTGTGTAAGTATTGATTGCACTTGTCTTTTAATTTTAAATGCATTCCTTTTGGGGTATGGGCTATATTGTGTGTGTAAGTAATTTTGTCATATTTCATTTATGGTGATTTAATTGCCTTGATGTTGATTGCATTTTGGGAATGAGGAAAAATGATGTGGCATCCCACTTGGAATCCACATCATCCTCTTCCACCTTCTCCTTTAAAATTTGAATTCCTCCTCATTTTGAGGTTGTTGAAAGTTTGTGATTTCACTCTTGGGGAAAATTCCTCTTGGATTTTGGAGCTTACTTTGTGGAAGAAGTGGATTTTCTTGTGCATACATTTACCTTGCTGATTTGGGACTGGTTTTTGGTGAAATAAAGACTGTTGTTTTGGAAACAAGTCTCCATTATGGAGAGGTAGGCTCTCACTCTTTTAAAATTGTTGTTTTTCCCTCTTTTAGCATGAATTTTGAATGTGTTTGTGTTTGAAATTCTTAGAGGGATGGGTAGAATGCTTAGGGCATGGTGTGGAGAGAAGACTATGAGGTTTATCAGAGGAGGGATAAGGGATTTTCCATTGTTATTTGTTCTTGGGAGGGAATGTTGGTTTGGGATCCACCTAGGAAAGGAAATTGCTTGCATTTCCTACTTTGGGGGAGGTATAAGGGATAAATTTGGAGGAGGGATAAGGAGGGGTTGAGGAGGGATAATTTTTATGGGATTACTATGATTTTGGAGATTTGCTTTTGGTGGATGCCCAAAATTCAACTTGGGAGGCATAAGGAGACCTCCATAGTTCTTGCTCTTGCTTGGCTTGCTTGCTTGAGAAGGAGCCTTCATTTTTTGAAATTGATTGTTGTAGTTGAGAACTACATATTCTTTTGTGTTTCTTTGTGATTGTGAAATATGTTTATATGTGAAGAAGCCATGTTGCCATGTGTTGTATCATCATGATTTATTTCAATATGGTTGGGGCTCGAGGGCCAATGGGGAAATATGGATTCTCTTTTCCCATTGGGTATCTTTGTTTGGTGGAGAGTGTTGCCTTTCCCCCTTCCTTCTTTTGATCAAAAGATGAAAGATGAAGAAATCAGCATGCTGCTTTTTGGAAAATTGTCATAGTTGGACAGTCATCCTTTTTATAAATTTCAAATGTAATCCTTACCACTTCAAGTGGATGATTGTAATCGATATTGAATGTGAAGTGTTCACGTTGTAGTTGGAAGATGAAATTGATTTGAGAAATGTAAAGAAGAATTATACTTTTCTGTTTTATTTGGAAAAGAAAATGTGAATGATACTCTATTTTGAAAGAGATTAAGAAATAGCATTGCCAGTAAATGTACTGTGTTTGAAATCAAATAGAAGGAGTTAAATTGTATATTGTTATTGGAAATCAAAGAAAGAATAGTGTTCTTTCTCAATTGCATTGTTGTATTAGAAAATGAATGATTGTTATATCTTAGGAAATTCTGTTTTGGAAAAGAGAAACAGTTAAAGGAAATGACAGAAAATTGATCTTTTGAAATGAGTTGGTAAAATAAAATATAATTAGAAATTAACATTACATACTGTATATATGTATTGTTGGATCAATGGAGTGTTTGAGAAAGGAATTTTGCATGTTTTCCATACTTTAATGTTGCACATTAATTATGCAACTCATGAAAGGAAGAATTATGTTATTTGTATAACTCTGACATTTGAAAATAATGCAATTAATGTATAGTTCAGATTTATGAATAAAATTAATAAGGGAGACAAAGTATTTTAGATGTATTGGGTCCTATTGAACCCACATTGAACTTCACATTTAAGAAAATATCTCTAAAACTCTATCAAACCCAATTTAAACTTCTCAACCCAACTCCATGTCATAGGACTGTAAAGTTATATCAATTCCAACTTAATCTCCCAATTGGACCTTTAAAATATACTTAAAATTACCCAAGACCATTTCTCCATGCTCAATTTACATGCTCAGAAGAAGAAATATCAAAATTGAATTAAATCTTATAAGTTGAAAATTGCTAGTTTTAAAATTATAAACCCTACAGATCTATTTCTTAAAATTGACCCTTGAAACTTCACCAAATTCTAAAATTGATAATTTATATGCAAAGAGGACTCCGAGATTTTGGAAAGTCCTCGTTTTCCTAAAATGGAGCTTCCTATCAAAAGTTATGGCCATTTGAAGTTTTACTTCAAAATGGCCATCCCAAACCAAAAATGAAATAATTCGACCTTAGAAAAATTTAAATTTTGAACTTTAGAAAAAATTTTTTAAAAGTTCCATGGCCCCGCCACCCTCTCATCCTATCAAAATTTGCCATGTGGCACCTTGGAGGGGCACCCTTAATAAAACTTAACATTTTGAAAATTTTGCCTTGGGAAAATTTTCACAATTTTCCCCGCAACCCCGCGGTCCCCAACCAATCATGTGCTAAAATGTTGTAGGGGGTGCACACATCAAAATGAAAACTTAACATTTTGCACTTTTGGAAAAATTTCACTTTTTCCTCCACCAACCCGCATCCCCGTAGCCAATAGGGTTTTGACACATGTCCCCATGGGTGCGTGGGTCCACACAATTCTTTTAACCTTTTAACCCCTTGGGTGAAAAATCAAAATTTTCTCCACCAGCCCGCGGCCAATCACAAAGTACCACGTGGCCATTTGGGCAAGCATGCGGAGGCACGGAGGAAAATTTTCCTTCAAAAAATTGAAAACTTGGTTTTGGGAAAAATTTCATTTTTTTCCCCGTGACCCTGCCACCTGGACCAATCATGTGATGACACGTGGCATTTGGGGGCATCGGCGGGGGCACGAAGGCATTTTCTCCCTAACCCCGCGACCTCCAAGGGAAAATTTTCCCCTAAAACTCCACCCAGCCATAACTTGAGTTTTACAAGGAGTTAGGAGGACTTCTTTATATGGTTGGAAATGTGAGAAAATTTCCTATCCATTGACCCTAGTTTAGGAAAGTTTTAATAAATCTAAGTGTGTTAAAAATCCAATTGAATTTTAGGGCTTGATAGAGAGTAGGCCTAGGGATAAATTTCTCCGTGAACCTTAGTAAAACTTATAACCTCCAAATTGGAACCTTGTGAACTTGTTATAAGATAAAAATGGAAATCTTGTGTTTGGTCAATTAGAATCTATTTCGGAACCTATTTAATTTCAAAATAGTGTCTTGCTACTTGATTGTAGACCCTTTTTATCAAAAAAATTATTCCATAATTTTCCTAGTTTGTTTCTTGGTCTCAAGTGGTAGTCGAAGCGGGCATTACACACAATATCCAAATATCACAAGTTCGAGCTATTGGTGCCATTTTTAGCTTGTAATCTTTTACCCTATTTTTCCTTCATTATGTGTGCTCTTAGACATTCTTCTCTCAAAATTGGTGGTCTGAAACTTTTCCTCTAGATTGAATGCCTTGAAATGCTCATAAACTTATTGTTTTTCCCCAATTTGAAAGAAATATGCATGTATGCCCTATTTTGTGCCCTTATTTTTCCAAATCAGGCTCTGCCATTTTTTCCTTTTCACCCGATCGTGGAAATTTAAAATTTATCTATTTGCACTTGTATGCCATTTAAAATCCAATTCTATGGTAAAAATGCTTTGCAAACATGTTTGAATTTGATCAATTTCAAGAAATCAAATTTCAAGTCCTTGTCGTCAAGCAAAAAATTGAATTCTAGGGCATCCACGGCATTTACGTTTTTGGCCTTCAATTTCATCATCCAATAATTTTCCATTTCTAGGTCTATTCACAATATCCAAATATCACAAGTCTGAACAACATCCATCATGTAACCATGTCCAATAGTATAACATCATCAACATCTAAAGTGTCTGTAATAATCATCATGCATCATATAAGAATCAAATTCAAAATCAATTCATGATCAAATATATAACATCATACTAAATAAAAAATATAATAATGCCCATAATATAGTCAACGGTATAATGATCAAGGTATCAAAGGTTTCAAAGGGAAGTGGTCACTACATCCCCTCCCTTTAGACTCGACTTCCTCCTGGAAGTCACTAGAACAAATGTGGAAACTGAACTCATAATAAAGTAGCATCCTCCCATGTAGCCATAGTCTCATCATATCTATGTCCAAATGCACCCAAACCTGATCAACCTCTCTTCCTCAAAGGCACAGGGTCCTGCAATCTAGGATGTGAACGGGCTCCACCATCACCTACCCTTGATCCTGCACCTATAATGATGTTCAATCTAACACATGAGAACAATCTGTAACATATCTCCTAAGAACAAAAAGATTAAACACATCATGTATGCGATGGCAATGCTAGATGGTACACCAAAGGGCCAATACGCTCTAAGATCTCAAAAGTACCCACGAATCTAGGGCTCTTGTGTGGCACTGACATGAAGGAACATGAACGAAACTTTTCCATAATGAATAGGGCTCTTGTGTGGCCTAAAACAAAGTAACACCTTCATGCCCACATCAAAACTATGGTTGGTCCTAAGATGATCTACAAACATAGTTTGTCTATCCTATGCCTCATGTAGTCTCTGTCCGATCAAAATCACTTGCTACTCCATGTCTTACAACAAATTTGGTCCAAGAGAAACTCTATCCTCTAGCCTATTCTAGCTAAGAGTTGTCTTGCACTCTGTACCATACAAAACCGAAAAGGAGCCATGCCTACGGAACTATGAAAACTATTATTGTAGAAAACTCCACTAAGTACAAGTACTCCTCCCATCTAGACATCTGATCAATCATATACATCTTGAGCATGTCCTCTAAAATATTATTCACCCACTTGGTCTGTCCATCTGTCTCGGGGTGATATGTTGTGCTGAAATTGATCTTTGTCCCGAGGGCATGTTGTATGGTAGTCTAAAAATGGGAAGTGTACAAAGGATCGCAGATCACTAATGATCTTCTATGGAATCCCATGTAACTTGACAATCTCATCCAAATATACCCGTGCCACTACTCTAGCTATATGAGTGGTCTTCACTAGAGAAAAGGTAAGCCACTTTTGTCAATTTATCAACCATGACCATAATGGCATCGTGGTGATATCTTGACATCGGTATCCCATAAATGAATTCCATGGAAATGGTGTCCCACTTCCATTCTGGTATAGCATGAGGAAATAGAAGGCCAACCAGATGTTAATGCTCGGCCTTCACTTTACGACACTTTAAACATCATGACATAAACCGAGCCACATCTCTACAAAGTCCTCTCAGTAATGATATAAATGTCTCAAGGTGGCATGCATCTTCTTCACCCCGGGATGGGCTGAATAGGGTGCACGATGTGCCTCTGCCAAGATGTCCTTCCTTAAGCCTCCATTGAACCAAAGCATGCACAATCGCGCATAAGCTCAAGATCATGAGTTAGATAATTAAGCTCCTAATCCTTGAGTTTATGAGACTCAAAATCCACTACTCTACCCTCTTGCATCAACATGCCTTTAAGCCCTACTACAAAAGCATACAGTGCCATGAAAAACTCACCTGTGGTTTTGAAACTTCAAGAATAGGTGTTGTGGTGAGACATTCCTTCAGATGTATTGAAGGCCTACTCACACTTGTCGACCAAACAAACTTCTTCCCTTTCCTTTGAAGGTAAGTGATGTGGTGTGAAATCCGATAGAAGTCCTAAATGAATATCTAGTAGTGACTTACTAATCCTATAAAGCTTGTACCTCGATCACCGTAGTGGGTGTTGGCCAATACATAATAGCTCTAATCTCGGAAGGATTGATGGTGATACCTTTCCTAAAAATGATGTGACCCAAATACTACACCTCTATTTGAAAGAATGCACACTTCTCCAAGTTCTTGAAATGATTTTTCTCCTAAAGACACTGAAGAAACTAGAAAAGGTGCCCCTTGTGCTCCTCATGCGTACGTGAGTAAATAAAAATGTCATCAGGAAGATGAACATGAAATGATCTAAGAAGGTCCTAAATACCGCATTCATCAAACTCATAAATACATCTGCGGGGCATTAGTCAAACCAAAAGGCACCATTGTGAACTCATAGTGGCCATATCTCATACGAAGGCGGTCTTATGAATGTCCACCTCTAAAATACTTAGTTGATGGTAACCAAACTTAAGAAAAATCTTAGAGAAAACTATGGATCCCTTCATCTAATCAAACAAATCATTAATGCATGGAAGGGGATAATGATTCTTGATCGTTAATTTGTTCAACTCGTAGTAATCAATACACAACCACAAGGATCCATCCTTTTTATTCACAAAGATCACCAATGCACCCCAAGGGGATACACTAGGACAGTTAAGGCCTTTCTCCAAAAGGCCCTCAAGCTACAACTTGAGCTCACAGATCTTGGGGTGGTCATCCGATAAGGTGCTTGTGATATAGGCTCTTCTACCAGAACTAGATCTATATGAAAATAAATCTCACGTGGGGGGTAACCATGGGAGCTCCCCGAAAGACATCTTTAAACTCTCTCAAAATAGGGTGATCATCTAGCGATGGTCCACTAGACCCATCCTTTGATTAGTCACTCACTTTGTAAAAACATACATCCGACAACCCCATATTGTACACCGCTTAAGTTGCATAACAAAGATGGTGCAAATAGAAATGGGTCTCCTCACCCCTAAAATCACTAAATCAACTCCCAAATCATTTGCACAAGATATAACATCATGGTAACAATCCACTCTAGCCCTATGTGAAGACAACCAATCCATACCCAAGATGACTCCATATGATCCCAAAAGAAGGATACGAGATCTATGGTAGTGGTGAAAGGTCCCAAATCCACCACACAATCCTTAACTAAGGAGTCTACAAAGATCTTGGCTCTAGAATCCATCTCAACATCCCAACTATGACCCTACCTAACTATCACTAGCTTGCATCGCTCTACTAAAGATGGTGCAATGAAAGAATCAGAAGAACCAGAATCAAACAAAATATAGGTAGGAATACCACCAATACTATTTGTAGTCTCAAAACTATACTTTGATGCTCTTCCTAGTGGTTCTTGACCACTGCATACATCCTATGATTGTGCCCCATATCACCAATAGTAGGCTCTGAGATATGTGTCTTACCCTTGTTATTAGGGTTACTGTGGGTAGTCTCTCCAAAAATGTCTAGTAACACCACAACCAAAACATCCTCTTGATCCTCTCCCTTGTGTAACAGGTCCAGTCCAAGATACTCTAGAGGTTTATGGAGTGGATCCCGATGATCCAGTATGGTTTTATGAGGTCTTTGCTAGCAAGCTCTGCTAAGTGAGCTCTTTGGGCACCCTATGTCTTGATGGGACCCCTAGGAGGAGGCCCCATACTTTGACCTCTTTGTGCATCAAACCTATGAGGAGGTCTATAAGGTGGGTGGGACTACTGCTATTAGGGTCTAAAAGATGACTATGTTGAACCCTATCCACCATGAGGAAGAGGTATTGATCCCCTCGATCTGTTGTCCTGCATCTGCTATATGCGGCTCCGGACTCGGTCTCTAGCCTACTAGGTCTTTCCTTGAGTCTCCTATGCTATATAGGCCTTCTTGACAGCCTCAGCTAATGTTTGTGGATAATGGATCCACACTGTACCTCCAATGTCTAGATTCAAGCCCCGGATGAACCTATGGATCCACACCTACTCATCCTGCATGTAATCAACATACTGGAGTAGATCCAAAAATCTACTCTCATACTTAGCCACTATAAGAGATGCCTATCGGAGGTCATGGAACTCATCTATCCACTACTATATGAACCTCCATGACAAATATCTTCTCCAAAGACACTTCTTAAAGAGCTTGCAGTAAGCGTATCGTAATCAACATGGAGCTTCTTCTCCTCTATCTGCCACTAGACACCAACTCCATCCCTTAGTAAATAGATCGCAACATGATCTTTTGTGTTGCTAGAATAAGAACAGATCTTAAACCATCCACTCATGCTCACCAACCAAGCCTCTTCCTGAAATTCACCTTTATAAAAATAATAATGTGATGGTCGAAGCTTCAAGATCTCCTAATGTGATCTACAACTATGCTTTGATAGCCTCTAGGTCTCTTTACATGCTCAAACCTAATCCTAGGGCTCGAGACCTCTATCTATATCCTAAAATGTGGTCACCTTGTCCCCTCTATGGTGACTCTTCCTAGCTGACTCTACATGGGATTTCTCTCCTCCATTTTCCTCGCCGGGGTTGAGGAGATACCTAATCCTCAATGGAAGGGACTTAGTCATGTCTAGCTGCATGTCCTCCTACTGATCCTCCGCGTAGAGTGGCATTAACATCCAGAAGAGTCTGTAAAATCTAGGGTAGGATGGCTGCTACAACATGATTTGGTGATGGTAAATATGGGTCTATGTGAAAATCCCCGTCTGTCTGTGCTTCCTTCATAGACCAAGGCGAGAGTTAGTTCATTTTTCTAAGTTTTATTCAATTCCCATGTTTACTGAAATATATAATTTCTAAACTAAGTTGTTTTCTAGATTTAAAATTGTGCTAGGTTTAAGTTTCATATCTCAAGTGTTCTAGTGTGCCCAATGGTCCAATATTTTGAACCGGTGCTTTGATAGAAAGTGTAACTCCCGTTAAAACAACCCACGAGACCCAAGAACAACCTAGGATTAGTTGGGAAAATTATGCAATAATTTTTTTGTTTAAAAGAATCTACAACCATGTTATAAGAAAAAAGTTTTCATTAACAGTTCTAGAACAAATCTAATCTATTAGAGTATACTTTTATTTTATTAATAATTAATAGAGGTTATAAGGTCCAAAATTTAGGGTTAGAAATTTCAATTAGACTTAGAGGAAAATCTAACGAGGTTAAAGTTTTAACTTATTTTTTCTCATACTTAGTGAATTAAAAATGTTCCTAAATCACTTCCATTAGATAGGAAATTTCCTCACCTTTCCATTGATATAAATAAGTCCTCCTAACTCCTCATATTTTTCAAGTTATGGGTCGGCGGGCCTTGGGGTGAAAATTTTCCCCAAGGGCGGGCTGCTGCAGCCCGGGGAGAAAATTTACCCAAAGGAGGGGTTGATAGGCCACGGGAGAATTTTGTAAAATTTTTCTCACATGAGGAAAACATAAAATTTTCACCCATGCTCCCACAGGTCTGCAAAGGACACGTGGTACTCCCTAAGGCAACGCGGGGAAAAAACGAGGAAAGGCGGGGCGGCAGGAGACATTTTGCAAATTCTCCCATGCGGGTGAAAATTTGGATCTATGCCCATGCTCTCATGAGTCCAAAAGGACATGTGGTGTCTCCTAAGACAACATAGGTAAGGTGGGGTAGCATGGAGGAAATTTACTTAAAGCCTTGAAGGGCTAAGAGGGTACATAGACCCGCACCTCCATCGGCACCTCGCGATGCCACGTGGTAACCCCGAATGGATGTGGGCTAGTGTAATAGTGGGGAAAACTTGGAAAAATTTCCAAAAAAATTCCGAGATGCAAAAATAAAAATGGATCCATTCCTTGCCAATGCCTCATGACGCCACGTGGCATCACCTAATTGGTTGTGGGCCGGGGAAAGTTTTGAAAATTTTCCAATTTTTTTTGAAAATGCTAAGTTCAAAAGAGGATCTACCCCTCTGCTGTCACCTCATGGTGCCACATGGTAGCCTCTGATTGGCCTTAGGCCAATATGGCGGTAGAGAAAATTTTGAATAATTTCCCCAAAAAAATTTTCCTAAGCCCCAAGGAAAAATTCAGTGCATGAGCCCCATGAGAAGTTTTCCCAAAATTTTAACACCAAGTGAAGAAAACTTTAGAAGGCCATAATTTTTTATAGAGAGCTTGGTTTGGGGAAAACGAGGACTTTCTGGAAAGATCTTGATGTCCTCTTTGTACAGAGATCATTAATTTTTGTTTTGATAAATTTAAGGGGTCAATTTTAAGAAAACGGCCTGCAGGATTTTATAGTGTGAACTAGTAAATTTTAACTTGTGAAATTTATTCAATTTGATCTTCTTCCTCTCTCAACATGTCAAATAGACATGGAGGATTGTTCTTAGATGAATTTAGGATAGATTTCAAGGGTTAATTTGTTTGATTGAGGATCAATTTGAAATTTCCAACATTTGACAGAAAAACGACTGCAAAATGACAGTAAAACGGTTCAAGCCAATTTTACTAAGTTTTCTAAGAAATTTTCTTGAGTATTAATGTCCAGATGAATTTTTTAGAGCCTACCACTTCAATTTAATTATTTAATTTTTTATTTTATTGTTGCAGGTTTGAACTCTGTGATTTTAGTTTAGATAATTTCTAGTTTGAAATTACAAATAACAAGGATTAAATTTTAAAGAATCTATTTGCCATTTTCATCTTTTAAGTATTAAAAATCATTCCAAATCCAATCTAACACATTTTACTTGATTCAAAACAAACCATTCAAGACCAAAATTCAATTCGATTTCCAATTTTACACACTTCCAAAAGACAAAATACTGTATTTTTCTCACATGCATTTCTTACTTTCAAATAGAGATTTCAATACACTTTGGTATGATCAGATTCAATACAAGAATGCAATTTGAGAAATGCATTATGATCATTTATTGATTTGAAAAGGCAATTTTACAACTTATTTCTTTTATTCCTTCCCAAATCATTTATTTAACACATGGCAGATAATACATTTTCTTTTCACGTGTTCCACTTTACCACTTTTCAACAGAGATTTCATAGATTATGCAAAACACAAATTTCCAATGGAAGAACATCATATGGACAAAACAAACTAGTTTCATTAATTCAAATAAACTCTTACAACTTCCTTTCCATTTAATTACAAAATACAGTATACCAAACATGTATCATTCTTTCACATTCTTTCTAAACAGAATACAAAAGTATAACTCTTTTACATTTCAAACATTTACAAGTTCATCCACTTCAAGTGGGAAAGGTTACAATGAGATTTCATTTCACAAGGGACTATCTAACTGTCTTTTCTCAGCTCCATAACAAAACATGCATTATTCTCATTCATCCAATTTGATCACAAAAGGAGTAGGGAAATTCAATGATCTCCACCCAACCAAGACATCCAATGAACAGGAGAAGTCAACCTTCTTCATTGACCCCTGAGCCCCAACCACAATGCAATAAGAAATGTGTTTCAACTCATGGAAACGTTAGGCTTCCACAAAACATACACACAACATTTTCACAATAAAACACATTCCAAATAAGAACAATAGTTTTACAACCACATGAATGACATCACACAAAACTCAAGCTTTATCAAGCAAGCCAAAGGAGCAATAACTATGGGGGATGCTTCTTATGCCTCCCAAATGGGGAAATGGGTATCACCACCTGAGTTACAAACCACCAAAAATAGTATATCAAAACCCTGACATTCCTTATGCCTCCCCCAAGTACCCCTTATTCCTCACATTTTCTTATGCCTCCCCAACCTCTTATGGCACCCCATAATGAGTAAATAAATGCAAGCTATTTATTTTTACAAGGTGGAACCCAAAACCCAACTCCCTCCACCCTTATACCTCCTTAAAATACACTTATGCCTCCTAGAAAATAAACCCCATAGTATTCTCCTACACCATTCCTAGGCCATCTACCCAACATCCCACAATAATAACAAACATACCAGCATTCACATATTCATAAAAGGGAAAAGAAAAGCATTTCCAAGAGCCAAGCTATTATCTCTCCATGATGGAATTATTCCAAATTCCAATACAACAAGCTCTATCCCAGTGCAAGCAGTTCAAACACAGCCAAACACAAGTGTGCAACAATTTTTCCAAAACTCCTTCAAAGCAACCACTCCCAAAACAACAAGAAAATTTTCCTAAAATGAAGTCTCCCAAGTGAAGTAACCCAAAACAAGGAAAGAAATTTGAATTTTATAGAAAAGGAAAGAGAAGAGGATGAGGTGGATCCATGTAGGATTCCACATCACACATCCTCAACCCCAAACCAAAGTCAACTTCATTCTCCAATGCATAATAAATAAGTGGGTGAATAATATGACAGATTACTTACACACTCAAATCCAACCCACACCTCAAAGGACTGAAGTTAAAACATGTAAGAACAATCCAATTAAAAGCCACAATTTGTCTTCCCAAAATGCTTTACAAAAGTCTAATTTTAACTCTCCAACCATAGGTATGGATAGTGATTAAATTTAAGAGGTGTGGGACAAGTTTAACTTGTCCCACAAGCCTCCAAAATCAGCCTTTAAGGACAAATTCGAATTTCCAAAAAGGTGCGGTGTTTCACTCTCAAAAATTTAACATGCACATCACTTACATATTACTTACACATTACTTCCACATTCTTACAACTCTTTAAAACATGGCCAAAAACTATATTAATTACATTCATATGACATCTTTTAATTAATTAACTAAACAATATGATTACTCACAATATTTACACACCATTAAATAAATAATGAAAGGGGTAAGTGCACCACAAAATAAACACATGCAAAAATTAAACAAAAAGGGACTAGAAATAAAAGAAATACATAAAATACCTTGGTCACATTTACAGTGATCCCCCATGGGAATCCCTAATACTAAAAAACACACACACAAACAAGACTAGTTGCCATGGTGACCTTGTTGAATTCATCTAGAATTCTAATGTGGTTGGTCTCCAATCCCCCGATGTTTGTTGTGATATTTTAACCTACAAAACACAAATACCTCCTTTAGCCTTGTGGCCATATCAGAATATCCAAAATAATATAAATATAATTAAAATTTCAAAATCATCTAGACATATGAATCACAACAACATCAAAGCAATCTAACAATATCATTTATAGTTTTATCAATAACTATATCATCATCCAATAATTTTCCATTTCTAGGTCTACTCACAATATCCAAATATCAAACTAGTTCTCCTTTTCAGTCTGAGTAGCATCAAATATATGGCATGAAGCTTGAAGACAGATAGATCATGATGTATGTCATTTTGTAGTTGGGGATGTGATCTAACTGGCACTCATATTTGTGGAGAGATGGATAGCACTCAAATAGGACTTGATCTTGTCCTAACTATTTTAGGTTGTTCCTTTCAACCAAGGTAAGAGAACCTATTTTGTAACCCTCAAATGGTGAAGGAGATGAATATATCCCTCAATTTGTGCAAATAGTATGAAGGGGCCTTGGGAAAATATGATCAACACTCCAAATATGACTTTCACAAGTTGTCACTTCCAGATTATGGAGATACTTTCAATGCAAGGCAAGGGTTACTGAAGACATTTTGAAATCCTGATCTATTTTACATACTTTAGCAAATGGATTTTGATCTTCTATGGGTATACAAGTCAAAACAGGGGTAGTATGGGGTAGGATTAGTTGTTTAGAATGATTTTTGGTGGGATATTGACAAGACAAACCTGACTATGCCAGATCTTTGAAAACCTCTACAACATTTGAATAACTATCAAATAAAATTCTTCAAAATAGTCATGATGTTCTTTCAACCAGAAGAGATACACAAATGGAAGCCCAGGTTTGCACTCTTCACACAATCTTTGAGACCTCAACACAAAAGCTTGAGTTAAAGGACTCAATTAAACATCAAAATATTTGATCAAATCACACCTAAGGTACCCCAAAGGCTTACAAGCAATATTTGTCAACAAATGAAGGTGAAACTATTTTAAACTACTTATTTTCAATGCCAAATGAAATATCTTCTCATAAATGAAATTGAAAATTCCACTAAACTATCAATAAGGATGAGATCTGTGTGATTCCTAAAGATTTCAATGCAAGATTGCAACAAGAACAAGGAAAACTATTTGCATACATTTAAACATAATAACATACATCATATTGCCCAAAATGACATAGATTAATTCTAAATATTGTTAGATTCATCAGTAGGGGAGAGTTTTAGGAACAATCTCGGAGTGTGATGGTTGTACACTTATAACCAACTTAACATGAATGAAGATCTAACACAGAATACATTAACCAGTTTTTTTGGAGAATTTCTTAGAAGATGAGCTTCTCTCAATATTTCCTCATGATTTTCAATTTCTTGACCTTTTTCATGTCTCATAACATGCATTATATATCATTTGTTTACATTTTATCCTTCTTACCTAAGAAAATAATATCCTATGGCATCTTAGTTTATTACAAATTCACTCATGAATTGCAAAAAGGGACATCTAATAGAAAAACATTCAAAAAGTTGCTAGGTTCCTCAAAAAAGGTGAATCATTGCAAAATTCACATCATTATCCATTGTAGAGGCACGTTTTTCATCTTCAAATCATGCAGACCCCCTTCCTTTCATTATTTCATCCTTATCCATCCAAAATTTGACTCTGCAACTTTTTGATTCGATATTTCACATTTTTGGACAGGTTAGGGCAAAAATTTATTCCAAAAACATCTATATTCAAATTGATGCTTAAAACCAATTGCATTGGTCCTTGTAGGCACAAATGACATGAATTTGCCAAAAATTTGATCAAAATCGATGCAAAAAATGCATTTCCACACTTCCTGGAGAAAAAATGGTGGCCAAATTGAAAAATGCATAGTTACTATTAATCTACCTTTCTCCCTTTAATCTGGGCCCTCCACGTGTCAAAATGTGATTGGAAATGGGTATGGGATCATTTTTTTGACTTTTCAACGTTTTTGGAAAAATGTAAAATTTTGACATTTTTCTCTGCCCCTCTGCCCTTGAGATTTGGTGCTGACACATGTCCCAAGGTGGGTCCCATCGAATCGTAGCTCAATTCTACACATTTCTACCCTTTTTGGAAAAAAGGAAATTTTTCCAAAAGATCTCTCTTAGCCCACACCTCCACTTCTGTCCTTGACATGTGTCGGTTGTTACTTTCTTCACGGGCCATAACTCCCTTTTTGCTTCGTACATCCAATCACAAAATCTCAATGTTTTCAAAACTCATCGGTGGCTTGCACTCCCCTTTACCATTTGCTTTTGACATGTGTCTCCCTCTAATTCATTACAGAGCCACATTTCAAATTATCACTCTAACTCATTTTTCCAAAAAGGAAATATTTCCCTTTTTCCTCCGGTGGCCCGCACTCCCCTCTGCCCCTGATCCTACCACGTGTCCACTCCTTATTGGCCGATAGACCCTCGGCATTTTTGCAATTTTTCTCCCTTTTCCAAAAAGAAAAAAATTTCTAAGTCCTTTTCCGGCCTTCCATCCCACTTTTGATGAAAACATGACACATGTCCACTTCGACTAGTTGCGGGCATGGACTCTAAACCCGCCATGTGTTCCATATTGATTCGTTGTAGGCCCTAGGCATTTTCTTTATACTTTAACTCTTTTTTCCAAAATTCCTTAAGGCACAAAAAGACCCGCCCATCTACCTTCACTTTTCTTGCAACATGTGTACCTCCTTTGGGGCCTATGGAGCTACGGGGGCATCTTGCACTTTTTTCCAAAAATAAAAACTTTAATTTTTTCGAGCGAGACCCATCGATCCTAGTCCAATCACAAACAACCACGTAGGAGAATATTTTGAGCTAAAATTTGATGGGAAAAGGATGCCCGTATGACCATTAAAAGACACAAAATTTTCCAGTGATGCCCTAAAATGCTGAATATCAAATTAACGGAAAATGATTCCCGTCTGACCATCAAAACATAGAAAATGCGAGAGATGTCTTAGAATTTGATTTTTTTGCTAAGGACGACAAGTTTCATAGAATTTATCCAACTGAAACATGTTTTTAAATCATTTTTTATCATGGAATTGGATTTTCAATGGCATACAAGTACAAATCGATCAATTTTAAATTTCCACGATCGGGCAAAAGGAAAAAATGACAGAGCCTCTGATTTGGAAAACTTAGGGCATAAAACAAGGCATACATGCATATTTCTTTCAAATTGGGGAAAAACAATAAGTTTATGAGAATTTCGGGGCATTCATATGGAGGGAAAATTTGTAGACAACTAATTTTGAGAGAAGAATGTTTTAGAGTACGTAGAATGAAGGAAAATTAGGGAAAAATTTTACAGGATAAAAAATGGCACCAACATCAGCTCCTACTCAGGGATGGGAACTCCCGGTGAGTGTCATAAGAACAAAAGTAGACCAAGTACTAAAATAATCCATTGGGAAAATAGAATCATGAGCCAAATCCACCAAAAACTAGTTGAGAAACTGACAAAAATGGCTGCCACACACTAAGGCAAACCACGAACCAACAAAACACAAAAAACAAAGCAAAATAACACACTATACACTGTACAAGTTGGTGCATACCTCAAATTTTGGGATTAATCCAAGAAATGCTTCAAATGCCTTCCATTAATAGGTAGTTCAAGAAATTCCCCATCTAAGTCCTTGAGAAAAAAGGTATTTTCACCAATTATGATATCAATGGAGTAAGGGCCCATCCATAATGCATCAAATTTTCCATGTTTTCTCTTATCTTCATTTCTGTTATCCCACAACAAAACCGGATCTCTAACATTGAAAACCCTAGGAGTGACCCAAATGTATTCAACTCCACATCTGAAGACTTATCTAAAGTTTGAGCCAAAACTCTTTTTCTCAATACGAGATGCTAAATCTTTCTCTCGATGAATTATACTTATATGAGGATTTTTATTATAATATCGAAGAAGATATCAATAAGTAATTATAGATACTTTTAGTACCCACAGAGGATGAAAATACTTTAGTCGATAATATGGATAAACCATTTGAAGAGCTAGTTAAGGAGGCAAGAGATCCATTTTATTTCAATGAAGATACACCGAACATCTTGTAGATATGTGAGATGTTATATCTAACACCATGAAGGAGCATTAGGCATGGTTCATGAAATGCAAAATATCAATGCTACCTCTGAGAATTGGCTCAAAGATGAATTTTGTACACATTTCTTAGACGAGAAGTATTTTCCCACAACGGCTTGGTTCAAGATGGATTTCAAAGGGATCTAGTTCTTTCTAGAAGCACTCTCCAAGATTCCATCAAAAATTTAATCTCCATCAATAAGTGTATCATCTTCATCCGATTAGATGTATCCTCTCTTCTTTCTTTCCTACCCCTTCCTCTCTTATTTCATATTCTATTTCTTCATTTGGGGTTTACTTTTCAATTTTTTCTTATTCATTAAAAAGTGACTTATAGTTATAATTTTTAATGAGTTTCCTCCAATAAAAAAAAGGGAATAATTTTTTTCCTAGGAATATGAAAAGGTCACATGTTGTAAAGGTTAGTGAAAATTCAAGTTGGGGTCAAAAAGAATCATTTTGAAAAACTACATATTTTAATGACTTGCTCATTTCAAGGGGTTCTCAATTTTGTGATTTCAAGAGTAGATAGCTCGTGCACTACAAAGAACAAAAAAATACAAATATTTCCTCTCTCTCTCTCTCTCTCTCTCTTATATATATATATATATATATATATATCTTATTGTATATTTTTGAATATGTCAATCTTGAAAAAGAAATAAGGTTGTAAAATATTTTTATGAATGAATGAAGGAAATTTTATATTCGTCATTCATTTTTTCTATCCATAACTAGTAAATTTATTTTTTCCTTATAATTATTTGTTGATAAACTTTGTGTAATAATTGTAATAATCCACCTGAGCCTACTTGCAATATTAGATCCTTCTCTCAAAATTCCCGGTCCTAATATATTACCTTACTTGAAAATTCTTCCCTTGCATGAGGTGGATGCATTTTACATAGGATCAATGGAATTTTCATGTGTGATTCCTAGCCTATTAGAAAACCATAGATTTTTTTACATCTAATAAAGGGAGCCTCTCCTTTTCTAAGGAGGGACATAGTCCCAGATAATTGGTAAAAATCAACTAATTTTTCCTAACATTAATTTATTTTTCCAACCATTTTTAGCAACCACCATGGGCTAGATTTTTTTGTGTCAATGCACACATCAAAACCACAATAAATCCATAAAAGTTGAATAGCTGAAAAATAAAAAATAAATCATATATTGAAATCCATAATAGTCTTCGTGTATGCTCAAAATATTTCCCTCAAAGGCTATTCATGGAAATCCTCCCATGTTGCAACATAATCTCTTATTCTTTGAAGATACCTAAGAAGAGCTCTCAGCTTATATACAGAATTGTATTTGGCATAATAGAGAAATATTTAACCATTACCACATTGATTCAAGAATCTTGGACCTTGAATAAGAATGTGCTCAAGACCTACAACATGTGATACAAGTTCAAAATTAGTATAGAAGACCATATAAGATATTTTTTTGAATTTTACATTCAATTTGGTAGAAAGAAGGTATACGAGATCCTCAAGAGCTAGTGGTGTGACTGACCTAACCTTTAAAGAAAAAGTTCAATCTGATTTCAAACTTTCTATCAATCAAATTGTAAGAAGAACCGGTCAACAATACTTCCCCTGAATCGATCTAACCTTCTCTCTTAAACACTCTATTTAAGAAGTAGAATTTGAACTGTTGAACTATATTCCTTTGAAATAAGATGTTTTTGAAAGAGTTGAAGAAGAATTAATAGCTGAAGAAGATGAACCAGATATAGCTCAAAAAGAACCTATGTCTTGGGGAAAATCCCGGTCCCTTAACTATCAATCCTCATTTGCACGAACTTACTAAAGCATCACGAAGAACTTTTCCAAGTTCTATAGTGACAGGAAGCAACATTTGGATGACCACACTCTATCTTTTATCACTAATTGTGGATTGTGTGGTGTGGGATATGAAAATGTGTTAGTACATTTATTTGTAGAATCTTTGCAAGATGTAACCATGGAATGGTTTTACCATCTACTAAGAAGGTCTATTATTAAATGTAATGATATGAAAAATAAATTTGAATCTAGGTTCAATCATGTTAAATATGTACATACTCTTCTTACAATCCTCTCGAAGATGTACATGCTCTTCTTACAAAATGCTCACAATTGAAGATAGAACCTTATGATCCCATGTTGGATTTTATTTCCAAATTCAATAGAATGTTGTACAATATCCCTAAAGATTCCCTCCCTACAGAGGAAAATAAGTTAAAATTATTCACAAATTATCAACTTCCTAAGGTGATTTTTATGCTTAGAAGAAATCAACCAACTAATTTAGAGGAAGCAAAAATATTGATGTTAAAGTTGAAGATTAATTGATAATGTCGGGGAAAATAAAGAAAGGTCCGAGAAAGGAGAAATTCCAAAGTTTAAATGTAGGAGAAATGAACTAATTAGTACAAAAAACTAGCTAATGATGTTCTCTCCTTAAGAAGCATATGGCTCAAGCTTCCAATAACACATATAATCCTAAGAATAATTTTCTAAATAAATAAAGAATTGGTTTACCAGCCAAAATATTTTTTCTTGAGGTGCCTCTAATAAATGTAGCCTATGTTGTTGAAGAGAGAAGAACAAGTTGAAGAGATGAAAGAAGAAAACAAAGATGGTAACATCCTAGATATGGAAGAATTTGAAGATGATGTATGGGTCAACTTCATTAGTATTCCTCAAAAGAATATGAAGATGAAGAAGATGCACCCAACTTATCTTCTGAAGTATTCCCCATTTATCGTCTTAAAAATGATCTTCCTCCTCCACATCCTTGAAAAATAAGATCCTCAAGTGGTGAATCTACAAAACAAAATAATCAACAGAGGATCTCCACTTCTCGCATTCTATGGATACTACGAAAGATAAGATAGACTTATAATGAGTAATAAGTAGTCTATTGTCTCAAGTAAGTCTCAAAATACTTCTCCTAGTTCCCATTATTCTTCTAAAAATGATGCTCCTTCAAAATTTTCAATTGCTCATAAAAAATCAACCACTTCTTCCCAATCAGCTACTCTTAGTGCTAAAATTGTACAAACTTCTAAAGTAGTACCTATTATACCTGCTAAAGCATCCGATGTCTAGGGGACACAAACGTCATCTCCTTTCATTCCATTTCACATAATTTGGCATGTCAATAAGTCTAAGGTTCAGGTTTCTAAATCAATTCTTACAAACTCATACAGATAAATTTGAAAGACTTGTCAACTACAACAAGGGTGGTATTTCATATTATAATGTTGCAATCTCCATGTTGGAAAACACAAGCACTAAGAGGGGAGGGGTGAATTATTGCTTATTCAAACTTTGAAAAAACTTCTTAAAATAATAAATCCATTCAATATTAATCATCCTTCACCATGAAGGAATAATGACATTCAAACATACTCAAATAATAAGAAATCACACATGAAGAAAAGGTTTAATTGGGAAACCATTAAAGGGAGAAAACCCCACTAAAATCAATGCACTACTAGGAAAATTTTCCCATGAAATATTACAAGGATTTCAAATTGTTGAGCACTCACTCCACTTAGAGCACTAACTCGAATACTTTAGTGAAGACCCTACTTGACATAGAAGCACCAACTCCATAATTTTGCAAGCTACAACTTATATGGAAGCACCAACTCCATACTTTTTCAAGCTACAACTTACATGGAAGCACCAAATCCTAAATTTTATAAGGAGCCATTTATATTTCATATATTTTTATCACCTTCATCTAGTGGGTAAAACCAACAAATTGTGATCTCTTATTCAGCTCCTCTATCTTCATCTTCCTTCTTCACTCACCTTGATTCACCTCTTTTCTCCCATGTTCATATTGTTGCAAATACATTATTCAAATCCTCTTTCACTCACAAATATTTTTCCCTCATTCATACATGAATAAACTCATTTTTATTCTCTATCACTTCATGATTCTAATAAGCTCATACTTATGCATATGAAATCTACAAGTCATACACATTTGGCCTTATATACACAAAGATGAACCTATATTTTTCATTAGCTCATTATTATACAATGTAGTCATCAAAAATCCAATTTTTATGCACATTTTGGCATACATATACATTAGGAAACCCTCTTCTTCCAATTCACCTAATGACTACTTGATTTTCTAACTTCTCTAACTCATACAAAATAATATAAGTGACATCACCTTAAACTTCCATAATGATATCATTACATCTGTAACATGTCAGTTACAAGTACTGACCTTTCTTCAATTTTTCATGACACCTCTAACACCTATGAAGACTTGGTTAAAATCCCTAAACTCATTATACCTATTAATTAATTGAAAATATTCCATTTTCATTCTGACATCTATAATTTGTAATGGTAATATTCTTCTTCTCTTCTTCTTCATGTAGGAATATTTGTCTTGTAGCTAACAAAGACAATACACCAAGTGGTAGTAATTTGTTTGTATGTTACAAAGTCATTATCCATGCTACCTATATCTATGAAAAAAATTTAACCTCTTCATTCTCTCACCAAGCCTCCATTAGAGCTCATACGCTCTACTAGGTGCATGATATTAAAAACACAATCCAAAACTTTCATGAATGAAACACACTTTAGGTTCATATCATGAAATGGGAATAGGGAGGAGGAATATTCAAGATGTCCAATACATCATCACATGCTTGGAATGCTGCAAGTTAGAAAATAAGACTTCATTTCACACTCCTTAGCTAGATTTTTAGAGTCATGGTAGCTCCATAACCACAATCATAAGATAGCTTTTGTATGAGCTTTCAAAACCTTTTTATACTTTGATGATGTCACATGTGACTCTAGATAGCCTTTAATGACATGTAGAAGAACCACTAACTCCATTAACACCATGATTCACTAATTAGGATAAGGTCCTAATGGATTTGTTTGTATTCAAAATCATTCTTCAAAAAACAAGCCAAATATTAATTCAACCACATGTCCATGGATCATATGCCACTTTTATAGAAATACCACATCCTTATTCATATCCTTAGGTCAATATCATTCATTAGTTCAAGGTATATAACATAGAAAATATTGCATCTTTAATACCGCTCGCACTTGGTTTCAAGACACCAAAAACCAATTTTTTCCTAGAGGCTTCCAACACAAAAACATTTCTTTCATGAAAAAAAAATCCTTGAAAACATCACTAGATACATCTACTTTATATGTAAGAACTCACTTGCTAGATTTGTGTGGAGAAAATCACACTTACACTCTTGTTCCTTGGACCTTCTTGGTAGGAAAATTTGAAGATATTTGACTATTAGAATTGGGAAACAAAATAACTTTACAAAATAAAATCATGGGCTCAAACATAACATATTCAACTCTTATCAATTTTTCATAATCACATTTTAGTTCAAAACCATGTCATTCCATCATCATTCCTTAAAAAAACATGACTATTTTTGGATCATCTAGCCTTTAAGTGGTAGGTCATATTGATTGACTTGTTATACCAAAATTATGCATTTAACCAACTTGAAACATCTCATGGTCACTTGGGGCACATCACAAGATTGCTCTTACACAATTAATTTCAACATGAAACCTTATATACAAGACTATACTATCAAATTATTATATAAAAAGGTATTTTAGTACCTTACCAACTGACTTGGAGAATGAGACCACCAAAAAAATGAAGAAGGAAGAATCCTCTATAAGCCCAAGTCATCAAATCAGCTTTCCTAAGTCATTTCGGAACCAAAAATTTAATTATTCACCATCTATTTCAAATCAATATTTTAATGAAGGTTTAGAACCTACTTGACTTCTTAAGGATCGTTCATAAATCTCTGAAATTCATTTGACCTCATTCTTCTTTCTTTGGATTCTTAACTCCATGTACCATCATCCCTAAAATCCTTAGGGTCCCATGAAAATATCACACATGTGGGTGAGAAAATGAAGTTCACCATCGAGCTGGGTTTTTCCTCCTTAGGAACTCGGTAGAGCCAAAAACTCATTTTTTTCTCATCCTTTTGAATTTTGACTTGAAAATTTGTCCAAAACACTATGTTAACCACTTTCACATGTTTCATGACTCATTTAAGTCTACATTTGTCTAAAATCATCATCCACCATGACTTGTACATGCATACCTTGATTTTCGTCAAGATCATGCTTCTAAAAGACCTTAAACATGCCTCTACCAGCTGAATCTTGACCTATGACACCTTCCAGATTATCTCTACATCCTCACAACACACAATTCATGCTTGTATGTCCTATCTTATCTTTTTCTATATATTCCAATACATGCTTGTACTAGGTCTTATAATTAGGCCTAGTTGAGCTTGTTTCAACCTTTGTTTCATGAACATGTCCTATTATCCATCATGATGTCACTTACACACATTTGAGACAAGATGTATCACACCTATATGCTCCCTCATGGTCTCACTCAAGTCTAAAACTAACCTACATGTTTCATTAGGCCTCCATACACCTAGACTAGGTCTAGATGATCACTTGAAAACCATGCTCAAAGTTATACATGCACTCTAAGATCCACATGAGTGTATTAATACACTCTCTTTATGCTTTTAAATCCTTAACCATTATTCTCTATATTTCTCATGCCTTCAATCCACCATACCATGTCATCCTGCTACCTAGATCTCATAATTAGGCCTACTAGACTAAGACAATCTCTCTAATGCCACTCATGCTCCCTTGTGTACATAATGTTGAATATATCATATCATTACACACCTGCTAAAACATCTAATACATCACCATAATTCCTCTATAATTCATTATCTATATAATAAACTAATTCTTATTAGGTGATCTCCATCATGACACCATGAAATCATGCCATGCATTGTTCTACAATGTCACACTCACCAAGAACTTCCTCTTGCACTCCTTCATCCTAATTTATAATTATTGAGACTTTTTCATCAATGACAACCAAACA
The DNA here is from genome assembly GCA_018340775.1 of Taxus wallichiana var. yunnanensis. Taxonomy (NCBI): domain Eukaryota; kingdom Viridiplantae; phylum Streptophyta; class Pinopsida; order Cupressales; family Taxaceae; genus Taxus; species Taxus wallichiana. The sequence goes on along the minus strand of CM031238.1, from coordinate 461,321,491 downwards.
CTCACATGCCAACAATCCCCCTTATTCATTGATGGAAAAAATCCTAATTTTTCTGTGCCATTTTACATTAATGACAAAGTACATATCTGTAGCATATGCTCTTCATGTTGATAAAATTATTAGGACCCCTACATGGTTGGAAACATCAACCAAACTCATGATTCAATATTATTGTGTTCATGTTAAATTTACTATTCTAATTGAAACAAACTAACACCTATTAGTTCTAAAGAAAATCTAAATCTACCATTAACATTATGATTAGAGCTTAAAGGAAACTAGCTACTTTTCATAAACATGAATTGAATTGACTAATGCTAACCATTCCTTATTTATTAAATGTATGATTAATCTAAAACATGAGCCTCTTTAGAACATGAGTAATCAAATCTATGTGTTTTATCTCCAAAGAGAGGGAAGGATCTCACCAAGAAATGGCTACAAGGCCAAGCTTGGATCTTCCTTTCTACTAAATAATGGTAGAATGGATGCACAAGATGAAGTATCTATTCAAAAATGATGGAGAAGGCTCTTATCATATGTATTATATGAAATACTAGAAAAATTATGGTGTAAGGTGTGAAGGATGTAGGAGGGTCCTTTCTATAAATTTCCATTTGGGAGAAACTTAAATCCCAATAAATGTGGGATAAAGGATAAATTCAATTTAGACTTGTTGAGCTTGATTATAGGAATTAAAAAGTGATTAGAAACTCATGGGAGTTATAGATTATTTAATTAATCAATAGGATAGATTAAGATTTATAGGCTATTTGGAGGTGATTTAGGAGGAATTTGATATGATTTGAAGCATTTGAAAGAGGTATTTAGCCAATAAAAGGGTTTATTAGTTAAATGCATTATTTAAAAATGCTGAATTAGCTCACAATAGTTAATTAATTTATTTGAAGAGGATTATAACTATTAAAATTTTGTTAATTTGCATATGGAATGTGATAAAGGATAGTTAATTAACAAAGTGTCATTAATTGACCAAAATAGAGGGAAACGTTAGTTAATTAGTGGGAAATAACTAATTATAATATAAATGATAGGAAAGAGGATAGTTAGTACAATTTTAGCAATAAAACTACGTAAATAGATTTTAGGTGTCTACATTTTCCCCTCTTTGGGGTGGCGTAAGTGACGCCACTTCAAAGATAGTAGACAAGTATAAAAAGTAAATTTTGAAAAAATAGTAGAATGAAGGATTCCCCCTCGAGTTTTGATGGGGTGATAGAAGAGGTTGATCGACGATCAAAAATATGAAGGAAATAGATAGAAGAAACAAGGTGGGGGAGGGAGGGATAAAAATGATCCCTATTGCCCTATGTGTTTTGGAAGAAAAATTTATAGTGATAAGACATGATAGTGAAGAATATGGAAATAGATTTTTCATCCAACTCATTCAATAAACAACTTTGTTTCATCACTTTTCTCATATGATCTACATCATCGGCTCTTATTAAAATATATGCATACAAAAAAAGTGTAAAATAACATGAAAAGATATAATACTAACATTTGTTCATTGCTAAAACACTAACTCAATGAAAAATACATAATGTAATGTAATAAAAGAAAGTGAACAAGATAACCTGACATAAAATAAGTGCAAACATATATACTCAAACTAATAGTGTTCAAGACAATGGTACCGATGTTTTTGTTATCAAGCTTCAGTTCCCAAATGCTCGAGTTAACGAAAAGGGTTAAAAATGAAACCCCAAGAAAGGATATATGCAAGGTGAATAAATAGATGATGCGGGGTCCTATGAAAAATCAATCATGCACTATGAAATAGTACCAAACAACTCATTTTTGTAAGGGAGTACAAACAATAAGCAAACTAACTTTGTTAATGGAGGTAAATTCAGATGACTCGTGAGTCATTTGTGAGAACAAGTGAGAACATAAGAAATATGTTTTTAGGAAAAATTTTGATGTTTGAGGACAATGCGTTCGATACATGCTTCAGCTACGTGCATCCTTTTTACTAATTTTTGAAAAAAATGAAATTTACAAAAAAAAATTTTGAATTTTTACTTATTTTTTTGGATTTTTGAATTTTTACCAATTGTTTTGTATTTTTATGCTTTACCAAATCTATGTAAAGGAAAATGAAGAAACATGAATACCCCCAGTGATAAATGGGAATGTACAAGGGTAGACACCATGCATATGTGTAAGAAAGTGAAGATGCCGCAACGTTAGATGGGAATGTACAAAGGAAAACTCTCCACATATACAAAGGAGGAATATAATCAAGATCAAGGCCAAAATAGATAGGTTCAATGTGATGATGAATGCAAGCCAATGAAGAGCTAATAAGGAGTGATGATGCCCCCAATGCAAGCTGGCCAAGAAACACATGATAGGAAAGAAGTATAAGATTGTTTTATTGAAAGAAGGGACAAAGATTCCTTCAAACATGGTAAAAAGGAAATATTATACACATTGATTTTCTAAATGAAATATAAGAACAATGAATGTTATGAAAATATATGGAAAATGTAGCTATAATATTTGTGATGAAAAATTGATTAGCCAAAGGCACAAATTATGAGACAAGATACAAACTAAAGAAATAGTCTAAACAAGGTCTAAACAACACTTAGTAATATACTAATCATGTTTTCTCATCAAGATCCAATATTTACAAGTGAAAATTAATTACCTCTTAAAATGAAGGTTTGATAGGCAATAAGTGAAGACAAACTAGCCAATGTGTAGGAATGATTTATTTTGAAAGGATATTTTTGAATGAAGGGTAGAGGAGAGCAGTACATTACTTCACTTTCATCCAAGTGTCCATAGACCCAATGAAGATGTATTTGATTCTAGTCACAACATTTCTCTACTTCAAGAAAGATGTCCATAGCCCTGGTAGAGATATTGAAAATACCCCAAGAGAGAGTTATATATTTCTTTTCTTTTGATTTTTATTTTTTGATTGATTTCTTTTTCTTTTTCAAAATTATTTAAGCTCTAATTGATTGTTTTTATAAGGGGTTAAGAACCACTGATGGCTTGATGGAAGGATGTTGAAGTGATTGTGATGAAAAAATTGGCTAGTGTTAACAAATATGCCCAAATGTTATTCACAACAATTTTATTAGATGTAGATAGTGATAGGATCTCTAAGAGGTCAGTCATTCTTTAATTTACCAAGGTGATGAAATACCAAGGTCAAACGAATACTATAGAGATAAATGTCACACAATGAGTGTGAATAGACTAACCAAAATATCACTAAAGGGATGAAAATGGTTGGTGGTTTGTAGAAGAATATGAAGAAAGGAAGGAAAGAACATCCATGTGTATGTAATACCTGATTGCAATGTTTGATCTTTGTACCTTTGATTTTTTTGTAATATTTTAATGTTTTTCTCATTTTTTTGTATTTTTGATTTTTCTTTTCATTTTTTCATTTTTTAGATTTTGGGAAATTGGGACTAGTAATGTCACTTTTTTATGATAGGATCCAACAATGATGTTTGTGATTTATAAGGGAGAATAGGAGTATTTTCTTCTCAAGAGTAATATTATCTCCAATCTCAATGACCATAGTGAGATCATATTTGATAAGTGACCGTGACTTATATTTTAACATGGATTTTGTATGTGGGATCTTGAGTTCCCTATCCATAGGTTTGTGAACTTTACACCATACTTGATGGTTGCATCAGTGTGGATTATTAAATTTTGTTTGATTTTTAACTTTATGGTTGTTTGAATTATTGGGATATTTGGACCTCTTGAATTATATATCTTATTTTGATAAAGAAACTTTTTGGGTTTCATATAAGCTAAGTGGTGATTTATTTGATCCTAAGAAGTGGGAGAAGAAAGTGGATGTTTAGGATTGATGAGAAGCAAGTTAGGAATTATTGTAGACTTACCACAATTATCAATAGAATGATTATATGCTGGAGGACGAAGATATTGCCCAATAATTGAATAGGATGGGCTACTTGAGAGGTGAGATAGAGATAGAAGATGAATGGATACTAGGATTTGGCCCCAAGATGGAATAAAATGGGTTACTATGAGGTATCCCATATATGGAAGATGAAGGAATACCCATAGGTGTTTTATAAATAGAAGATGGAGTGTTACTAGGATGTGGCCCAAGCATATAAGATGAAGGGCTACTAGGACATGGTCCAAGAATAGAGGATAAAGGGATACCCAGAGATGACACACAAATAGAAGATGAAGGGCTACTGGGAGGTGGCCCACATGTACAAGAAGATTAAGGGATACCCGAAGGTGACCCAATGAGTGATTATGATTAAATAATTTCTATATGTACAAAATTATGGGGTAATGAGAAGATAGGCTAAGGATCAATGATAGACTCAGGCATATCTCCATGTAATGGGGAATGTCAAGATGGAAGAACAAGAAGAGGATGAAATGTGATGATCTTAGGATCTTCCTCTATTTTTCAGAAAAAATTAATCAACCTCTTCGCCACAATACGTGTACACATCGAGGTCTAAATAGAATCCTTTCTTATAATCCTCTATAGGAATTTCATCTTGTAGCCCATGAATTCTCCAATCGATTATTCATTATAAAATAAATCGATTGGTATGGGTCGTTTTTTTCGATCATAGTAGGTTGATTGGAAGAAAGAGATCTAATAGGTGTGGAAGATTTGGAAGATGTTTGATTGATAGAAGAATATTACTGAAGAGAAGAAGTATATTTAGATTTAGATGTATCATGAGTGGAAGAAGATGTTGATTTTGAATATGTTGGTATTGTATTTCCTAGAAGACGACAAAGTGTAAGTAGGAAAATAGGATTGTGTAGAAAGTCGGTAGATTACAACATATGGGTCGATTAGATTATTGATGGGAGGAACTTTGAGTCACACATATCTTCAAAAACAAAGAGGTCATTGAGGCTACTGATAAAGTGGGTCCTATGAAGAAAGGGAGGAATGTGACTCTTTAGTTGAATTAGATGTTCGATTGGAGGAACTTGGAGTCACCAAGTATCTTCAAAGGAGGAAGACGTCATTTAAGAGACTATATATTTCTTGGAATAAATTTAATCGATGAGGCTCAAGAGACTGAGGGGAATACAAATAATAATTTGGATTATAATAATTAAGATAATGAGGGGAATCCAAATTATAACATGGATTGAAATTATCGACTCATACCACCGACTATGAGATGAAGTTGGCGAAAGGGGTAACCGAATCAGTTCTCTAGCATGAAGAACCAAATCAAGTTTAGTCATGATGGGAATATTTTGATGTGAATGTAGAAATATAGTTTCCCTATTTTTGTAAGTGTGAGGAACCACGTGATAGTTAGTCATGGTTGGTATTGTTGGGTCCAAATGCCTAGACATAGATTGTATGATTGAAATCCTTCTAATGTAAGGAATTTCCACGTCGATTCAGGAAACATAATGGTAACCAACTAGACATTTAACAAATATGGAGATGCTCATCTTATTTTCTGAAGGGAATCTAAGGAAAATAGACACCAACATGAAATAATCTCAAAAAATTAGCAAGGTTTGTAAAACAAGTTACAAGTGTAAATTCCAAAATGGTTGATCAAATTTAACAACATAATGGTTGCAAAGGAAAATTTTCCAACAATAAAATTTTCTCAAGATTTTCATGATAGGAAATGCTTTTGATAAGGTTTGAAAAATGTGTACATGTACTACAAGGACCCTAGAAAAAATCAAGCGTGATGATGACTGCAAACATCACAAAGAATTTCAAATAACCAATGGCAAAGAATCCAAATAATCAAGGTAATATGAACCAAGGATAAAAAAGAATAAAGAATGACCCCTAGATAGGGTACCATATAACAAGAAGTATCTAGGAAAAAAAAACAAGTACAAGACTATGATCCAATCACAAGAATAACTACTCCCTACATTCTCAAAGATAGGTTTGGTGTAAATAATGACAACACAATATCAACACTTAGGTCAATTTTAGAATAAACAATACCTAATTAATAATAAGGTGTTGATGTGATCTCCAAACAAGGTATACTAAAAAAATTAGATACAAACAAATTCCAAGTCATTGAAAATTAAGTCTATAAATATGAGTAGCAAGACAACACTATTTAGACATGTTAATCAAGATTTATAGACAAAGAAAGATTTTAGTATCAAAATGATGTTACCATAATGTGAGCAGTGTAATGATGACACTTTCCAAAAATCAAGGCAATGTTGGGATCAAAACTAATTCTAAGTATATCAAGAAGTTGTTATTTATGCGAGCAATATAACAATAGAACTCGAGACTTAGATCAAGTTTCAAAAAGGAAAAAGGACATAAGTATCACAATTATATTGATATAATGCATGCAATATAACAAATCAAAGGAAGCCAATGAAGAGACAACCTAACTAAAATGATAATGAGTCTCAATATGGATGTGAGACAAAGGGCCTACTAGAACATGAAGATGTACCATTCACACTTTCAACACTCACATTTTGGCATTACAACCTAGTCATGTGAGTAGAATACAAAAGTGGTGGACACGATTATTTCTAGTGGTATCCACATATGTTGATGTATTTTTTCCCAAAAAAGGAAACATGAAACCAATGGAGTATACCAAGTTGTGATGAAGATACTTATCCTAACTTTGGAAAAGTTTCTCCTTATCTTAGGATAGGATAGAAACTTGGAAAAGTTATGCTTTATAAGTTTCATAATGAATAACATGTGGCTTCAACTTTAATGAACTCTCCCATTGTTCGAATAATAAGGTTTTGAATCTGAATTTTTTTCACTTTTTCAGAGCTTTTAGAATATGATGAATAAAGTCAAGTTGGCCCTAATGCCAAATGGTTTCCTAAGGTTTTTTTTCACAAACTCACCAATTATTTCCTAAAGGAGGTACATATTTCTAGAATTTCTTTCTAGATAATAGACCATTACCCCAAAATAAAATTAATGAACGGGCCCCATATGGGAAACATGAATCTTTTCTCACAAAGGTTTTCAACTAGTCAAGTGGGTAGCGGGGCACTTCCTGTTTCATCCACCAGTTCTCTCAAGGTGTGGACTACTTTGGGGTTCCTGGGGTAATCCTCATAATGATTTTTATGGCTTATGCCAAGATACTTCCCCAATTTAAAGTGGATGAGTTGTAGCTCTTAACCAAAACTTGTAAATATAGTGTGTTGAATAAAGTGGTGTATTTTTTATTTTTGATCTTAATGAGGTTTAGTATATCTTTGGTAAACCGTAACACACATGTGGTTAGAATTTTTTTAGATCCAAATTATTTGACAAACGAATTATGTCCTACACAAAATATTTAGTAGATTTCAATAGAAAGTGAACCAAAGTTTCTTTTGATTCACAAGTTCATAAAAGGATGAAAGAGAAGAACATACAAAATAATTTTATTCAACTAGATAAATGTGAAGGAAAATTTTAAATCAAATTAACTTTAAACAATTCTTGATAAATTTTTCATTATTTTAAGAGAAAAATGAAATATTAAGCTTCCAATCAACCAAATTTTAGAAAAGTAACATCTAAAGCTTCTTTTTATTCTCAAGATCAAACAAGGGTGTAAGAGAAGAGCATACACAAACTTTATCCAAACTCACACAAAGTATGGAAAAATAATATCCATCAAAGAATTATACATGTTAGAAAACTAATCTAAATCAAAAACCTCCAAGAACATAAGTTAGAAACACCAAAAAATGGGAAAAAATGTCAAAAAATAGAATCTAAAACTTTGAAACCCTAACCAAAAATTGACTTAGAATGTTACCGCAATCCTATGCACAAAACCGCAAGCTTATGCACAAAAATGCAAGCATCTACACAAAACCATAGACATCAGCACAAAACCACAAGCCTATCAACAAAAAAACATGCTTGATTACAAATATGGAAATAATGCAACACTTGGGAAAGATTAGAGACAAAACCATGAGGCTATTACAAAGGGGAAAAATAGTGTTACAAAACCGCAGGGTGAGAGATGCTACCACAAGCCTAATGATAGTTTTACACATAATACACAGAGGACCAAAAATACTATAAAAAGCTAAAGCAGTGAGAAATGGTACTGCAAGCCATTAACAAAACCACACGTATTCAAACGAAACCACATGCCTTTGAACAAAACCATACGCCTTTCAAGAAAACTGTGTGCCTTTTAACAAAACTACAAATTTCTTGTAGGTCATAAAAATATGGAATTTGAAAAGGGAAACTCAAAAATCTCAAAACTTTGTCAATTTGATCCAAATTTGGCAGCACCTCACCTCCTTCATAGCTGCAAAGAGCAACAAAACAAGGCAAACTCAACTAATCTAGTTAAGAAACACCATATTTATCTAAAATATGTTAAAATGAGGGTTAGTAACCAAAATTTGAAACTAATCTAAAAATATTGAAAATGAATGCAAAGGACAATGGAGTAAGTCCCACCCGACGTGCCAAATGTGTTCATGTTAAATTTACTATGCTAATTGAAAGGAACTAACACCCAATAGTTCCAAATAAAATCTAAATATACTACTAATGATTAGAGATTAAAGGAAACTAGATATTTTACATAAACCCGAATTGAATCAACTAATTCTAACAATTCCTGCTTCTATTAAATGTATGATTAATCTAAAACATGAGCCTCTTTAGATCATGATTAGTCAAATCTATGTGTTTGATCTCCAAAGAAAGGGAAGGATCTCACTAAGAAATGGCTACATGGCCAAGCTTATATCTTCCTTTCTACATAAAAATGGTATAATGGATCCACAAGATTAAGTAGCTATTCCAAAATTATGGAGAAGGCTCTTATCATATATCCTATATGAAATAATAGAAAAATTATGGTGTAAGGTGTGAATGATGTACGAGGGTCCTTTATATATCTTTCCATTTGGGAGAAGTTTAAATCCCAATGAATGTTGTATAAAAGATAAAGTATATTTATACTTGTTAAGATTGATTAGAGGAATTAACAAGTAATTAGAAACTCATGGGAGTTGGAGATGATTTAATTAATCAACTAGGATTAATTAATAGGCTAGAATAATATTTTTAGGCTATTTGAAGGTGATTTAGGAGGAATTTGATATGATTTGAATCATTTGAAAGAGGGATTTATCCAATAAAAAGGTTAATTGGTTAAATACATTATTTAAAATGACTTAATTAACTCATAATAGTTAATTAATTGATTTGAAGAGGATTATAACTAATGAAATATTGTTAATTGGCATTCGAATGTGATAAAGGCTAGTTAATTAACAAAGTGTTGTTAATTGACCAAAATAGAGGGAAACATTAGTTAATTAGTGAGAAATCACTAATTATAATGGAAATGATAGGAAAGAGGATAATTAGTACAATTTTAGCAATAAAACCACATAAGTAAATTTTAGGTGTCTACACTTAGAAACTTGTTTCTCCTTCTTTATCTCTATTTTTGGCCTCATAGTAGAATTTTAGTGCTATGGATCCCCCTGACAAATGGAAATTCAGATTTCAATAATTTTTCTAAGCATAAATCATTACAAAACATCATTCCTAGCTCCTCCTTAATCTATCTAATCTTGGTAACTGTTGGTGTAAATTCACAAAGACCCCCAAATGAGTTATAGGTCTAATTTTCTAAGGAAAACGCATCTGGTGTGAATGCACAACATTGAGTTTTCTCCAAGGTGTGGGACCTTGCAAGGTGAGAAAAATATCTAGATTGAAGTTGGTTCTTACTCCTCTATTTAGGTGTATGCATGTAATTTTATAGAGGTTCTGGTTCAAAATTCCTACTCTAAAACTACCAAGGAGACAGGGTTGAGAGAAACATGGAAATGGAAACAAAACTAAGCAAAAATAGAGAGGTGATACACCAAAGGAGTGCTAAACTCCTTGCTTTGCAAAAATAGACACAAATCATGAATATTGCAGCAAAAAAACATGCACAAATTACCAAAATGCAATGAAGGATCAAAAGACAATAATAACTACATGAGAGGATTGAAAATTGATCACAAAACATACATTATCATGCCTAGATTTGATACAATACATTGCAATAGAAAAGAGGAAAAAAACATGTTACAATCTCCATGGGAGGTCTGAAAATCCTTCAAATCCACCTACTAAGGGGAAAATAAGAGCTTGCAGAAGCAAGAACATCCAACCTTTTACAAATGAGCCAAATCTGGCTTTTAATGGCGAAGCAGAATGAAGGGAAAGCAAAAAAATGTGGGAAAATTGATTTGGGACTTCAACCACCAACAAAATTCATCTAATGGGCCTGCAAAATGATGGGTTTCCATAAAAAATCCCATACTTTGAAGTACATTTCTTTACAGAGAAAAATAGAGGCCCATACTTCATTAATTTTGGTGGTTGGAGTCATTTTCTGTGTTTTTGCATGCTAGAGATGTTTTTCCATTTTATCCCACAAATCTCTAGAAAAATAAAAAAATTTAACCCTCCATCATGTAGATAATTTCAACATCTTTCCATTGATATAAAGAACACAAAAACTAAGCTCTGGATCAAAAGATATGGCCCTCTGAAGATTTAAGGGAAAACGTGGCAAAATCAGGTCAGTGGGCTGAAACTTTAAAATTTTCCCATTTTTTGAATTTGGGAAAAATTTCCAAAAATTCCCCGTGTCCCATCACTCCATCGCCACGTGGCACTTTCCCATTCACTAATGGAAACGTGGGCCCAAATCTGCGCTTTTCCTTTAAACTTTTCATTGGGAAAATTTCCCAAATTTTCCTCATGCTCCGCTCTTCCGGTGACACGTGCCACCTCCTCATCACTCGGTGGGCCTTCAGGACAAAATTTGACTTGGGAATTTTAACCCAAAAAGGGCTGAATGCTAAGTTATCCTCCGCGGGCCCGCGCCAACCCATTTCTTTCCTTCGTTGGTACTGTGGGCCAATATTTTCCTTTGCACCCTTTGACCAAAGCGCTAAAAACTTAAACTTTTCTCCAATGTCTGCCACTCCGCCCTACCACATGGCACCTTCTCATTTATCTGGGCCTATCTAGGGAAATTTTCCCCAAAAACTCCGCCAAGCCATAACTTGAGATTTACAAGGAGTTAGGAGGAAAATTTTACCTTTCTAGAAAGGTGAGAAAATTATCTATCTGATGGAGTCATTTCAAGAAAACCTTGAGTGCTTGAAATGTTTGAGAATTGAAGTTGAAGCACAAGGAAGGGAATAATCAAGGAAAGTTAGCCAAAATAAGCAGGGGGCTTATTTTGGATAATAATTTTGTAACTCTTAGGGGTCATCTGTCTGCTAGATGAATGATCAATGGCCTCTGAAGCATCTATTAGGCATGGAGTCAAGCCTGATAATCAATTCTGATCTGAACTATAAAAATCTGACCTTTGAGCAACTTGGAAACCCACTGAACTTGGAGCTTATCTTCACCAAAATGCCACTGAAATGAACTGTGCAAGAGAAAAACCAACACAACAAAAACTATGTACAAAACTGAAAATCATACATACCCCAAGTGGGATATGTAGAGTGTGCACAAGCACTTCTTCTATTGAAAGAAAACCTACCTATTCTACTCTAACTAGAAGCAAAGATGGGCTAAACAAACCCAACAACTGGTTGTGCAAAATAGCTTCCTTTCTTCAAAATGGGCAGCCATGCAATTGATTTGGAGCTGATCATGGCTGTTAGGATGAGTGGAAAATCAACAAGAAGCTGGTCTTCTACCCAAATCAGCAAGGTGTCAACTGAAAGAAAATTCAATACCTCTTTTAGTTGCTCTGCATTTGGATTGAAGAGGCATTGTAGTTGATCCTTGACACTTTGTAGCTCATCCTCATGCTTAGAAGCAAGCATGACTAGTTGTGACTTCTCCTTTGGCTCCAATGAAGCCAAATACCTGATTGGGCAAGGTCTGATCCTTTGGATGTGCCCATTTCTTTGAAATTCAGCTCCAAAAAGGGAGTCTTCTTGTGGACCTTCTTGGGTGGATGATGTGGAATAAATGATGAAGTTCTCCTACTATTTTTATTCTTCCTCCAATGAAGAACATGGAAGATTAATACCTTCCAATCTTGGTTCCAATGAGCTATCACAAAACACAAACTGTTGTTTTTTAGTGTTCTCCTTTGTGGCAGCAGGATATTGATGTTGGAGAAGAGAATGTTGTAATTTTAACTGGATCATCCTCAAGACATTCCTCTAATTTTGATAAACAATCAAACTCTTTTTTTGTCTCGCTGCGACAAATCTTTTCCCTCTTGTATGGTGATTGTTGTAAATAAATCAACAACACCCCGGATGTTGATCAGACTTCTAGTTTGACATCTTGGACATCCAGTGTGATTGCACAACATTGAATCCTCTCCCCAAGTGTGGGACTTGTGAAATGGGAGAGAAATCTCTAGATTGGAGGCTGGTTCCTTAACTCCTCTGATCAAATATATCACTTACAAGTTGCAGAGGTTTGAATTCCTAGTTCCTACTCTAAATTCCAAGGGGAAAAGATAGGGAATGCAAGAAAATGAAGCTAATGCTAATGAGGTGATGCACCAAAGGATTTACAGACACCTGATACTATAATATATACACAATACATAAGAAAACATAGCACAAAGCATGCACAAATTGCTCAAAATGTAATGAAAGATCAGGAAAACAATGGTAGATATATGAAAGGATTGAGGGAATTTTAATCACAGAGCATATATTAACATTTTAGATCCAATACAATGCATTACAGTGATCAAGAGGCAAAAAGGGTGTTGTATTACATGGAAAGGTAAATATTTTCACAAATTCTACCAAAAGGGAAGAAAAGGGAAGTCTGCAGAGCTGAAAAGTGTCTCTCTTTTTCAAAAATGAACCCATTCTGGCTTTTACAGTGCAAACCACAACCCCAGGAGAGAGAAACATGGGAAAACATGGGAGATCTTCAACCACCAACCAAAAATGTAGTAAAACATCATGAGCATCCTTATAGGCCCATTCCTTGACATTTTTTGCCATGCTGGGAGAGGATGCGAGCCATTCTTCATTAAAAATGGTGGTTGAAACATCATTTCTGTCCATGACCACGTGTCATAGGAATTTTTCAATTTTCTCTCTCTAAACTCCATAAAAATTTAAAAATGACCCTGAAATCTTGTAGATAATTTCACCATCTTTCCATTTATATAAATAACATGAAAAACTGAGCTCTGGATCAAAAGATATGGCCATTTGAAATTTTAGGGCAAAACAGGACCAAATCGGATTAACGAGTAAAATTTTTTAAATTTTCCACTTTTTGGTCATTTGGAAAATTTTCATAAAAATTCCCCACACTTCACCATTCCAGGTGCCATGTGGCATGATTTTATTGGGCACGGGCCTTTAATGCTTCATTTTCCATTGTTTTTCCCTTTGGAAAATTTTCCAAAAATCCCCACGGGTCGATGAGTTGAGGACACGTGGCAGCAGGTGATTTGCCGTGGGCCTTTACTCCTGAAATTTTTTATTGCTTTTTGTCCATTTTTCTGACTTGAACACATGGTAAAACCCCATTGGATGCGGGCTTGCCCCTTTGAATTTTCCTTGCGGGCTTGTCTTGAGTTTTTTGGTGCCACCTCACACGTGGCGAGATTCCATTGGTTCGCGCTCGGGGGGCGATTTTTCCTTTAAAATGTCCTTCTTTTTCCTTAAATAAAATTTTCTAATTCTTGCTGCCTTCCGCCGCTCTAGGACACATGGCACAATTTCATTTACCGTAGACCATTTACAAACATTTTACCTATTGCAAAATCCCTTTGGGAAAAAACCCCAATTTTCCCCCGCACTCCACCATTCCGGGTGCTCGGGGACACGTGGCCTATTCTGAATGGTTAGCGGGCTGCAGGCCAATAATTTTCTTTTGAAATTTGGCAAAACACTTCACCAAAATTCTAACTTCTCCTCCATGCTCCGCCGGTCCGATGCCATAGGACATGTGGCAAAACGTGATTGGGTGCGGCCTTTCCTCCAAAATTTTCCATGCGCCAACACTTAGTCAAATTTTCAATTTTTTCCCCTTGGACACGTGGCGAGATCCGATTGACAACGGGCCTGCGGGGTAAAATATCCCTTTTGAAAATTTTCCAAACACTTGGTAAAAAAATCCAAGTCTTCCTCCGACCCCCACCACTTCCTTGGACATGTGGCACCATTTCATTGGCTATGGGCCTTTCAGGAAAATTTCCCACAAAAACTCCATCGGGCCATAACTTCAAAAATACATGGAGTTAGGAGGAAAACTTTACCTTTCTAGAAAGATGAGAAAGAGCTCTATCTAATGGTGTCATTTCCAGAAAGTTTTGAGTGCCTAAAAAGAAAAATATTATGACTGAGGCACAAGAGAGGGAAGAATGAAAGGAGTTAGCCACAAAATGAGCAAGGGGTACATTTTGGATAGCAATTTTGGCGACTCAGAGGGGTCATCTGCCTGTTGGATGAAGTTACCAGTTGCCTGAAGAAATCCGTTGAGCATGGAGTCATTAAATTCTCTGCTTGGTACCCCAATTGACTAGAACACTGCAAGGAGGAAGATGGAGGGCGGAATATCATCTAATGGAGCAAGGCCTGCAAACACATTTCTAGGAACAACAAGCATGTTCCAAAGCAATTAGGGAAAGAAAAGCTAATCTATAGAAAAACAATGTGCACAAGCACTTGGAGGAATGAAAACCTAAGCTAATATGTACAAGGTGGAGAATTTCTTTCAAGAATAATGCTTTAGGTGGATTCCATTGACTGGAATCTGCGGTTCTTCACCATCCAATGAAGACAATCGAAAGCATTATTGCCCTTACACTTTGTGACCATGTATGGGCCACTCCAAATGGCATCAAATTTTGAGTGCCTTCCCGTTTTTCTCTTTCGCATCCCATTTTAACACTATATCTCCAACTTGGAAAGATTTATTCTTGGCCTTCCTATCAAATGTCTTCTTGATCAAGGCTTGATCCTTCTCCATTGCTTGGGATGCTTGATTTTTAATTTCTT
Organism: Taxus wallichiana var. yunnanensis; assembly: GCA_018340775.1. Taxonomy (NCBI): domain Eukaryota; kingdom Viridiplantae; phylum Streptophyta; class Pinopsida; order Cupressales; family Taxaceae; genus Taxus; species Taxus wallichiana. The sequence goes on along the minus strand of CM031238.1, from coordinate 461,306,467 downwards.
GGAGCTCCATCAATTCTACATATCTGACTTCCATGGGCTCAAACTCCAACAACTCCAACTATTTCATGAGTTCCAATGTTGGCAACTCAAGTGACATGGGAAAAATTGCCTCTCTCCCATAAACAAGCTTGAATGGGGAGTTACCTGTAGATCTTTTAGGAGTTATTCTATCAGCCCATAAGGCTGATTTCAACTTAGTATGCCAAGATCTCTGATTTTCATCAAGGGTCCTCCTAATGATTCTTAACAAGTTCTTATTTGTAGATTCAGCCTGGCCATTACCCTGAGGGTAATAGTTTGATGAAGTGCTTAGGTAGATCCCATTCTTGATAGCCCATTCAGTCACCTTGGACCCAATGAATGCCAATGCATTATCTCGATATTATTATAGTAGGTATGCCAAATCTATTCACTATTCCCTCATAAAAGTCTAGGATGCTAAGTTCATTTGCTTCCTTGAGTGCTCTTTACTTGACCACTTGGTGAAGTAATATGTTGTTGTTAGAATCCATTTATACCCTTGGCTTGAATTAGGATTAATGACTCCAATGAAGTCCAAACCCCAATGCATGAATGGCTGGTCAACTTAAATTGGATGCAATGGAAGGGCAGCCAACCTCTCTTTACTTGTGAAGAATGCACAATTTTTGCACCTCTTGATCCATGCATAACAATCACTTAAAATCTTGGGCCAATAATAGCCAGCCCTCATGATCTTTAGAGCTGTCACTCTCGGTGCAAAATGACCACCAGCTGATCCACCATGGAACTCTTCCAACACCCTATGAATCTAATTTGTGCTAATGCATCTCAGCAGCACTCCATTCACGTCCTTTTTGAACAAAACACCATCAACAAGGGCATATGGGACAGCCTGTAATCTGAAGTGTCTTCTTTTGGTTTTGTTCATCTCTGGAGGGCATAGACATGTGCTTAGGAAGTGCATTATGTCTTGGGTCCAACAAGGAGTGAGAACACCATTATTTTCCTCTTGAGTGCTTCCTTGCTCATGGCTGTCTTGTAACGCCAAAATAGCCTCCTTCTCATTGCATGCTTCCTTTTGTTTGCTCAAGATCATTTGCTCACACAATCCTTTTCCTCTGACCAACTTGGTGACTTTGATCTCAATGTCATACTCCATGACATGAGTAATCCAACCTTCTCTCTTTTCATTCAAGTCTTTGTTGAGGAGGAAGTCTTTAACTCCTACATGAGAAACCAACAACTAGAACTTATTGTTTGAAACTAGATGCTTGAATTTCTTCAAGCTTCTGATTACTACAAGAACATGCTTTTCAATGAAAGAATATCTCACCTCATAATCCTCTAGGATTTTGCTAAAGAAAGCAATTGGCTGGTCATCATTTTCTTTGTTCTGCTGTACCAAAATTGTAGAAATAGTATTATCACCCCCAAATGCATAGAGGATGAAATCCTTGGAGAAATCTAGGATGATGAGAGCTGGGGCTTGAGAGATGGATTCTTTTATTGCTTTAAAACTTTCCTTTCCTTCTGCTGTCCATTTGAAAGCCATGCTTTTCTTTAACATCTTGGTGATAGGCTTGACAAGGGTTGCAAAATTTGGGACAAACCTCCAAACAAAATTTATTCTTCCCAAGAAACTTTGAAGGTCCTTCTTGTGGCTTGCAATGGTAGTGCTCTTATGGCTTCAACTCTTTCTGGATCAATTGCTAATCCTTCTTTGGAGACAATGTGGCTAAGGAGTTTTCCTTCATGGGCTAGAAAAATACACTTTTTAGGATTCAAGGATACTCCAAATATTCTGCACCTTTGGAACACTTGTCTCAAATGAAAGAGATGGTCTGTTGCATTTTTTGAAAAACAATGATATCATCAAGATATATCAGCACAATGTTGTTAATCAATGTGTCCATTGTTAGCTCTAGTGTTGGACCCCAAATAGAATTTTCTTGTATGCATAAGTTCCCCATTTGGTTGTAAAGGCTTTCTTGAACTAATCCTCTTCTTTCACCATAATCTGATTGTACCCCGAATAGCCATTAATAAGTGAAAACCTCTCAGAGCCAGCAACAAATTGCAAAATCTGATCCATAGAAGGAAGTGGATAATGATCCTTGAGAGATGCTCTATTCAAATCTCTGAAGTCAACACCCAATCTGATTTCCCCACTCTTCTTTCTAACTGGAACCAAGTTGGCTACCCAACTAGAATGCTTGATAGGGAATATGATTCTTGATTCTATCAACTTATTCAATTCCTTTCTCATGAGAGGCTCCATGTGTGGATTGACTGGCCTTTGTTTTTGTCTGATGGGTTTAGTACTTGGATCCAATTCAATGGTGTGTTGAGCTAACTTGGGATTGAAACCCTTCAAATCTTCATAGCTCTAAGCAAACACATCAGGGAATTCTTGACAAAGTTGTATGAACTCATACCTTTCTTGCTTAGTTGTCACTTTACCAACTCGGAGTGATTTTCCTTCTTCCACCAAGATGGACACTAAATCTTCTCCCTTGACTTGAATGTTTTCTTTCTCCTTCCTAAACTGATCATTAGGATTGAAAATGGACTCCAAAGTAATAATTCCCTTTGGTAGTTTGTTGGTTCTCAGCTATACCACTTGGTCACCATACTACTGCTCCAACTTTTCCTGATTTTTAGCTGAGAACTCAGCCTCTTCTTGCAAGAAATGGATGATTTGCTGATCATTTTCAAACACTTGCCAACTTACATTGTTTTCTACAAAGGCCTCACAATCATGTGTATGTTTGGTTGTACCTTGTCTTTTTGAATGCTTTCAACAACATCAAAGGCTGCTCCAACTACTTCAATCCACAGCTTGGTTCTCTTTTCTAGGAATGGATTTTATGCCTAAGTTCTCAAAATCTTCAATGAGGTCCCACACCCTGCTTTTGTAGCATTTGAGTAGATCATTCTTGACAAAGATGCTGCCCCTTAAGTTGGTTGACAATCAACTCACTTTCACCAAAGACTTGCAAGTTCTTTATCCCTCTTTTGATTGACCAATGCAATCCTTGTATCAAAGCTTCATATTCAAGCAATGTTATTAGAGCATGCAAACTAAAATCTAAAAGCTGAATAATATGTAACTCCTTGAGGGGAAACAAGCATATCTCCCCATCCTACATGTTTTCTACTCCTTGATCCATCAAAAACAACTTCCATACCTCATTGTCATCCTTGTGGTCCGGATTGGTGATGCTAGAAATAGGCTTATTTTCTTCATGCATGCTATAGACTCCTAGCTTAGATTCTTCTATTTCTTGATAAGGATCAAAAGCATGCACCTTATTTGCCCATTCATCAAGATTTAGATCTGGGATGCTTCCTACCTTGGTGTCAGTTTCATCAGTGCTTGGATAATCCTCTTGATCAAATGTTGAACAATTGGTATTGATCTGACTTGGAGTGTAAGGCTCAATGTGAAAGTTTGCAATAGGTTCAGATCTGATTATGGCCTTGGTTCCATATCTTGTTCTGAACAACATGTGTGACCAATCAATAGATAAGTAGCCTCCTATCTTGGCTATGAAATCCCTTGACAAACATAGGGCAAAGAGTGGTGGAAGGTCTATTACTGAGACATCTTGTAAAATAACAACGTTGGGGTAGGCATGCAAGGTAAGACTCAAGTTTTTTATCACTCCAACTATTGTTACTGCTGTCCCATCCAATTGCACTACCCCTTTGGATATGACTTCATACTGAATTCCCAACTGATTAGCTATCTGCTTAGGCATTACTGAACTACTTGCCCCGAAATCAATCATGCAATTGTGTACTAATTGGTTTCTAATGATCAATGAAACATAGAATGGAGGGGGCTTCAGAATTTTACCTTGCTATCCTCCATGATTCCCTTCTAGCTGGGAAGAATTTGTGAGCACCTTTTCTTGCATTTGGACTTGCTGATTTGAAGCTAACCAGTCCTTCATGGAAGCTTGTAGCAAATCTCTTTTGCTCAGGATAGATAGTGGTTCCCACATTGATATGTTTACATTAGTCTTCTTCATCTGATCAATGATGTTGAATGGAGATGAAGCATCTCTTTGCTGTCCCTTGGCCTGCATATTCATTCCTTGCATATGGGCAGCAACAATTGGTGTTTGAGCTGGCCTAGGAGCTGTTTTAGGCAGCCCTTGTGTGTTTGGAACTGAATTTTGTTTGCCAATAATTTGTGGAATAGTAGGAGGTTGTGGATTATTTGGAGCCAATGGTTGTTCTTCACCCAAATTCCTCCTTTTTGACCTTGTGTTGGCTGCAACACTTTGGGAAACTATTTGATTCATGCCAAAAAATCTTTACGCCTCGCCGGTTTACAAGTGTGGTATCATTTGGAGCTGATTGCTACTAGAATGTTTCTTGTTGTTGGTTATTTCCTTGACTACCTTCACCCTCCACACCAGTAGTTGTCACCATTAATGCTTGATTTAAGGCACCGTTGAAACACATAGACTAGTTGTGAGGTTCATTGCATGGGAAACACCAATCATACTCTTGAGCTATGTTGTTTTGCACTAGAACTAATGCTTTAGAGGCAGATATAACATTGGGATTATAGGGCTGAAATGGTCTATTGGCAGGAGGTCTTGCTTGGTTTAAATTTACAACTGGATTGGATGGTCTTTGAGGTTGGTATGGCTACCTGTTAGGCTGAGCTTGAGGCTGGAAGGGAGGTCTAAAACCTTGGGCTTGCTGTCTCTTGAGTGTAACCAGCTCATTACCTAAATTTTACAATTGCTTCATGACTTCTTGAAGTTCATTTGAGGCACTAGAAGATGAAGTAGAAGCTTCACTTAAATTCTGATTCCTAGGAGTGGGAATAGGGGCTAAAATAGGTGTTTGATTAGTGTTTGGGATCTCTAAACTTGGAAATAATGGAATTGGAGGCCTAGGAGCTAGCTTTTCAACTTAAATCAAACAATTTTCAGCTCTAATGGCAATGATATAAGCAACAGGGATAGTTGTGCCTCCCATGGATTGAATTAACATAGAAATATCATAATTTAAAGCTTTAAGGTAATATAGAAAAGAAACTTCTATTGTTGGCCTTACTGCCACTGGAATTCTCTCCCAATTCATTTGAAATATGAAGTTGAAGTCGGTCAGCTGCTCATTGGGAGCTCTCTTGATGGTTGTCAGCTGCTCCAAAAGGGACAAGTTGTCTCCCTTTTCTCCAAACTGCTCATGGAGGGCTATACATAGTTGGTTCCAATTTTGGATAGAACCTGAGGTAAGACTCCTGAACCATTGCAAAGCTTTCCCTTTGAATGAAGATGCCGAGTTTGACAACAACTTGCATCTCATTGATCTCATGAATTACACAAATGATAGCAATGTCCTTAACATGATCACCAGGAGTGGTCTCGATTCTCTCCAAGTAAAGTATGGAATTTTCTTCAATGTTGGAACTGGGATTGGATGTTGTGCATTGAGAGAAAGTGGGCTACTTCCAGTTTAATTGACATAGGGGTTGTTTTGTGCCATTCTCCGATTGGCCTTAGAACCCTTGTTGATTGAATGAAATGCCTACCAGTGGGAGGAGTTGATAGAGTTCTATTTTGTGGAGATGGAGACCTTTGAATTATCCTCCCTCTTTGCCTTATTCTTGCAGATAACTATAGATACTCAAACAACACTTCTTCTTCTCCAAATCTCGACCTTGTGGTGATTCTTCTCATGAGTTTTCAGTGTCTCAGCACTTGCTAAAACAAACCGATTCTTCTTCCTTGGAGTCACCAGATGTGTAATTTAGGGCTCTTTTAAGAAAGAAACTTGCAAGAAATGCACATAAATTTGTTGCAAGGAAGATGAATGCCTCTAAGGTTCCACCGGGTGTGCCAAAACTATTGTAACAAATCAGCAACACCCCTGGATGTTGATCAGACTTCTAGTTTGACATCTTGGACATCCAGTGTGATTGCACAACATTGAATCCTCTCCCCAAGTGTGGGACTTGTGAAATGGGAGAGGAATCTCTAGATTGGAGGTTGGTTCCTCAACTCCTCTGATCAAATATATCACTTACAAGTTGCAAAAGTTTGAATTCCTAGTTCCTACTCTAAATTCCAAGGGGAAAAGATAGGGAATGCAAGAAAATGAAGCTAATGCTAATGAGGTGATGCACCAAAGGATTTGTAGACACCTGATACTACAATATATACACAATCCATAAGAAAACACAACACAAAGCATGCACAAATTTCTCAAAATGTAATGAAAGATCAGGAAAACAATAGTAGATATATGAAAGGATTGAGGGAATTTTAATCACAGAGCATATATTAACATTTCAGATCCAATACAATGCATTACAGTGATCAAGAGGAAAAAAGGGTGTTGTATTACATGGAAAGGTAAATATTTCCACAAATTCTACCAAAAGGGAAGAAAAAGGGAAGTTGCAGAGCTGAAAAGTGTCTCTCTTTTCAAAAATAACCCATTCTAGGTTTTACAAAGGCAAACCATGACCCTAGGAGAGAGAAACATGAGAAAACATGGGAGAGCTTCAACCACTGACCAAAAACATAGTAAAACAGCATGGGCATCCTTAAAGTCCCATCCCTTGACATTTTTCACCATCTTTGCCGGAGAGGATGCGAGCCATTCATCATTAAAAATGGTGGTTAAAATGTCATTTCTCACCATGACCACGTGCCGAGGTGTTTTTAAATTTTATCTCTCCAAACTCCAACAAAATGAAAAAATGACCCCGAGAATCTTGTATACGATTTCACCAGCTTTCCATTGATATAAAGTACGTGAAAACCAAGCTTTGGATCAAAAGATATGGCCGTTTGAAATTTTAGGGCAAAACAGGCCAAATCGGATTTGCGGGCAATTTTTTTAAATTTCCATTTTTTGGTCATTTGGAAAATTTTCCTAAAAATTCCCTATGCTCCATCATTCGGGTGCCACATGGCATGATTTTATTGGGCACAGGCCTTTAATGCTTCATTTTCCATTGTTTTGCCCTTTGGAAAAAATTTCCAAAATCCCTAAGGCGATGAGTTGAGGACACGTGGCAGCAGGTGATTCACCGCGGGCCTTTCCTCCTAAATTTTTTATCACTTTTTGACCATTTTTCTGACTTAGACACATGGCAAAACCCCATTAGATGTGGGCTTTCCCCTTTGAATTTTCCTTGTGGGATTGTCTTGAGTTTTTTCGCACCACATCACACGTGACGAGATTCCATTGGTTCGCGCTCGGGCGATTTTTCCTTTGAAATTTCCTTCTTTTTCTTTGGGAAAATTTTCCAAATTCTCACTTCCTTCCTCCAGTCTAGGACACATGGCATAATTTCATTTACCGGACCCTCTGCAAACATTTTTCCTTTTGTGCAATCCCTTTGGGAAAAAATCCCAATTTTCCCCGTGCTCCACCATTCCGGGTGCTCGAGGACACGTGGCCTATTCTGAATGGTTGGTGGGCCTACGGGCCAATAATTTTCCTTTTGAAATTTGGAAAAACACTTCGCCAAAATTATAACTTCTCCTCCATGCTCTACCAGGTCCAATGCCATAGGACACATGGAAAACGTGATTGGGAGCAGGCCTTTCCTCCAAAATTTTCCATGCGCCAACAATTAGTCAAATTTTCAATTTTTCCCCTTAAACACGTGGTGAGATCCGATTGGACAGTGGGCCTATGGGGAAAAATATCCCTTTTGAAAATTTTCCAAATAGTTGGTAAAAATCCAAGTCTTCCTCCAACCCCCACCACTTCCTTGGACACGTGGCACCATTTCATTGGCTATGGGCCTTTCAGGGGAAAATTTCCCACAAAAACTCCACCGGGCCATAACTTCAAAAATACATGGATTTAGGAGGAAAAATTTACCTTTCTGGAAAGCTGAGAAAGAGCTCTATCTAATGGTGCCATTTCCAAAAAGTTTTGAGTGCTTGAAAAGAAAAATATTATGACTGAGGCACAAGAGAGGGAAGAATGAAAGGAGTTAGCCACAAAATGAGCAAGGGGTACATTTTGGATAACAGATGACCTCCAAATCTTTATTTTCTTCACTATGTGCAATTTCATTTTCAAACATGACACTTGTCAATTCAAAATCATCCAAAAAATCAAATTTTTGGAGAGATGAAGTGGGAGAGAAACATGAAATTTCTTGTGCCTCTTGCTCACAATTTGGACCTATTTTGTTCACCTCCATAATGGCTTCATCAATCAAATCAGCCCCTTCAAATGAAAGCAAAAATGTATCAATAATGCTTCCTTCTTATGTTGTTGCGAAAAATGACTTGATCTCATCCATTTGCTCCTCAAAAATGGGATTTTGAGCTGGTTTTTCTTCCTCCACAATGACTGATTTTGCAGTGCAAATTGGATCAACATTTTCTTTGGGCAAAGTGCCAACATGGACACCCAACTCATCACCAACAGACTGTTGTTTTTCTCGCTTCACTACTTCTAGAAAAACAGCCTTGTTTACCACTTGCTCCCCAACTCCAACTTCCTCTTTTGGCTTCACCATCAAGGGGGATTTTGTTATCCCAAATTTGAGAGCCAAGTTTACCAAAAGTTTGATTTTTTCTTCTTTGTTTGGTTCTTCTTCTTTTTTTCCTTTACTGAAATTCTGATTTTTATCTTCCCAACATGGATTTGGGAATGTAAGAGGAGGGGTGGGTTTTAACTCAAGTGATTTTGCAATTTTTGTGGTGTTGGAGGAGGTAGAAACTCATGTTTATTTGGAGGGAATGTTTGTTTGGAGGGAAAAAGAGTAGATAAATTGAGGTGGAATGGGAGACTAGGAGATGGAGAAATGGAATTAAAATTTGGGGCAGCATATGGGAAACTTGAAGCTTGACACTGCTGAAATGATACAGATTGAGAAAGAGGAAAAGAAAGAGTATGAGATGGTGTGCTTACCCATTGACAAGGTTGTTGAATACTCCTCTCATACACCTCTATTCCCTCAATCCACTTTGCAAGTAATGGCAGCATTGCAATCATGAAGTCAAGCTTCTCTTGAAGGCTGTAATGCCTTGGAAAAGGTCCCACCCATGGACAAGGTGCTCCACAACTGATTCCAAATGCTTTCATTTTTCTTGAGCCTTGGATTGCACCATGTCAATCTCCATTTTTTGGATTTTCTCCAATAAATAAGCATCTTGCATTTGACTATCTTCATTGTATGCTTACCCCTTCTCTTGGAAAGAACCATAGCCAAACTGATTTTGGCATTGCTACTCATATGGGTATGCATTCTGATCTTGAATCTTATCAAAATGCTGATTTGAAGGAGTTGTAAAGCATGTTGGAGGTGGATTTGAATGGAACTGATGTTGTAAATGTGAATTCCAATATGGAATTGAAGTCATGATTGCACAACTTCATGGGATGAAAGAAGATGGAAGAGATGGAAGGAAACATGAATGAAAATGAATGAAAAGGAAGGTCTGCAACTTCAAAGATGGGTTGTCTACCAGATGGAGTCACAAGATGTGTTTGCAATTTCCTCCAAAGGTTGAAATCTTCACAAGAACACAAAAACCTACAAAATATGAATTGGAAGACCTTTAAGGTTCCACTGGGCATGCCAAAAACTATTAGTGCAAATTCACAGCACCCCCAAATGAGTTATAGATATACTTTTCTAAGGAAAACTCATCTGGTGTGAATGCACAACATTGAGTTTTCTCCAAGGTGTGGGACCTTGCAAGGTGAGAAAAATCTCCAGATTGAAGCTAGTTCTTACTCCTCTATTTAGGTGTATGCATGCAATTTTGCAGAGGTTTTGGTTCAAAATTTCTACTCTAAAACTACCAAGGAGACAGGGTTGAGAGAAACATGGAAATGGAAACAAAACTAAGCAAAAATAGAGAGGTGATACACCAAAGGAGTGCTGAACTCCTTGCTTTGCAAAAATAGACACAAATCATGAATATTGCAGCAAAAAAACATGCAAAAATTACTAGAATGCAATGAAGGATCAGAAGACAATAATAACTGCATGAGAGGATTGAAAATTGATTAAAAAACATACATTATCATGCCCAAATTTGATACAATACAATTGCAATAGAAAAGAGGCAAAAATGTGTTACAATCTTCGTGGGAGGTTTAAAACTCCTTCAAATCCACCTGCTAAGGGGTAAGGAAGAGCTTACAGAAGCAAGAACATCCAATCTTTTACAAATGAGACAAATATGGCTTTTAATGATGAAGTAGAATGAAGGGAAAGAAAAAAATGCGGGAAAATTAATTTGGGACTTCAACCACCAACAAAATTCATCTAATGGGTGTGTAGAATGATGGGTTTCCATAAAAAATCCCATACTTTGAAGTACATTGCTTTACAGAGCAAAAAAAAGGCCCATACTTCATTAATTTTGGTGGTTGGAGTCATTTTCTGTGTTTTTGCATACCAAAGATGTTTTTCCATTTTCTCCCATAGATCTCCATAAAAATTCAAAATTGAACCCTCCATCATGTAGATAATTTCAATATATTTCCATTGATATAAAGAACTCAAAAACCGAGCTCTGGATCAAAAGATATGGCCCTCTGAAGATTTAGGGAAAAACTGGGGCAAAAATCGGGTCGGCGGGCCGAAACTTTAAAATTTTCCCATTTTTGAATTTGGGAAAATTTCCCAAAAATTCCACATGCCCTATCACTCCACTTCCATGTGGTGCTTTCCCATTCACTGATGGAAACATGGGCCCAAACTACGCTTTTTCCTTATAAATTTTCATTGGGAAAATTTCCCAAATTTTCCCCGCGCTCCACTCTCCCGATGACACATGTCACCTCATCATCGCTCTGCGGCCTTTAGGCCAAAATTTGACTTGGGCATTTTAACCCCCAAAGGGCTAAATGCCAAGTTTTCCTCCACGGGCCTGTGCCAACCCATTTCTTTCCTTCGTTGGGCTCGCGGGCCAAAATTTTCCTTTACGCCCTTTGACCAAAGTGCCAAAAACTTAAACTTTTCCCCGACATCCACCGCTCCACCCCCGCCACATTGCACCTTCTCATTAGTGACGGGAATGTCTAGGGAAATTTTCTCTAAAAACTCCACCGAGCCATAACTTGAGATTTACAAGGAGTTAGGAGGAAAATTTTACCTTTCCTAGGAAGGTGAGAAATTTATCTATCTCGATGGATCCATTTCTAGAAACCCTTGAGTGCTTGAAATGTTTGAAAATTTAATTTGAAGCAAAAGGAAAGGAAGAATCAAGGAAATTTAGCCAAAATAAGCTAGGGGCTCATTTTGGATAACAAGAACCTTCTCACCGACCCGATTTTTGTCATATGAGGAATTTTGCAACTTCAACACTTAGATCCTTGAACCATCATTTTAGACCATTTTTATCAAAAATTATCATGTTATAAAAGATCACTTATCACATGAAACAAGTCCTTAAAGTTTCCCATAGGATCATTCTAGAATTATCTAACCGACTATGCAAGAATTAGACCTCATACCTTGACCTCATTCCATATAGATGAACCAACATCAACACGTATGCCCTGAATTACCTTCTTAATGTTTATATCCTTCTTTATGTGATATAGTGACTTAGTTAATCCATTCTATCTTTCCTCCTTATCAAACACCTCTGGTTTAATAATTACATAAAAGACTTGTGTGATTAAGATGATGTAATTCTAATTAAATTTTCTAATGCTCTTGCACTTACCTTGACATGAGCAACTGGATCTTGTTACTCCATGGAGTCTAAAGAAGTTCCATTGGTAGGGAATATCACATATGCACAAGTAGCTCTCACTAAATTTTTTATTAAGAGGGTTCTACTAACCATATTGGTAGTTGACATCCCGACATCTTTTGGAATGTTGTTTAGAAGCATTTTTGACAAATGGATTGGTCTTCTGCCACCTTTCTACTAAAAGGATAAATGAATAAGTTATTTCTGTGAGAAAATTGAAGTATACCATTCATAAATTGTATTATCTCAAGGTTGATATATTGTTCCAAGATAAGGAACTTGATAGCTACTTATTGAATTTATAAAGAGATGAGAACCTTCCTTTTGTCATCAAGATAACAAAAATCAGTTGTGGACAATAGAGTTCAATAGAATCCATTCCAAGTGATGGTTCATGATTTTGCGTTGTTCTAAATTATCCTTCGTGAGAGGTGTTTCCTTTTTCTTATAAATTGTAATTTGAGAACACTAATAATACCGTGGAATATGAATCCCTCCTTCTAGGATGGATGTAGCTAAATCTATGGGTATTAAGAAATTGAAATGTCTTGGTGATGCTAAATTAATTGTCAAACAAGTTAGAAACCAATATCAAGTCAAGAATCCAAGGCTTAAGAATTACAAGAACAAATTATGGGATTGCATCGAGTCTTTTGATGCTTTCTCAATTCAGGATAAAAACAATAAATTAGATTCTCTTACAATCTCATATTCTCTATTGACCCCAAACCCTTCATTTAACAAGGAAAAAGTGATTGTTAAGATGATTTTTAGGCTAAGTGTGTAAGATAATTTCAATTATTGGTAGGAGTTCAATGATTATAGTCACCTTATCTCTTTCATGGAGAAAAGGGATAACTTCAAAAATCTCTTCTATGAAGAAAGTAATGCTTTGAATTATGAGTGCATTGCAGATGAAGATAAGTGAGAGATAGAGATAATTTTTTCATAAGGGGTTATCAAACTAAAGGGAGATTAAATTCCAAAAGGCCTTGTGTCTCTTGAATAATTGTTTGATAAACATGACATGTTTATTAAGGAAAAATAAAAATAATCCTCTTGGTTCACTATTGAGTTTGAGAAGCGAGAACATTCGTACCATAGACCAACCAAGAATGGTCAATATTGGAAAGTGTTTTTCACTAGAGGAGAAATGTATTTTTGTCTCACTATTTAGGAGATAATATGATGTGTTTTCATACTCTTATGATGAACTAAATTTATTCAAGATGAAAAAATACTTCACTCCATACCACTCAAGCTTTGAATCTAAGCCATTCAGAAAACCGAATGGCCATATAACCCTAAGATTGCTGACACAATAAAAGAAGAAGTGATGAAAATGTTAAATTTAAGAATCATATCTCCTATACACAACTCAACGTGCATATCCAATATTGTTACATTATGGAAGAAAAATGATTAAATAAGGATTTGTGTCAACTTATGGAATTTGAATAAGGATTAATTAAAAGACAACTACCCACTACATATTATAGATCATCCTATAGGAGTCACAACATCCTATATTTCTTCATTTATCTATGGATTCTTAAGATATAACCAAGTTGAGGTAGTAGAAGAAGATAGACACAAAATGGATTTCACAACTTCATGGGGAACTTTTTCCTACAAAAAAGTTAGTTTGGGATCAATAATGATGGAGAAAATTTTCAAAGGGGAATAAGTCTTTCCTTCAAATATCTCAAGCACTTTGCTTTGTGATTTACCTTTATTATCTCAAGGTATTCTTAACAAGGTGAGGATATTTCTTGAAAAATATGGAATAAGTGTTGATTATATGCCAACAACACTAGATATCCTTGAACCCTAAAAATTACATTTTGGTGTTAGTGAAGGAAACTTCTTGGTCACATAGTGAACAAGCAAGGAGAGCCAAAATTTATCATGAAAGGATAAATAAAATTCAAGGACTCTTCTTTCCCATGATAAATTAAATATTTCTTTCCTTATTTAGCAAGGTAAACTTCCTTCGCCATTGTTTTCTAGAATTTGATTAACCAACAAAGCACATTACTAAGACGATGAATCCTCAATCAAGTTTCGGGTAGAATAAGGAAAGGAGGAATTTGATAAAATTAAGGAAGAAATTAGAAAATATCATACTCGTATACCATAAATTTGAAAATAAGTTAATTATGTAGTGTTATGCTTTGGAACATAGTCTTTCGGTCATCTTATCTTAGAAGAATGAAGATGGTATTGAAGAACCTATTGCTTTCATAAGCTACTAGATGAAAAATCATGGGTTGAAGTATAATAGAATGAATAATCAGGTTTATGTTTTGGTCAAATCAATCAAGAACTTACTATTCTACATTCTCAACTCCCTCACTTTGTTGATTGGTCTAGGATCTCGCAGATAATTAATTCTAACCGACCATGATCCAGAGACAAAAGCACGAATTGGGTGGCCAATATTTAGGATTATGACTTGGATATACGACCTTAAAATCTAGTGTAGGGAAATGGTTTTGTAGGCTAATAGTCGAACATGAGTCACTAATGAATCAACATAGATAATATTAATAAAAGGAGTGTCGATGATATGGATGTGTAAGGAATTACCTCGAGTTTTTTTGTAAACACCACTAATGAGTGGTATTTTGATATTTCTTACTTTCTTACCTATAGTAAATCCATAATACACCTTGATTATAATAAAAGGAGGAATCTCAAGGTCAAATCATCCAGGTATGTCATATAGAATCACACGTTATATAAGATAGGACTGAATGCATGTTTCCTAAGGTGTCTTAACAAAAAACAACAAGAAAGTTTGTTAAAGGATTACCATGATCAAAATTTTGGTGGATATTTCTTTTCCATGGTGACTACTCACAAGATCCTCCATGGTAGGTAATATTGGCCTACATTTTTATAGATGCTAAACAATGGGTTTCCAAGTCCAGCCTTTTCAATTTTTTTTGGGAAGAACATAAATTGTTGCACTTCCTCTTTAACCGGTGGTCATTGAGGAACATTTCCATCAGTTGGGCATATATATTTTTGGTTTACTCAATCCTCACTTGAGTAAAGGGCATTCCTATGTTCTCACAACAAAAAAATACTTCACCAAATAGGTGGAATCCATCCTGTTCAAACAAGATAACTCTAAAATTCTATGTAACTTCATCAAAGAAAACATCATCATCTATTTTGGAATTCCTCATATGGTGGTGGTTGATAATGCAACATAATTTTCATCAATGGAGTTGACTAAGTTTTCTATAGCTATGGAATCTCAATCTCACATGCATTAGACTATTATCCAAAACAAAATGGGCAGGTCAAATCTAGTAACAAAATATCATGATAATTATCTATAAATAGTCGATCAAAATTAGAGAAATTAGCATAAGAAGATTTATGATGCATTATGGTTAGAAAATATCACCCCAAAAAAGGTAATTGACATATCACCATTTTAGTTTCTCTATGGGATCAATGCCAAAACTCCTATCATGGTTTAATTTCCCACTCTACAATTGGTCAAAGCAGTCGAATATGGTTAATTCCATGATTATTTTGATAGGAGAATATTTTATCTTGAGAAACTTGGTGAAGATAGGTAAAATGTGGTTGATCAAATCAAGTAACATTAGTTAAAGTGAAGAATATATTTGATAAAAAGGATAATAAAAAATATTTTCAAATTGGTGATATTTTTTTACTAAGAGATAAAAGAAGAGAGCCAAAAGGTAGACATAGAAAACTTGAATTTTTATTATTAGGACCATTTCAGATCTGGGAAGATTGTGGAGAAAATAATTTCTATCTCTCATATTTGGATGGTACCTATTTGGAATTGTCTCATAGTGGGAAATATTTGAAAAATTTTAAAAATGAAAGTGGGTTTTCCCCCACTTGTACAATAGGTGAGTTTAGGTTGTGTGTTTCCTTATCTTGTTATGTGTGTTTTCCCTTTCCAATGTGGTGTGTTTAATTTTTTTGTGTGTGTGTCTATTTGTTCATTCATATTTTTGGTTGTAATAAGACTCTATAGCCTAATGGATAAGGCATTTGTTTGCATTGTGTATTTAGATTCTAGATTTCATTTTTGTCTTATCATCACTCTGTTTGATCTATATCAAGTACCCAAGTGAGAACCAACTATTTTCATGTGTATTTATAAGGTTAAAAATTCAAAATTAAACCATGAAAATTAAAGCCAAGTGTCAAAAAATTACTTAAAAGCCCTCCTAAACCCTTCTCCAGATCAGTCTTCCCTCTATATCATGCCTATCATGATATTTCAAGTCCTCATATTGGATTTTACAAACTATCCATAATATTTAAAATATTTTAATAGGCATTTCAAATCATTTAGTGAAGTTTTCTCAAAGGTGGATTCTTAAGTAGGCCTAGAAAGTTATTTTTAGCATTAATTTCCCAATTTTGTGTAAAATGGAAATCTAAGGTAACCCGTGAATATAAAAATGGTGAACATGAGTTAGGGTAAAGAGTGTCTGATCTAACCTCTAAGGGCCTCATGACCTCAAGTGCTTCTGCATAGCCTTGATGAAAAGGGTCCTCAAGCCAATTAGTTCCCATAAGCTACAAAAATAATGTGATAAGGTAGAGGGGTGGATTAGAAGGTTTTAGACATGTTTGAGTCTAGGTCATTTAGGTATGATTGATTTTAGGTCATCGTGGGAATTTTTGAGTTTAGGTGAAAGTGAAAGTATTTAAAATGTATGTGTCGATGGTCTAGTCCTATATAGGATAATCAACAAGTAATGAAGAAGGTGTATGGTAAGAGGTGGCAAAAAGAGACACCTAATGGACAAGAACCATAACAATTCTATCATACCAAATATATGCTTATGAATGTAAGACCCTAAAGGCATTGCATGATTAATTATTCTAAGGCTAAAAATCATCACATGATCACGAAATGCCACATTTTTATTAAGTCCCTTAAGAAGTTAGAAGTTTAGAGAGAAAATGTGGTGAGGTGAAAGAGACTAGTCTTTAGCATAACTTGGTGTTAGAAACTATGCCTATTTTGCAAGAGACCCAAGATCAAAATAGGCAAGTTAATGATGAAAAGTTATTTGTTTATTTTTTATTTTGTTTTTATAGACTGATCAATGTGGGAAGTCTATATGGGATGAGTAGATTATCTCCTTGAGTTCTTTGTGAAGTTGATGAATATGGGAAGCTTCAGAATATTTTATTTTTATTTTTTGCAAGAATAGTCCTCTTTTGATGATAGACTATGTGTAGTATGGATAGCTTTGTATAGTTGTCCTTCGAGGAAGTAGTCTATTTTATAGCAGTGAGATAGAAAGAGTAAATGTCCTTTTTTTAGGGAGTCATCTGTTTGCTAGAAGTTTGACTCAAGAAGTGGAATCCCATTTTACTTTTGAATTTTTTTTTGGACTTTTAGGTCATGGAAAAGACTATAGAGAAAGAGAGGATCTTGTGTTGAAGACAAAACCATAGCACAGAGAGGTTAACTATGAAAGAGAGGGTTTAAGGAATGAATGACCATGGAATTACTTCTTGAAAAAGATGAAAATTATCCATGAGAATCATGTCATGAGTAGAGCCATGATACTCGATATTGAATACAAGACCCAAAAAGTTATGGGTAATCACATGATTCTTGTTTAGTCATTGATCGTTAAAATAGGTAAAATGGAAGGTGAATGGTGCTCAAGGGACGAGTGTTTTAACTAGATAGAATATGATATAGGAAAAATAAGAATGGTAAAAGATGGAAGAAATTGAAGGGATCAGGTTCAAGTTTACCTTTGAGTTAAGACAAATTATAAGCACTTGATCCATACGTATGAGTAATGATATAGGGTTGAAGCCATTAGGAGAAAATTTTCCCTATTTAATTTTCTCCTATTTTGTTACATGTTGATTTTCCTTTAGGAAGAGGTCACCAACCTAGAAGGTTCATTCGTGTACATATTTATCATAGGCCAGTTTGATACATTTTTGGTAGACTTGGAGGTGATCAAGAGCATTGAGATAACATTAGTCTAATAACTCAGTTGTGAAAAACGGTCTTAATGAAAGTCATCATCATTGAGCATATTTTTGAGTGACATACAAAGAGACATAATCATTACTTTAAGAGGCTGAACACCCTCTATACCATAGACTAGATAGAAAGGCATGACATTTGTTGAGGTACGAATACTAGTGTGATAGGCCCATAAGACAAAAGGAATGTGCCTATGCAAATCCTTTCTAGTATTTTCAACTATTTTCATAAGAATTTTGTTTAAGGTTTTGTTGGTTGATTCAACTTGGCCATTAGTTTGAGGTAATAACGTGAAGAAAAGTTTAGTTAAATGCTAAAGGAATTACATAGTTTCGTAAGGTTTTGTTTTTGAACTATTTCCATTATCGGTGATGAGATGGTGAGGAACACCATAGTGACAAATGATGTGATGGTTGATGAATTCACATATTTTCTCAGCTTTTATAGAAATTAAAGGAATGTCTTTGACCCATTTAGTGTAGTATTAAATAATGATAATAATCCATTGATAACATTGTGAAGAATGAGGATTGATCTCTCTGATAAGATCCAAACCCCATTGAGAGAAATGTCAAAGGTCACATGCGACTGTAAGGTGTGACTAGCAGTGTGATGAAGATTAACATGTTGTTGGAACTTGACACAACATTTTACATAGTCACAACAATCATGGTTTAGGGTTTCCTAGTAATATCCTAGGTGAGAATACATTTAGCGACAACTAAACCACTCAAAAACCTCCACAAATTCCATAGTGAACTTTCTTGATGGTGTACAAAACTTCGAACTTGTAAATCATTGTAAGAGGATACTATCAAAAACACTTTTATAAATATCACTGATGATGACATAACGAGAGAACTTTTGAGAAAGGCTCGTATCTATTACGAGTAAGATATTGAGGAAGAATGGAAAGCGAAAGTAGTTATCAAATTACTTATACTAAAGGTCACGTGGGTCAGGTTCAATGGTTTGACAAGGTTGAGGTCTCGAAATAGATAATAAGGTGATTGTATTCTTTGTCTTATGACAAAAATTTCAAGTTGGAGGATGAAGCGAGAATTTGAGAAGCAAGGAAGGCCATGGTGTCAACAAATTTATTAGTAGAATGTTGGGTGGTTTAAATTTCATAACGGTCAAAGGTATTCAAAATTATGTTAACATTATGTTTATACTTTTGTAATATCTCATTACGACATTGTATATACCATTCACTTGGTTTAGAACCAGGTTAGGAGTCACCAAAGATATTAATTATTTTGACATCTAAGGCGATGGTAGTTTGAAGGCCTAATGTGAGTGCTTCATATTCAGTGATATCATTAGTAAAATAAAAATCTAGTTTGAAATATATTGGCATAGGGTCACCATTAAGAGGAATAAGGATAACACCTGCACCACCCCCATGCTAACATTTGGAACTGTCAAAAAATAATGTCATTGTACGATATAAAATCAACACATGACCTTCTTTGCACCTGACCTCTATAGGTCATGCCAAGACAACTAGTGTATAATGGAAGTGAATATGAGTGTGATGATGAAAATCAAGCTAGTTGGGAAATATTATGTCTTCAACATGCAATATCGGGATCTATGAGTCTAAGGTGAAGAATGCTCTCCTAACCTGAAGTGGTGTGATGGATTGGTCTGATATAATAGCTTCTTGGAGACTCCAATCGATATCGAGCTCTACCGAGATTATGTTTATTGGTTGTTGAACATGTGGAAAGTGACATGTAGGCACCTCGTATGGATTTCTAGAAAAGGTCATGGAAGTGAGAATGAGAGACGTAGTGGAGCCACAAGGACTATGGGTGATTTTTTGGTCTAGTCCAAAATTCTTAGCTTGATCGGCTGTTATGTTCAGTAAGGAAAGTTGTGCAATAATGTCTGGTGGAAGTGGTGAAGATCTGAATACTAATGTATGAAAACTAGTGTCAATGTCTAACTAATTAGTAGGCTCATTGGGTTTTGGGACCTAAGGATCATAACCAAAGACTCATGGAGGCCATGGTCCTTTTTTGGTCATGTGCATAATCAAACCCTGTTTCCAGGAGAAGTCCAATAATCATAGGCTTGATTAGCAATGATGTTTAGCATATTTATTTATTTTATTTTCTCAGAAAAATTTGCATGTGTGTGTAAGACCGTTAAACATAAAATTGTATTAATTCTAGCCCATTGGGTTATGGGACCAAGGGATCACAATTATACATATTTTCTTTTTTTTGTGGACCATTGATGACCATACAAAATGAAATGAAATTATTTTAATAAGAAAACTAACTATCAAAGGAAATCTAATAATGTTTTTTGGTGTTTTCACAATATATCAAAGAAAAATAAAAGCAAACAAATCTATCAAAGTAAATGTGTTTGATCTTTTCTAATTTTTAAGCAATGTGGTCTAATCTAATAAATAAACTAAAGAAAACTAATCATCTAGATGTAGCTGGTTACTTGCAAAATATGTGAATTTAATCTAAAAAAAACCTAATCTAATAAAACCCTTCCAACCCTACCTTGGAGGTGAAAAAAAATCATGATCCTGACAAACATATTGTTCCCCATAACTTCCTTGGTAATGTCAGAGTAAAACTTTCTAATGATTTAGTCTACTTTTAATTTCCAAACCAATTGAAATGAACAATTTTACTACTCTATTTGATATGCAATTGAAACTACTAATTTGAAATTGACAATTTAACAAGTAAAGCGAGAAAACACAAAATTCTAACCTAGATAAACAAGAGATTTTGAAAATCATGTTGTATTTGTATCTTTCCCTTTATTTTTTAACTTTCTTTCTCTCGAGTGTTCATATGATTCCAAGGGATTGTGAATACAAGAAAAATGGAAGGAGGATGGAGCTTGAGCAATGGTAGCTTGAAGGAATTTTGGATGTAATGAAAGTAGAAGAGAGATAACATAAGAGATATGAGTTTGGCTATGTAATTACTAGTAAGATTGTGGCAAAAATACAAGGCAAGATACACAAAAATTCTCAAGCCCTTTTTCTTAAACAAAAGAATGGAATATATAAGAATTGGGGATGGGATGTGCCTTCATGCACAAGGAAAGAAGAGGTAGTTCCAACTAAATAAAGCACATACAAAATAGAATAGGGAAGGAGAACCAAGCAATAAAAACTATATTTAGATAATTTAGCTCACGATGCATGCTAAAATTGAAATCAAGTGAATCATTGCATGTTAAAAACACACATGATGGAATCTAAAAAAATATTTAGGACCATCGCCATGCATAGGGAAGTGGTTGCAGGGACCACCATCATTCTTGGGAAGTGGTTTCGAACCACCACCTAGGCAAGGCAACGGTCATAGCACTAAAGGCTAGAACATGCATGGAAAGAAGAAGGAAGCTGAAAAAGATGTGAGAAGTCTAAGTAAGGATGTCTAGACTAGAAATATACAATGCAAATGGGTTTTAGAGCTCAAACACCTTCTTGAAAGGACCTGAATCATCATTGGTGAATTTTGTAACCGGTTTCTAAAAATGTAGCACTTGTAATTTTGGTTCATACATATTTAACCTCGGAGAAGTTCTTAGCCATGAAGAGGCGTAAAACATAGAGTCTAAGTATGGTGTTCCCAAAATGGGGAGTTAGAAGTTATACCTGACACACCGTGTGTCAAAATTTCATCCAAACCCCCACTACTTGCAAGAAAAAGAAAACTTAAGTGTAGATAGATAAAATATCAAAAAATAAACACTAAACCAAAACAACAAGATAACTTAGTATTTTTGTAGGGATATAGAGATATACATGTGCCAATGCTACAACCCTGTAAACACATACACTTAAAACAAGGTCAAAACATTATACATATATCAAAACAACTCATTTTTGAATTCATTTGTGCATATTTGATTTAGTGAATTTGGAGCTTTGGACCCATGGTGAAATTTTTTGACAAGAGTACATTCAAAATGACCATTATGATATCGTGACCATTCCTCCATGAGTGGGATATCAGCTAGCGTGGTCTAAGGTCTTTTTTTCACTTTTTCCTTTTTATACCTAAAATGTAAAATGTTTGAAAATTTACCTAGGATGGCTATTTTCAAAAACATTGTCTTAAATAAGTCTCTAGGGAGAGGGCACCAATAGTGCAATCTTTCATTATGTCCAAAATGGTCATTTTTTGTATTTTTGAGAAATTTTTAGGGTTAAGTGCATGTTTTGAAAATTGGCTCAAACCGTTGTGCAAAAAGCAAGGTGGTGGTCATGGGACCATCCTCCTACCAGGGCAGGAGGTCCTAGAACACCACCCTACACTCGGGCGGTGGTTCTTAATAGAATGACCAAAATGTGCATTAATTTGAATTTTGTTTTTGGATTTTTGATTTTTGTCATGTTTTGGTGAACTTATCTTCTAGTATGCATTACTAACTCTTCTTTTTCATGTTTTGGTGAATGTAGAAGAAGGAAGAGTACATCCATTGGAGTCGAGAGAGGGAGTGTGATTGGCTCCATGGGATTTTGGATGGGTAATCAGGTTGAGAAGGACACTTACAAAGGGTAGGTATCTAGAGAATTTCACGGGTGCCCCATGTTTCCCTTACCACACATATACTTCCAAGAGAGAAATTTGTTTGAAGAATGGGAAAGGGGAATGAGAAAATAGATAGGAGAACTAATGTTATAGGTAGAAAGTTTATTTCTAACTTTAGATGATTCATATTCCTACAAAATATTTAATTCCTTTTATAAAATCAAGGTGACTTAATTTACATTATGTTTCTAAAGTCACTTTTAAGTGACTTAAATGCAAATTAGAAAGTGCAAACCGTAATGAAGAATTAGAAAATTTGAAGGGAGAGGAAGATTGGGGATAAGAAAGAGAGAGAAGAGGAGAAGATGTTTCTTGATGAATTTTTTTGATCCTCGTTCATGGAAAATTCCAAATGTAGTGAAATTCTAAATCTTCAAACTTGTTTCACACTATGAAACTCCTTTGAATCAGCTCGTGAATGCTTTCCAAGTTGAGTGAACTATTCTCGCTGATGACCAAACTCCCACCTACGTATGATATAATATTTTTAATGAAAGGTTATTTTTTCCTTTCTCAACCATCATGATGTGATGAAATCCCTCATTTAATCTTGCACACACTACCCTTGCCTACGCCGCTTCTTTAGGGGTGACTTACTATTTTTAGTAAGCACCCATATAAGCAACATACTATTTTTAGTAAGTGGTCATTTTCACTATTTTCTTCTCTGAACACTTATTTTGTCTTCCTCATGATCTTCAATGCCCACTTCCTTTGTCTTCTTATTTTGATGATTAATTTCTAAGCATAACAAGTCTATATAGGAAAACTTACTCTTTTTAGAAAGTGTGTTTCCAGTGCTTGATTTGTGACAACATATTTTTTTTGACTCGTCTTGTTGTTATGATCACACCCTCTAAATTTCATATAGTTTTTCCCACTAGAATAATTCAAAATAAATTTTGAAATTTTGACCTGGTAGTGGCTTCAAGCACAAGCTACCATAGTGGCCATTAATGGAGCTTGAAATTTACAGGTCTATTTTTTGTCTCTATTTGTGATGAAAACAACTCCGCTATGATAGGTTGTTTATTTGGATCCCATGTGAAAGGTTTTAGTTCTTTTCCATTTCTAGAGTGATAGGAAATATAGTGAATGTGAGTTAGTGCACGAAGTCAGGATTTTATTATAGAAAATGATTATGGGCACCATTTGACCTCTTGTTAGTTGCATCTTTATTTTCTTACAAAATGTGAAAATCTACAAAAGATGGCATCTCGATTTGACTTGTAATTTTCAAGATATGATGTTTTTTCAATCGGGTGGTTTCGTAGTTATTTGGTAAAAATATCCATTTTCTCTTCGTTCTTCATCATTTCACTCCATTTTTATCTAAGGCATGCATATTTTTGTGCATTCATGGTGTGGAGATTTTGGTGATCATGATGGATCTAGTTCATATCAGCAATGGTGGACTAGGTGTTTAAACAAGCTTGAGCAAAGCCATGGCATGGTGAGGAGTTATGGAGGAGAAATGAGAGGAAGAAAATGGCTAAGTGTTAGATTTAAATTTTCAAAAAATACACATGGAGGGGATGGGAACATTTTTGTTTCCCTGACATCCCTCACCTCATGGATGTGAGGGACATCAATTTCCATGGTGTTCAAGAGGATGACATGTCTCCTCGATCCAACGGTAGGTGATTTTATTAAAAATGCACTGAGGGCTGAAATATAGTCACGTGGGTGACAAAATGAATCCCCATAGGGTATGGGTTATTTTTTCCATGTTTTGTGTCCCTCACCTCAAAGGTATATGAGGGACATCAAATTACATGGTTGTCCTAGAGCTGACATGTGTCCTCGATCCGATGAGAGGGGTTGAGCTCCAAAATACACTTGGGGCTAAAATTCAATCACGTGGATGACCAAAAGACTCCCCATAGGGGATGGGCACATTTTTCCATGTTTGGTTTCCCTTACCTCAAAGGGATGTGAGCAACATTAAATTCCATGGTTTTCCTATAGGTGAGATGTCCTCGATCCAACAATAGGGAGTTTGAGTTCTAAAATGCACTTGGGGATGAAAGTTGGTCACATGTGTGACCAAAAGACTCCCCATAGGGCTTGGGAGTAGTTTTCAAGGGCTGATGTACCTGACCTTAGGGACTTTTCGGGACATAAATCCTACTATGCTCCTATTTCTGACATGTGTCATCTCAAAAATTGACTAAATACTAAACTACCTTTGAGAGGGTAACTTGGAATGATGATAACTTGATCTTTTGGTGAAATTTCTAGGTGAAATTTTATATGATCCTAATTGGAAATGGAATTTTGAATCCAATGGGGGTATAATGTCTTTATTCAACTATTTGATCCATGAAAAAGTGTATTTGTGATTTGAGACTCCAC
The DNA here is from genome assembly GCA_018340775.1 of Taxus wallichiana var. yunnanensis. Taxonomy (NCBI): domain Eukaryota; kingdom Viridiplantae; phylum Streptophyta; class Pinopsida; order Cupressales; family Taxaceae; genus Taxus; species Taxus wallichiana. The sequence continues at coordinate 461,281,817 of CM031238.1, read as the reverse complement.
TCGTGCCTGAGAAAACCTTCCTAAAAATCCTATATGCTAAGGTGTTTTGAAAAATATGATTCCACTATAATATATGTCTTAGAATACTTTTTCTGGTGATGTTTTGTTTTACTTCTAACACCATCTAGAGCTCCCGAAATCACCTTCTGAATCTCAACAACTATTTTAGGCCTTTGTATTGCCTAGGCTTGTGAACCTTGTTTTTACTCAGACTGATCCAAGTCTTTCAGAACTTCCCCAAACATTTGAAAATAATGTCCATGATGTTCTAAGGTATTAAATTCAACTCCATGTTGAATTAGGACCTTTTGTTCCACAATAGGAGGGTTGATCTAGTCCTGGGAAGGCTAGTGATAGCCCTTCCCAATATTTCCAGAAGATAGCATATTTTGATGGACTCCCAGAATAACCTAGGGGGTTGATTTGAATTTCCTAAATCACTTAGGGGAATGAATTAACACCGATTGGGAGGTTACTGGACTAACTAGATAGACTTGGGGTGCCTAGGAATGATAATAAATGAAAATTTTGGCACAAGGGTATAGTTTTCATGCTCGGAAATTATCGATTTCCTTGTTACATTTACACGACAAAAACTTGCTCTAGCTTGGGGACATGACATAAACTGATTACAATGAAAATATGACAACTCCCAGAATCTCAACTTACACTATATTGACTAGTGTCTTATCCATTGGGCCCTCCGGAGTCACGTAAAACTTATAACAAGAGAGAAAGAGAGAAAATAAGGAAACACACACACACAAAAAGATGGAAAGGAAACACACGAAAAACAAACCTAGAAATCACCTATGGTAAAAGGTGGGGGAAAAAATGCTTTCACTAAAGAACTTTTCATTTCTCATAAGTTACCCTTGAAGAGGCAACACCGAATGATGATGTTATGTGAAGTCATTGATGGGTCCCAGAAAGTACCCTCCCTCCTTAGCTACTTACGAAATCCAAGTTCTTTCACAATTGTCTATGTACTTGGTAGGAGTGAGTCCATGTGAGACTCTTGATGCTTAGGTCCTTTCTTGGAAATTCAATTACCTTCATCCTCTTTAAAAAAAAATTTTTATAGTGCCATTTGCATTCCATTTTTATCCACATAAATGATTCTTCATTGAGCACCTCATCACCACTCCAAATCTGATTTTCATTCAAATTACATGAACATTCTAGATTCTTTTATTTCTTAGGTCTATGCTCATTGACCTCTTTTCCATGAGAAACCTCAAACTTATCCTTTCCATTTACTCCATTGTGAATTTCTTGAGTACTGATGGAAGGATTGGACATGACCTCATACTTTTCTTATATGTCCATGATACAACTGAAGAGATCAAGAATCAACTCAAGGTCTTTCACAATTTCTGCTACATCCAAGATTTCTTGCATGGAGTTATGCTTCATCATTTCATGTAGCTCCTCTTTGTATGCCTTTGAAGAATATTTATTTTACATCTCAAGGAAACTATCTAGAGGGATTACCTCATCATCTTGGGAATCATTGCATTTTATCACTCCTTTTTCCATAGGGCTTTAGCTTCAAAGGCCTCAAAACTTCTTACTTCTATTTCTTCATCATGGAGAGAATATTATTCTGTAAATGGGAAAGAAAATATCTCCATTTTGTCATCATATCCACCAACCATTGGCTCAAGAGGGACATCATATTTCTCATCTAGATTTATTTCAACATAGCCCATCTTCACACTGGTTGAGGTTTCCAAGTCAGCTTCATGCTTGTCTTCAAGATTCATGGCTTACATTAAAAGTTCAAGACTGATTTCAGGGTCTTCTATTTCTCCCGCGGCTCTTAACAATCCTTGTGTAGATAGTTATTTCCCATTTATCAAGGGATCATTGTAGAATGGCATGGTATCTTACTAGGTGACATGATCAAGGGATTCCTCATCTTCAAATTGGAATGAGAAAATTTCTTCATCACGGATAAACACATAAGCTATTTTTTCTATTTGAAAATCATCGAGAACCATTTCCTCTTCTTCATGGTTTACGTCATCTAGAAATTTAGAGATTCTCTCTTGTAAATTGAATCTCCTCAATGCTTCTTCAAAGTAAAAATATCTCTAGGAAGGCATGTCTAGACCTATCAAGATGGGAATATCCTCTTCTTCCTAAGTTATCACAAAGTGATTCATCTTCCTGCTACCTTGGTACAAAATGTTAGCTTCTTGGCATCCAGAATTTTGTACCGTGTACCTCATCTTCTTCTATGGAAGAAATTTATGCATGTCTCCCTTTACCGGTATGGTTGTAGAATACCAATTCATCTTAATTTTCCTCCTAAGTATTAGAAATAAATTTCTACTGAGCAAAATTCTGAATGAGGTTGGGACGTCTACTACAAAAATTAGTGCTAAAACTTTTATGTCTTGAAATATAGCGAGAGCCACCTGCATCTTTGACCTTCCCTATAAGTGAGACCTACTTTGATTCCAAAGAGTAAAAGAGATGATAGGTGGATTCATGTTAATTTAGAGAATTTTGTGACCTTCAAAGGCATCACGTTGTCTAAGGCACCAAAATATATTATGAAATTGTTCAATACATATTCTCCAACAAGAAGGGAGATGTAGAAAGGTTCAAATTTATCAGTCTTTGATGCACTCAGAGAAAGCATGTTTTGTGAGGGAGGTGTAGGTGAGTTTGGTAGCATGCCTTTGGAACTAGAAGTTATAGCATTGGGTGTTAGAATACCACTCTTGATATATCGAGACGAACCTCTCAAATTGTTCAAGATGAGTCCAAAATATTTAGTTTCAGTAATCTACACTTTGGCTTTGTTTGCATATTTTATGAAGTCAAAGGGATCATATCTGAACAATGGGGGTGAATGGAATTATTTTTTATTTATGAAAGGTTTGGAAGTAGGATTAGATTTTTGGGGAATAGAGGGTATTTTGAAAGGTACACTAGGAGCTTTCAAAGTACTAGATTTTATAGGAGCAGATTTAGATTTAGACTTGGAAGAGACATCAGAAGACTTACTTGGGATTGTGGGAGTCTTCTTACTTCCTATGGGATAAGGCTCTAACAATTCAGACTTCATGGAAGATGGAAGTGGGGATCCTTGACTGATTATTTTGTTTTAAGGATTTTCATAGGAGGATCATCAAACTTCTTTTCCTTTGTAGTAGTGGAGGGAGATGCTCTTTTCTTAGACTAAGAATGGGTGAATACCACACATGGGAAACTAAGCACATCCTCTTCATCTTCTTCATCACATACAACATACTCACAGAATCTGATTTGTGTATCATTCTCAAAATCATCACTTTTAGGAAATCACCACCTACACTTTCTTGTTCAATCTCCTCTTCATCTTCCTTACTCCTCAAATTTGCATTGATAGGTAAGGCCTCCATGGAAAGCCTTCGGGTGCTCCTGCAATCTGATTTTTCATTTCTTCTTTGGGAAGAAGCTTGCTCAAATATTTCCCTCTGTAATGACACCATTTCATTTTCTAATTTTTTCAGTGATGGATTGGTTCTCTCATATCCACGATATTGGGTCTTACCCTTTGATGGATTATTTATCTTTCTAGAGAGGATGAGATCATCATCAAGTTCAATTACCATCCTTTGTGATTATATAATGTTCCTTGGTTAGGCTATTTGTAACAAAAATCCTACTTCTTGTGATTGAGCATTGATGAAGAATCTCTTGACATTGCTTTGAGATGGTGAATCCTCTTCAAGTATCCTACAAAGTAACTATTTGAAATGAGCCTCAAAGTCTCTCATCATTTCATTTTATCCTTTCTCTATTTGAGCCAACTGCACTAGTGGTCATGATAGTCTTTAGTTGATTTAAATATCTCTTTTGAAGGTATCCTTGATGTCATTCCAAAATGTGATGGACCGGGAAGGAAGGATGTAAAACCATTCTGTTGCTTTTTCTTAGAGGGACTCCATGAAAAGTCTCACACAACATATTTTTAGGTTAGACACCAAGAATCCCACATGATGTCATGAAATCAGCAATACATTCTTCAGGATGTTGTGTTGTCACCTTTGAAATTTGTAAATTTATTATGGGAACCCACTGGTAGATCATGAAGAGGGGTTCAAGAGAAAGCAGGCCTGTATTCCTTCCCCATGGAATAATGGGTTGATGTATTTCTACTTCATCTTCCATTGTCATTTATATTTATTTTCTTTCTTCCATTAATTCTTCTTCTTCTAGGAACTCAATGACCAATGATAGTTAAAAAATGGTAGAATTTGAAGGGGTAGTATCAATAGTAGTCTTGACAAGATTTCTAGGTGAACTATTTGAAGAGATGGATGGAGAGGAGTCTTGAGACAAGAAGTATGGATTATCTCTAATTCGTTCTTTCTGATTTTGTAAAGCCTCGAAATTGGAATCAACAACACCTCTCGACCTTCTCAACATGGTGTATCTTCCTTCAGCCAACTTTAGGAAACTTTTTCAATGGGAACATGAAAGGACACTATGGAAAGTGAAAAGTCACATGCATAAATCAACAGTGTATCTTTCGGCAACAAAATTTCATGAACTCCTTTTTTTATTTTTTCAATATTTGATTTTTTTTGAATTTTCAGACCTTGGGGTTGTATATTGGGTACAGATGCTGCTAAATATACCCCATGGTGGTGAAATAGTTGATGAATTATATCAAAAACTATGAACCATGATGAAGTTACACTCTGGTTGAATCATAATGGCTCTAACATAATCACAAGGAAGAATCGATCAATAACTGAATAACTTGCATAATAGAACAAAGCTTGCACATGTAGAGAAAAGACAATGGAGTGTCTTGGCATGCTCATAAATGTCAAATGAAGGGATACATATAGGGTGCTTAAGTAACCCTAGTGCATGACTCAATAACAAACCCTAAACCTAACCCATGTGAGATGACCCTCCATATGTGAGTGTAGGACACATAGATAACTCACACCAACACCCCCTTCATCAAAGTTGGGGTAGTGGCTATGATGAGTCAGATGGAAAGAGAAGACACTCCTAAAAAACTAAGAAAGATGTGTCAATGGGGCTTGAAACTAAAGGCCTAATAAGGTGCCCATATATAAACAATATCTTCCTAGAAGAAGAAGAAGAAAAGAAAGGACTATATAGCTTGAAGAAGATGAGCAGCTACAGAATACCTCACCCCAAGAAGAGACCATAAGTGAAGAAACTTCATCTCAGTGAAGGGCTTGGTAAATAAATCTATAATCTGATCAGCTGTCTAAATGTACTGAATGTCAATGATACCATCATGAATAAGCTCTCGTATGAAGTGCATATGGATCTCAATGTGCTTCATCCACTGATGTTGAATTAGATTTCTAAAAATTGAGATAGTGCTCATGTTATCACAATAGATAATGGTAGGCCACCGAAAGTGGATGCCAAACTCTATCAAAATACCCTATAGCCAAATAGCTTATGTGGAAATGTTAACTGCTCCTCTATATTTTTCCTCTATAGATGATATCCCAATTACATTTTGCTTTTTCTAGACCAACTAATAGGACCTAAACCAAAAGAGAAACTATAGCCAGAAGTATATTTCTATGATCTAAGTCACAGCCCAATCAAAATCTGTGAACCCAATCAAGTCAATATCTACCCCTCCATGATAGTGAATGCCATCAGTATAAGTTCCATGAACATAATGAAGGATCCATTTAGCTACTTTCCAATGCAAATCATGTGGCTCTTGCATGAATCTGGACATGATCCCATCAGCATACGATAAATACGGTCAAGTGTGAGTCAAGTAAATCAAGCTCCCCACCAACTATTGATAAAGGGTACCATCAACCAAGGGAGTAGAGAAATCAAAACTAGATTAACCCCAGAAAGAAAAGGAGTAGGAGAAGACTTGCAATCGGACATATGAAAAAAGCTAGCAAATCAAGAGCATACTTAGGTTGTGAAATCAAAATTCCCAAGTTAGATTGTGAAATATAGATCCCAAGAAAGTAATGAAGCAGACCTAAGTCAATAATGGAAAACCTATTGGCCAAAGCGGTCTTCACAGAATCAATGATAGAGGAAGAGTTGCCGGTGATCAACAAGTCATCAACATAGAGAACAAGAATGAGTATGGAGTCATCTTGCCATAGAATATAAACATTTGGATCAAAGTGACACCTAGTAAAGCCTGATGTAAGTAAAAAGGAATCCATCTTGGCATACCAAGCCTAAGGGGCTTGTTTAAGGCCATAAAGAGACTTCTTTAACTTACAAAGGAGGGAGAGATCATGGACATAACCTAGAGGTTGTTCCATGTAGATCTCTTCCTCTAGGTCACCATGAAGGAAGGCACTCTTAACGTCCATTTGATGGAATTTCCATCTATTTGTTGTGGAAATGGCTAGGGTGATTCGAATAGAAGTCATCTTCACAACCGGAGAAAAGGTTTTAGTATAATCAACCCCATATATCTAGGAGAAACCCTTAGCTACTAATCATGCTTTAAAATTTTGACATCTCCATTTACTCCATACTTTGTTCATAACACCCACTTACACCGAATGATTTTTCTTCCTTTTAGAAGAGGGGTGAGATCCCAAGTATCGTTCTTCATGAGAAAGGAATACTCCTCATCCATGGTAGAATCCCACTCAAGAATACCAGAAGTCTCTTGGAAAGATTGTGGAGGATCAGAAGTAGAGGTGAATAAGGAGTGGGGTCCAATGAAATCTAAGTGAGTACATCTCATATCTGAAGTATCTCTAACTAAATCTCCAACACTTTACAAAGTTTTCCTAGCCCAAAGAGGACCAGGAGGATCAGGCTCAGAGTCAAAAGATTCTTCACTTGAGTGAGAAGGGACATAGTCCTCATCATCACTACTATCAGAATCAAAAGACTCAGAGGTCTGATGGTTGGGAGGATCAGGAAGAGGAGCACACTCAACAATATCATCATCTGATGAGTCAGAATCCAAATCAATGAGCTGAAGAACCTCAATAGGTGGAGAAGTAGAAGTTGAAGAAGACTCATCAAACTTAACACTTCTCTCAATATACAGCTCATGAGAAGTAGGATTCATCAATCGATATCCCTTCACGCCATCAAGATACCCTACAAATATACAAGGTTTGGATTGTGGTTCCAAATCTTGAATTTATTCTTGGGAATCTAAGCCATAGCCTTGGATCCGAAGACTCGAAAGTGCTCAACATCAGGTTTTCATCCAAACCAAGATTCAAAGGGTGTCATCCCTCTTACTGCCTTATGTGGAACATGGTTTTGAATGTAATTAACACAATTCACTACTTCAGCCCAATACTATGGAGGAAGAGACTTTGAGTGAATCATACAAGTGGCCATCTCCTTAAGAGTATGGTTCTTTCTTTCTACTACTCCATTCTGCGAAAGGGTTGTATGCAACTGTATGCTACAAGGAGATCCCTTCAAAAGTATAGAAATCCATGAACCTATTATTTACATATTCACCTCCATTTTTGGTTCAAAGAACCTTGATAGACCATTCCACTTGTTTCTCAGTAAGAGCCTTAAAGTCCTGAAAATTTTCAAAGACTTCAAACTTAAGCTTAAGAAAATATACCCAAGTATATCATGAATAGTCATCAATGAAGGTTAACACATAAAGAGCTCTAGTAAATGAAGGAGATGGAAATGGACAAGAAATATCAATGTGAACAAGATCCAAGGGATGAGTAGCTCTCCAAGATTTTCTTTGTCAAAGTTATTTTCAGGATGCTTTCCAAGGGTACAATCCTCACAAAGACCCTTAGAAAACTTGACGGGGTAACCCATTGACCATTTTGTTTTGGCTCAATTGTTTAAGGTAGCGATAATTTAGATGTCCGAATTGCTCATGCCATAACTTACTAACCTCATTTGTTGAGTGAAAAGGAAGTGGGCATAGAATCAAAGTAAAGTGGGAAAAGGTATACAACCATGAATGGTGATCTACCTTTCCCTTAGCCACTGTAGTGTCATCATTAATCTCATGAATAATCACTAAGTTAGGACCAAATTCCACTTGCATTCCTTCACCAAGGTGAGTAATTTTGTAAACCGATAGGAGATTGATAGAGAGACCAGAACACTCAACACTTTGTTGAATGTTCCCCCATCCATCTCTACTAATCCACTACCGGAAACTGACATTGTCGTGTCATTACCCATCATGATTTGGGACATTCCACAAGGCTCGATGTTGGAGAACTCAACATGTGAAGAACCCATGTGGTGTGAGGCACCGAATCTATAATCCACTTTGATGAAGGAGAAACTTTGGCTATAAGGGCCTTTCCTTTCTTATTATCAAGATTTAGAACCTTTTGTAGTGGAAGAATCAACCTTCAGAGCATTTTGTTTGATCGACTCAGGAACACCTATTTTATTTTTCTCAAGTAATTAAGTAAGGTGATCAATTTGTTTTCTCATACACGTATGCTCTTTATGACCAGATTCTTGCAATAGGAACACAAATACTTGTCTTTTTGTGCTCTAGGCTTAGAAGTCAAAGTGTTCATGTTATTTTTAGTATTGGCCTTGGTTTCTTCTTAGGTTGATCCTTTTTTTCTTTCTTCTTTTTAGTCTTCTTTTCCTTACTAGTAATTGCTACAAGGCCATGTGACTTGGACTTGAGAGACCCCATTTGAATGAGTTTGTCATGTTCTCGAATGAGTTGGGATGAAAAATAGTCAAAGGAGGGCATATTCCAATCCTTTCCCAAGGTAGCTTTTGTAGCATAAAAATTTGACACAAAGATAGAATATTTAGGAGCTAACTTAGAGAGAATCGAAAGATCAGTTGAGAATCTTTCTTCTCTACTTGACATTCCTTTAACAATGATCTAGTGTGGACAAAATTTGAGAAGAATGCTTGTAGGTTTTCAAAATCACTAGGATTTAACCCTAGTAGTTCATTTTCCAACTCATGCACTCTCATGTCATCATGTTGTCCAAAAATTTCATCTAACATTGTCCACGCAGACTTAGGTGTTTCAGATTTACTCAATGTGGAAGATAAATTCAATAGAAATAGAAATGCAAAGAAGACCTAAAGATTCATCATTGTCATTTAACCACTTAGATTTTTTAGGTTCATCATCTGGTTCAGTCTCAGTTCCCATGGTGATGCGGAATAACCATTTACCCCTTAGTTTCATTATTATTTTCAGATCTCCATTTGAAAAAGTTGAATGGTGTAAGCAAAGGAATTGAAAGTGCATCCATAGTGAAAAAGAGAGGGGAAATGCAGAAAATAAACACAACCACCTAGAATAATATAATAACCCCCTACTTTGGACACTTTATAGTTTAATGCGTTGAATACAATCATGTCTAAGCATGCATCTGAAAACTTAATAACTCACCTTGTAATCAACGTAATAACGCATAAGAGAGGAGACCACAATCATGTTTTGTGGAAGTGCAACAAAGTGACAACGTATACAAGTAGAATTGATAAAAACTAGGAAGGAGGTAAAAACAAATCCTGGTTGTGAGAAAAAGCATCTCACATCGCAATGGATACCCCCTTGCTGCAAACTCTGGCAGATGCGCTCACTAGTCGCAAGTAATAATAAGGGTAATTTACAATGTTTAGATGAACTGAGGATGAGTTCTGATGTTCTTCAAAATGCCGGAAGGAATGCGGAAGTCAAGAAGTGCTAAGAGTGTCTTTGCACACTTGAGTGCATGATTAGAAAAAAATCCAATAACGCCTAAAAATTATCATTTTGGAATGCCTAATTTAGCTAATTTTAAAGCTATAGGAGTTTGTAAAAACAACGATAATAAACATTAATTTAAAGATGATTTAATACTTCTAATCGAGAGAGAAGAGACCTAATTAAGGTCGCAATTAATAAAACTAGATTTAATCTAATTAAATCTAATTAATTACAAAGGAGTAAAACCCTAATTAAGATCTAAAAAATTAAATCCTAATTAAGGAAATTAAACAACTTTCCTTTTTAAAAAAAAGTAATTTAAATTGTTTCCCACCTAAAAAATCTATTTAGATCTATTAAAAAGAAAAAGTTTCTATTTTTTAAAAGCTTACATTTTTTTAAAAGGATTTTAAAAAGGTTTTTAAAAGTAAATTTAAAAAAACTTACTTCTTTTTAAAAATGCTTACCGTATGAACTTAAGTAAATTTAGAAACTTTACTAGATTAAAGTAAGATTTTTGTTTTAAAAAGGAATTAAAAAGACTTACAAAAAAATGTGAAACATACTTTGTGTTTGAATGGCTCGGGGATTGATTTTGGATGGAAATTGAAGCAGAGAGTGTGAGGAAAGGAGGATTAGAGGAGGAAGCTCACACAAGGAGCTTTTCCTGAAGGTCATGTGGAAAGTAGGCTCACATAGGGGAAAAGCTCTCGCCACACACCGAAAACGGCTCGACATGGTGCACTCATCTTAGACCAAGGGAAAAACACACGACCAAGGCTTGGCTCGTCGACTTGATAAAAACACTAACAAGGAATGGAAAGACCACAGGAACATGGCCAAAAAACACACCAAGAACACAAGCTCATGGTGAGTTAGAAAAAACATTTGTGGAGATGGAAAGGAGCTCGGATGATGTGTTGTAGTAGCTCAGTTGCAGGAGGGAGGAGCTTAGTGAGGATCTCAGTGGAGAACCACAACACCATGCAAACTTCAAACTGAAATTGAACTTGTACTGCAAAACCATGCAAACACAGAAGAGACCAAAAATAGAGATCTAAAAAAAAGCTTCTAGTTTTAAAAAAATTAATTTAAAAAACCAAAATAAGATAACCTCTTGTTTTAACTGATCTCCAAATTTAGCTACAACCAACTAAATTTAGCTGTAAAACCCCTAAAAGCTTCAGAATACCTACACATGCACAACGAACACAACAAACCAACACACTTTCCAAGAACATCTTGTTAATAATGTTAGCAATAAAATCCATAATATAACGATTGAAAAAAAAATTGCATGAGGAGTAATAGAATGACACCAAGAGTAATCGTAAAAAAAAAAAGTGCAAGTGCATGTTTACCCAATCTCAGCTCTGATACCATGAAAGAGTTGATGAATCGTATCGAAAATTGTGCACCATAATGAAGTTACACTCTGGTTGAATCATAATGGCTCCAACATAATCACAAGGAAGAATTGATCAATAACTGAATAACTTGCATAATAAAACAAAGCTTGCACATGTAGAGAAAAGACAATGGAGTGTCTTGGCATGCTCATAAATGTCAAATGAAGGGATACATATAGGGTGCTTTGAGTAACCCTAGTGCATGACTCAATAGCAAACCCTAAACCTAACCCATGTGAGATGACCCTCCATATGTGAGTGGAGGACACATAGGATAACTCACACCAATAGGTGGGTGCCAAAAAATTGTTGGCAAGAAAATATTCTCGGTGGAAAACTTGTTTATTTCTTCCCAATGCTCTAGGGAATCTAAGTCCCTCTAATTAACCAAAGTCAGCTGGTATCCTATATGCATGCACGTATGAAAAGGTGGATTTTTGTGGTGGCCTTTCAACTGGTATCTAACAAGGACACTCCACTCTTGCAGAAAGCTTGCAGATACCTACAAGATATAACTTTATATGAACAACCATAAAGGGGAGTGAGAAATTATATTACAAGTATAAAGTCATATTCCTACATACATCATTTAGAAGATTTATCAAATGTATTGTAATTAGGAGGTAATAAATCTACGCATAACAACAAGATGATGGATATCATTATTCCCTTCATTTAATCAATGCTTTTTGATGCCATATTCAAACCAGGGGGTATCCGAAGATATATGAAACAAGAAATCTTAGTGATCTAGTAATTAACTGTAGGTATTTGTTATTTTATTTTCTAGGGATTTTTGTAGTGTTTTTAGGATTTTGTAGTGCCCACTTCCCTTTCTCACCTTTTGATATTGATCATGAAAATGTCAAGTATATTATGGACATTATTATAGTTTTGATTTAGTATGATGTTAGATATTTGATCATGGATTATTATTGACTTTGATTCTTATATGATGCATGATGATTATTAGAGACACTTTATATGTTGATGATTTTATACTAGTGGACATGGTTATATGATGGATGTTGTTCAGAATTGTGATATTTAGATATTGTGAGTAGCCCTAGAAATGGAAAATTATTGATGATGATATAGTGGTTGATAAAATTATAATGATATTGTTATATTCCTTTGATGTTGTTGTGATTCATATATCTAGATGATTTTGGAAATTTAATTATATTTATATTATTTTGGATGTTCTAATATGGCCATGAGGCCAAAGGAGGTATTTTGTTTTGCATGTTAAAATATCACAACAAACATCTAGGGATTGGAGACCAACCACATTATAATTCTAGATGAATTTAACAAGGTCACCATGGCAACTAGTTTTGTTTATGTGTTTGTTTGTTAGTGTAGGAATTTCCATTGGGGATCACCTTTAAATGTGACCAAGGAATTTTATGTATTTATTTTATTTTGGTCCCTTTTGTTTAATTTTTTCTTATGTTTATTTTGTGGTGCACTTACCCTTTCATTATTTATTTAATGGTGTGTAAATATTGTGAGTTATCATATTGTTTAGTTAATTAATTAAAATATGTCATAAGAATGTAATTAATAGAGTTGTTGGCCATGTTTTAAAGTGTTGTAAGAATGTGTAAGTAATGTTTAAGTAATTTGTAAGTGACCTTGTTAGTGATGTGTAAGTTAACTTTTGAGTGTGAAACACTCCACCTTCTTGGAAATTCGAATTTTTCCTTGGAGGCTGATTTTGGAGGCTTGTGGGATAAGTCAAACTTGTCCCATACCTCTTAAATTTACATACCAACCTTGACTATGGTTGAGGGTTAAATTTAGACTGTTTTAAGTATTTTTACAAGTCAAGTTGAATGTTGTAACAACACTTTTCTTACATAATTTAATTTCAGTCCTTATGGGGTATGGGCTTGTTTGAGTGTGTAAGTAAATCTGTCATATTATTCACCCACTTATTTATTATGCTTTGGAGAATGAAGTTGACTTGTGGGAGTTGGGGTTGAGGATGTGTGATGTGGCATCCTACATGGATCCACCTCACCCTCTTCTCTTCCCTCTTCTCTAAAATTCAAATTCCTTTCCTTGTTTTTGGGGTGAATTTTTTTTGGGGCAAATTTTCTTGTTGTTTTGAGAGCTCCACTTTGGAGAAGTTTTGGAGGATTGTTGGATGATTGTGCTTGGCTATTTTGGATTGCTTGCATTGGGATAAAGCTTTTGTTTTGGAACTTGGAATGAATCCATCATGGAAAGGTAAGAGCTTGGCTCTTGAAATGCCCTTCTTTTATATATGTGAATGTCCTTGTGTGAATTTTTGATGTATTTGTGGGCTGATTGGGTAGATGGCCTCGGAATGGTGTAGGAAAAGACTATGGGGTTATTTTGTGGGAGGCACAAGTGGTTTTAGGGAGGTATAAAGGTGGAGGGAGTTAGGGATTTGGGTTCCACCTTACAAAGAAATAGATTGCATTTATTTACTCATTATGGGGTGCCATAAGAGGTTGGGAGATATAAGAAAATGTGAGGAATAAGAGGAGTACTTGGGGAGGTATAAGGTCATGACAGGTTTGAAATGATATAATATATATATATATATATATATATATATATTGGTGGGTTATACTCAGGTGGTGATACCCATTTTCCCCCTTGGGAGGCATAAGAGCATCCCCCATAGCTTCTTTCTCCTTTGGATTGCTTGATGAAGCCTTTGTATTGTTTGTCATGTTTTAATGTAGTTGTGAACTACATTTTTTGGGACTGTGTTTATTTATGAGAATGCTATGTGGATGTTTTGTGGAAGCCTGTTGTTACCATGAGTTGGGTCACATGTTTTATTACTTTGTGGTTGGGGTCAAGGGCCAATGAAGAAGGACAAATTCTCCTCTTCATTGGATGTCTTGGTTGGGTGGAGAGCGTTGCCTTTCCCCTACTCCTATTGTGATCAAATTGGAAGAATGTGAAGAATGCATGTTGCTGTTCTAGAGCTGAGAAAAGACAATTTGATAGTCCCTTGTGAAATGAAATCTCATTGTAACCTTTCCCACTTGAAGTGGATGAACTTGTAAATGGTTGTAATGGAAAGATGTTGTACTATTTGCAAGTGAAATTTGAAATGTAAAAGAGTTATACTCTGTATTCTATTTTGGAAAGAATGTGGAAGAATGATACGTGGTTTTTGTATGTTACATTTTGAAACCAAAGGGAAAGGAAGTTGTAAGAGTTCATTTAAATTAATGGAGATGGTTTTTTCTTATACATATGTTTTTATTCCTTTGGAAATTTGTGTTTATCATAAACTATGAAATCCCTATTTGAAAAGTGGTAAAGTGAAAGCACGTGAGAAGAAAATGTATTATTCTATTTTGTATATAATATATGTTTTGGAAGGAATAAAAGAAGAAAGGTTGTAATGTTACATTTTGGAATCAATAAAGGATTGCAATACTTTTCTCAAATTGCATTGTTGTATTGAATCTGATCATTTCAATGTATTGAAATCTCTGTTTGAAAGGAAGAAATGTGTGTGAGAAAAATAAAAGTATTTTGTCTTTTTGGAATGTGAAAAAAATGAAATTAGGAATTACATTTTGGTCTTGAATAGTTTTATTAAATCAAATAATGTGTTAGATTGGAATTGGAATGTATTTTAATTACTTGGAAGAAGGAAGTGGCAATTAGACCCTTTTAAATTTGATCCATGTTTTTGTAATTTCAAATTGGCAATTATCAAAACAAAAAAATACACAGTTAAAACTTGCAATAATAAAATAACAAATTAAATGAATAAATTAAAGTAGTAGGCCCTAAATGAATTCAATTAGACAAAAACACTTAAAGGAAATATTTCAAAACTTAGCCAAATTGGGCTCAACTATTTTACAGTCGTTTTGCTGTCAAAATGGTAAATTTTTGAATTGGAATTCAATCAAATAGATCTACCTCACAAACTTATCCTAAATCCATATAAGAACAATTCTCCATGTCTATTTGACATGTAGAGAGAGGAAGAAGGTCAAATTGAATAAATCTCACAAGTTAAAATTTACTAGTTAAATCTTGTGAAAGCCTACAGTTGTTTTCTTAAAATTAACTAGTTAAACTTTATCAAATAAAAAATTAATGATTTCTATAAAAGAGGACATCGATATATTTCTAGAAAGTCCTCATTTTCCCAAAATTGATATCTTTATTAAAAGTTATGGCCCTCTAAAATTTTTTCCTTCACTTGGCGTAAAAAAATTTGGGAAAATTTTCCTTAGTGGGCCCGCGGGCCTAAATTTTTCCCTTATAACTTAGGAAAAGTTTTGGGAAAATTTTCCAAATTTTCCCCACTACCCCTAGCCTAAAACCAATCATAGGTTTCCATGTGGCACCACGAGGTGTTAGCAGTGGGATGGATCTCCTTTTTACTTAATGCTCTAGAAAATATTTAGGAAAAATTCTACAAAATTTCCCTGTCACCAGAACCAATCAGGTGATGCCACGTGGCATCATGAGGCATCGCGATGGAGCGAGTCCCTTTTTCCTTTTTTTGCTTCAAAAATTTTGGGAAAATTTTCCATGTTTTCCCCGCTATCCCGCTAGCTCATGACCAAACCGAAGCTACCACGTGGCATCGCGAGGTGTCGACGGAGACACAGGTCCTCGTTATCCTCTTAGCTCTCCTGGGAATTAATAAAATTTTATCCCCACTACCTTTCTTACCCCACATTAGCTTAGGTGATGCCATGTGTCCCTTACAACTTGTAGACTTAAGGGTGCCATGTTGGATTTTTTCCCTGCCCGAGAAATTTTTCCCAAATGTCTCCCACCGCCCCTCTCTCCCCACGCTGGTTTGAGAAGCACCACATGTCCCTTGTGGAATTGCAGACCCTTGGGCACAAATGTGTTTTTTTCCTCCTCATGGGAGATTTTCCAAAATTCTCCCTGTGGCCCACCAACCCACCCTTTGGGAAAATTTTCACCCTTGGGCCCGCAGCCCACTCTTGGGGAAAATTTCCACACTAAGCCCGCTAGCCCATAACTTGAGAAATATAAGGAGTTAGGAGGACTTATTTATATCAATGGAAAGGTGAGGAAATTTCATATCCCATGGGAATGATTTAGGAATTTTTGAATGTGTTAAGTGTGATAAAAATCAAGTTGAAACTTTAATCTTGTTTGAGAGTGGGTATGGTGAAGATTTACCCTTTGAACCTAATTGAACCTTCTAACCCTAAATTTTGGACCTTATGACCTCTAATAATTGTTAATAAAAGAAAATATTTTCTAAATGGATTAGAATTGTTCTAGAGCCTATTAGTGACAACTTTTGTCTTGTAACCTGGTTGTAGACTCTTTTAAACAAAAAAAATTTCATAATTTTTCCTAACTAACCCTAGGTTATTTCTTGGGTCTCAAGTGGGTTTTTTTAGTAGGCATTAAAGATTCCATGGCCAATCATTATTATCTCTATGATGTAAGAAACTTTCTGAAATAAAAACTCATTACTAGAATGAATTTTTGTAAATAAACAAACATACAAGAATAAATATATTGTTGAAATAAATACACAATGAAAAGTAAACACACTTTTCTTGAAATAAACACGATTAAAAATTCCATGAAAATATAAATCTAGTCTATAACACTGTAGAGCAAGTATAAAACAAATTTTAATTTAAAGAATCAAAGACATTTGAAATATTAAAAGATCTATACTATTTTCTTTAGAAATACAAATACCAATGAAATGAGAATCATGGTTCTTAGAGGAGGGGCCTTTGCTTCACCTTGAATTAGGATTTGACAAAGTGATATTCTCTCAAAATGAAGTGGTGATTTTATTGCTGAAATATTCTATCTTACAAAAATGTACTGAATCTTTCTATATCTTTATCTCTATGTGTTTGTATGTATATGTTATTTTTATTAATATATCTATAGGTCTTTGTATATGTATTTCTTTCAAAGATTCATTTAAAACCATAAATTTTCTACCAATTCAGATGGAACCAAATTATTCCCAAAATAGATGTTGAATTTGGAACCTTGTTGGATGTATAGTTGTCTGATAAGTTATCCCTGGATCTTTGAGTATGAAGAATCAAAAATCTTCTGATCTGCTCCTGATTGAAAGGCTTCATTGATATCTCTATCATTAGATGCCATAAAAATAATATATTCCCATTGGTTTAGGAACTTTGGAGAAGTTCCGGAACTAAAGGGGATTGTTCTTTATCTAATCTATGAAAGTTTAGAGCTAAACCTAGGAGTTCCAGAACTAAGTGTTAGGGTTTCGTAACTAAGTCTGAAAGTTCCAAAACTAAGTGATAGAGCTCATAACTATGTGATAGAGTTCCATAACTAAGTTTTTAAGTTCTAGAACTAATATGTATTGAAACCAAGGCTCCCATTAACATGTTGATCACTTCATACTTTGTTCTCGACTAATTATGACCTGCTTTATTACAAAAACTAAATTTCCACACAATATTTTAGGAATTACCAAGTTTCTAAACTTTAGAACTAAATTCAAAAAAATATGGACAATTACATCCTAACTTACATTAAATCAAAAAAAGTCACAAAATGTAATCAAACTTGATAAAAAGAAGAGTAAAATAAGATCATTAATTGTGCATTAATGAGACATATTTTTGCCTTATCATCTCCCCTATACTTACTTGTTTTTAAGTCCCCTTACAAAATTTACTCTTCAAATCTTGGGTTGTGTATTCTGCATTCCAATTGACTGCTCAGGTCAAATGGTTGAAACTCAAATATCCCAATTTTTTAGTTCGGTAGTACTATACCTAGATCGACTTCTAATTTCATCTTCCTCAAATTGAGTGGGATCTTGAGGCTCTCTATTTTTCCATGGAGACATGGGAGTGAGAAGAAGAGGAGGCCTTGTTCTCATTCCCATCCATATGCCCCTACATTTTTCATTGACCTGAGGGATTAGTGTGCACAAGGCTTTAGCTCTTTCTAAGCTCCATATTAAGTTTGTGAGAGATATAAATTTTCTTATTCTCAATGCAATTGTGAGAAAATCCCATCTTTTCAAACATCCATCATAAATATCTTCAAAGTTCTCCTCCTCATAAGAGGTGAAGGCATCAATAATTTTCTGTAAACTGGCTAGATAGTGTGCCTTGAACCGACTATCAAAGGCATGGGATCTAAAATGTATAACAAAGGTAGATGGTTTACCATAGTGATCCCTCATGCAGAGACTAGATGAATTGGCTTTTAATAGATGCTTAGAATCTCTCTCTTTCCATGAAACCTGATTTTGAAGAATAGAAACAAATGCATTCAACTAGCTTTCCCCTACATACAAATTGATCATAAAGCCTATGTTCTTTTCCAACATAAGATTATAGAGATAGAATTCATAGAGAATATTTTTCTGCTCTACACTAGCTAAGGAATAGGCTATCATGAACTTAGATTCATCTTTTATTTCATGTGGAAGGCCACATGCAATTCTTGATAGCTGCCAATGAATAAATTTTTCTTCTAAAAATATATTGTATACGAGAAGGTCTCCTGCATGTAAGTAATTTTTCACTCATCATGCAAACCATTTGTATTTTTACAAGACATTTAAATTTGTCTTCTTCCTCTTTGTAGAATTTTTCTTCCCATTTCTTACTTTCTTTCTTTTCTTCTTCCATCTTATTTCTCAGGTCCTCATTTGATGTTTTGAATTCATTAAGTTCCTGTTGGTATCATCCCACAATTTTTTGAGTGGCTAGTAAGTTAGTTCAATCTATGTAGATACTGTTGATATAGCACTTGGTCTTCTGGAAAATTGACATTCTTCTTATTTTTCAATCATCTGCTATTTTACCATTGTTAATCCTTTTGTCCTATTTGTGAGCTGATTTATTAGTTTCTCAATGAGCATTTCCCTTGTTCTAACTTGAGTTTGAGGAAGTTTAATTCCTCATCCTTCTCTCTGATGATGAGTTCTACTCTAGACAAAAATAGATTCTATTTTAAATGTTGTTTTTCCTCCTTTTCTAAAAGTTCATTGGGAAATGAGCATTCCTCTTCTACCAAAGGGGATTTCCCTTTCTATTTCTAGGATGCCAATTCCTCTTCTTCATGTGACTATCTTTGCTAGTTCACCAAACTCTTGAAAATCATGTTCTTCAAATATTTCATCTCCCTTCTCCATCTTAGTTTGGCTTGGTCCAGGAGGATTCATGGCCATGCTACCCAAAATATCAACATCTTTTTCCAACCCATCCTATTCTTCCATCTCTTCTAGAATTTCCCTAGATCTCTTATGAACTCTTCTTCTTTGGGAGATTCAAAATTTCTAGAAATGGGTTTCCTCCTAGAGCTTCTTCTGAATTTTACTTCATGCTCTAGCTTAGGTGAACTATCACTATTAGAGACATATATTATTTCTCTTGGTACTTTTGGCGAGAGAATGAGTTTCTTTGATAGGCATAGTAGATTTTGTAGCTTTAATCCTTCTTTCATATCTCCTTCTTTTTGGTACATTACCCCCACCTATTTATTTATTTTCCTCTACAGGGGCATCAATCTCCAAATTACTTGTAGGAGAAAAATGGGTTGGTATTCCCCTCCTGATAATATCGGGTTTTTCTTAAACTTGTTAAGAAACTTTTCCCATATTTCTTCTCCATTTTTTTTGAAAGAAAATGGTGTTGGCATACCAAATGGATTAACCCATGATGTCTGATTGTTCCAAATCCCTAGGAATACCTCTAAGCCATTGTCTAGATGGATTCAAAAAGGAATCCTAGAAGATTTACTATATATTCTAGTTTTGAATTCCCATACCTAAGATATATTAACATCTTAAGGACTTCTCTTCCCACAGTCCCAAATTGACCATCGCAAGTTAAATACTTAACTACCCAAAATGCTACCCTATCAAAGGGTTTGGGAAAGTTGGTCCTTTTGACCCCCTTTATGATTTTCTTGGTGTTATAGATATATTGGGGCTCATATTCCCCTCTTGTATCAAGGTTTCCACCAGATCTTTAAGGGTTCCCTTGATAGGATTTGGGACTTGCACAATTGGTATTCCAGACACATTACTCATTGTATTGATAGTAAAAGGAATTATAATGCTTCTAAATTTAGTTCTGGATTCTTCTAAATTTACAATAAATTCCCTTACCAATTTTTCATTATACCTCAAGAACTTTTTCAGAATTCAAATTTATCATGCTCATCTAAAAATAGATGTCACTTGTTCATCTGCAAGAAGTTGGGTATCATCCTCTAGCTCTGACTTCTTTTTAATCCCCATAGAAAAGAGGATGATTAAAAATTTTCTTTCTAAAATTCAGAATTAGTTGTATAATTACTAGATTTAGCCGTGGAACTATTATATTTAGCTATAGAATTGTTGTGTTTATCTCATGGAATTGATGGGTTTAACTGCGGAATTGAAATATAATTCTTTTGCTTCCTCTTCAAATTCTTCTACAAATTCTTCTCAGCTTCATTTAATCTACCCAAATGATAGGTAATTATAAATGCACCACCACTTTCTTATTCTATCAACATCAACCTCATGATTACTTACTTTTAATCATAATTCACAATAAATGACTCATCATACCGACCTTTTAAATCAAGTCTAATCACACATGCAAATTTTTAATTTAACCTTTTATAATTTTCAAGACATAATTATAATCCTTTTCTGATGTAATCCCTCCATCTTAATGACTCGTCATTCCTAAAAGTTAAAAAGGAAAAACGGTTAGAAAAGACAGCTTGGAATTAAAAAAAAATCTTTTTATTTTGCATTAGCCATTTATTGAGGAGACCAATCACCATTTGTTGGTTTTCAATTGATCTTTGAGAGATTTTTTTGGAAAGAGAACACCATTTTCTAGTTTTCATTCTTTCCTTTATATATTATTATTATTATTATTATTGGGGGAAATATAACACCATTTACTAGTTTTCATTCTCTTCCCTTTATTTTGGATCCATGCATCTAATTATTTGATCATTTTGGAAGAATTGGGTTCTTCCATATGATCAAATTCTTTATCTGCTTCAATCTACTTCAAGAATTCATCCCTAGTAGGAGGCTTCCTATAAAGTTTTAGCCTATTTCCATTGACCAAAAGTTTCCTTCTACTACCATCAATGGGAAGTAGCTGAATAGAGCCATTTTTAAATATCTACTCAATCTGATAGGGTCCTAACCATCTGATTCTCAACTTGCCCTTGAATTTCTAGTACTTGAATCAAATAGTAATTCCCAATCTCCTACCTTGAATTTCATTTTCTTGATATGTGTGTCATGCCATTGATTCCTTTGATCTTGGATTATCTCTATCTGTTGAAGTGCTTCCATTCTCAACTCATCCAATTCATTGAGTTGAAGAATTATTTCCTTTTGTGTTGCATCCAACTCAATACCCACTTTAGTTGTTATCCTCAATGTTTGTAGTTAAAATTCAATAGGTAACAAGGTATTTTTTCCATAGAGTAACTCATATGGTGAAAAACCTATTGTAGTCTTTCAAGTTGTATTATATGCCCAAACAACCTCAGGTAGTCTCTTTACCCAATCTCTTCTGTTTGATTCAAATGTTTTTGTAAGGATGCTTTCCAATTATCTGTTTATTACTTTTACTTGTCCATTTGATTATAGGTGATAGGGAGATGAATTCATATGATTGATCTAATAGTATATTGTTAAGGATTGGATCATATTAGACATGAACTATGGCCCTTGATTTGAAACTATACTCCTTGGTGCACCAAACTTCATCATAATTTTTTGCCAAAGGAAATCAGCAATTGCTTCTTCAGTGGCATTTGTTAAAGCCTACACCTCTACCCACTTTTTCACATAATCATTACACATAAGAATATGCTCCTTTCCTTGTGAAGGAGGAATAAAGGGACCAAAAAAATCCATCCCCACCTTTCAAATGGTTCAATCACTACTTGAGGTTGCAGAGGTATTTCACTGGTAAAGGTTGGTTGTCCCATCCTTTGACAAGGATCACATTGCTTGATATATATCTTCACATATTTATACAGATGGCCAATAATATCTAGTGCCAAGTATCTTGTGAGATGTTCTTTTTACTAAAAAGTGTCATCCACTTGGTTCATCATGACATGCCCTGAGTATCTCAAAGATTTCATCTTCTCTCACACACCTGCATAAAACACAAATTAGGGCCACAATTGAACAACATTCCATTTAACCATTTAAATTATGCACTATTTTTGATAGACTTCTTCATTTGTTTCTTAGTGAAAGAAGGAGGAAACTTCCCTATTACAAGATAATTTTCCATATCAGTAAACCATAGTGTATTAGCTGAAATAGAAAAGAATTGTTCATTTCGAAAATTGTACTTAACTGGATCTTACTCCCCTGTAGTGGTTAGTCTTGACAAGAAATAAACTACCACATTATATTTTCCTAGATTATCAATATCAAATTATTGTAAAATTAATAACCATCTAATTATCCTACCTCTAACCACTAGTTTGTTCATTAAGTATCTAATTATTGAGTGATATGTATGTACAAATATTTTGTACCTATAATATAATGTCTGAATTTATTAATTTCATAGATCACAATAAGAAATTCTTTTTTAGTGGTAGTGTAATTTCTCTCAGTGGGAGTAATATTTTTACTAAGGTAGTAAATAGCATACATTTTCCCTTCTTCATCTTTCTGTCCCAAAATTGCACCTATTGAGTTATTTGAGGCATATGTTTGGATGTGAAAATGTTTCTCCCAATTAGGTCCTCTCAATATTGGGGTAGTGATTAATTTTTCTTTAATTTCCTCAAAAGCATGTTGACACTTTTCATCCCAACATAATTCATAGTCCTTGGTAAGTAAACTAAATATGGAGGCAAAAATTTTACTAAAATCCTTTATAAAAACACCTATAGTATCCAACATGCCCTAAAATTACTTGATATCTATGGGGGTTTGGGGAACAAGAAAGTCTAAAATAATCCTAATTTTTTCTTGGTCAACTTGAATTCCTCTTTTTGAAATGTGGTGTCCTAATACAATCCCCTCATCAACCATCATTAAACATTTCTCATGACTAAGAGACAAATGGTGTTCCTCACATCTTGTTAGTACTCTATCCAAATTCTTCAAAGCATCATCAAATGTGTTTCCATGTATAGTAAAGTCATCCATGTATACCTCTACACAATCATTCATTAGGTCTACAAAAATTGCTAATACAACTCTTTGGAAGGTTGTTGGAGCATTACATAGTCCAAATGGCAATACCCTATAGGCAAAGGTACCCCATGGATAAGTAAAGGTAGTTTTATCTTGATCCTCAGCAAAAAATTTGATTTGATTATATCCACTAAAGCCATCCAGAAGGAAAAATATTGTTTACCTGCAAGGTTGTCCAAAACTTGATCTATGAATGGTAAGGGAAAATAATCTCTCAATGTGGCTTTGTTCATCTCCCTATAATCAACAAAAATTATCCATTTTACGTTCTTTTTAGGCACAATTAAAATAGGAGACACCCAATGAATATCTAAGATAGGGTAGATAAAACCTACTTGTAATAGTTTTTCAATTTCTTGTTTGACTATGTCCCTTAAGGTTGGATTAATCCTCCTCTAAGGTTGCCTAACTGGTTTAATGTTTTCAGTATAGATGTGATGGGTGAAAATACTTGGATGGATTCCTTTCATGTCTTTATATTCCCAAGCAAAATTTAGTATGATCCTTAAAAACATCAAACAATTTAGTTTCTTCATCATTCTTTAGCCATCTAATCATGTTCAAAATTTTACTTGGTTGAATCTCAACATGTTTGGTTCCAATGTGGGATGAATTGATTTGTTAAAAGGGTTTAATTAAGGTGTTTAGTGGACATGGATGTGGTAATAACATATTATATTCAAAAATATCTCAAAAATTCCCTTGAGAAATAATATTGGACAAATGAGAATAGGAAGAGTTATGATACTTATCTTGTTTTCAGTCACACTCCTCATTGTTGTTGTTTCCTGATATCTTTGAAACTGAAACTACTAATTCCGTGGCTATTTCTACTCCTCCCCAAGAGAAATATAATTCCTCTAGAGTGAAATTATTTACATTTACATGAGATCATTGTTGTTGTGGTTTTAGAGATAAGTCTGAACATTTCATAACTTAATGTAATGGTTTTGGAACTAAATCCATAGGTTCCGAGAACTAAGTCTGTAGGTTCCAAAACTAAGCCAGATTGTTCCAAGGATAGTTAGTGTTCATTCAATGGTTCATTAATCAATATTGCATCTCCCATATGTGATCCTGAAATATTATCATAGCCAAAGAAGATAGATTTTGTTTATTAGTGTCAAGATCATCAATCCACAATTGCTCTAGATTATCAATAAAAGGTCATGTAGAGGGGTATAAAGAAATTTTCTTATAACTCTTACCATTTGATATAATCATATCACTTGATCTGTAATCGATTAAGGAAAAAACTGTAGCTAACCATGGTCTTCCCAAAATAATGGGATAACCAAGTGTTTTACATTTTGGCTGCAATATAAGGAAGTCCAATGATATTCCCATGACTCCACCATAACCACCACATATTCAATAAATCCTTCTAGTTTTTCTATGGATTGGTCTACCATCTACAATATGGTGTTAGTAGGTTGGATACCTATTAATGGTAATGTTTTCAAAGTGTCCATTGTCATCACATTTATAGCTGCTCCCAAATCAACCAAAACATTATGTATATCTTTATTCCCTATAGAGACAGAAATAACAGGGCTACCAAGATCTCCATATTTGGGAAGTAAGAGTTTTCCTACTAATAAATCAACAAGTTTCCCATCTACTTTAATAGTCTGGGGTATTGCTTCTTCCTTCTAGGTATTTTTAAACATAGCATCTTGATTAACTTGTTCAACTCCAGAATGTCCTTGATTACTTGTAACAATGGTATTTCAATATTTAATTTCCTCAAATCCTACACCAACTCGATTCTTCCTTGGTCCCTATAACTTCTTGAAATCTCTCTGGGAATGGAGTTTCAGTAGAGTTGCTACCTGACTCCTTATCTTTTTTTCATCTTTCTTGGGAACAACCACACTAGGGGTTTCAGTTTCTTCTATCATTTCAATAATTATAATAGGTTTACTAATAATTAATTTTCTAGATCTAATCTAAATATCTTTACAATCCATGGCATTTAGATCCACTAGTTTTTCTTGTTCTACCCCATACATAGGATTTATTTGTTTGTTTATAGGATTAATAACTTGTTGTGTTGGCATTTGTGTTTGAACCACATTTTTGTTTTTTGAATTTTGTGCTCAGGAACCCATTATGGCTTGTTTATTATGATTAGGATATGTCCTCCCTTGAGTATAATTATTAGGGCTCCACCTTGGTTGTGACCAAGCATTCGGGTTACCTTGACCAAACCATGGTTGTTGGTGTCCTTGGGCATACCAATATTGTCCTGACCAATCTTAAGGATTCCATGTTGGTTGAGGGACCCAAGGTGGTTGTCCCCAAATTTTTGGTACTATATGAGCTTCCCATGGCATCATCCAAGGGTTGAGAACTAACCTGGGCATGAACTTCCCTTGACTACGTTATCTCTAGAAAAATTTACTTCTTCTAATGTGGATGGAGTGCTAGTTTTTTAAAGCTGATTTTTAATAAATGGAAGAAGAGAACAAGCATTACTCTCATGGTCCCTAGATTCACAAATAAGACACATTTATGTTTTATGTAGGGGACAATCTCTTATTGCATGCTTCTTCCTACATCTAGGATAATAAATAGATAATGGTTCATTTTTAGAATTTTCTTTAGCTTGTAATCCATCCATGGTGGAGGTTAATTTAACTAAAATATCTATTTGAAAGTTTTTCAGTTCATCCATTAGTTTTTTCATATCTAGATTCATAATTTTAACTATTTTTCCTTTTCTAGGTCCACCCCTTGTTCTTGAATAGCTTCTACAAATGTCTTTAATATCATTCATTCTTAATTGATCAATGTTTCCACCTCCCATCAAATAAAGGGCCTCCCTAGATTCATCATCCATAACTTTAATAAAAATGGTTTTTCTTAACTCCTCTTGTAGTACAAATCCACATCTTTTACTCATAAAGAGGAATTTGTCTAAATAGTCTTCCATATTCTAATTCTCCTTGATTTTAAAAAAAAATTCCTTCCTATTCCTCCCTCTATAGTAGTCTTGATACTTGTCTAGGAAGGAAACTTCCATTTTTCCCAAGTGGTAATAGAATTAGATGTTAATCTCATAAACCACCTCATTGTTGTATCCTTCAGGGTAGATGGAAATAACTTGAGCTTTTGATTATTTGTTTTGTAATCATAAGTTTGACACAATACTTTAAATTCAAATAGAAATTGGTTAGGATCTTCAGATGACATTCCTCTAAATGTGGGTAAATGTGTAGGTGAAATATTCTTCATGGGTGTATCATCATCATCCAACTGAATTGGATAAGTAAAGGTCCTATCAGGTTCTCTTTCATCTTCTCGTGCCATTTCTGCAGTACCTTCTAGACTTTTCTCCCAATCAATATGGTATGTGATCTATTTTGGGGAAGGTGAAAAGTCAGGAGTAGGAGGTTGAATACTCAATTTTGAATCAAAAATTTCTCTAAATGGGTCTTGGGATATAATCCTCTTTCTAAAGGTTCCACTTCCTTCTGGTGATTGATCCAAGAATTCCAAAGGTGGCAATTCTTAAACTTACTCTATCTAATACATAGAATACATGAAATATCTACATAGAAAATAATTGAAATCACCAACACTATATTATTTTTTATTGATTATTATTTCATTACACTCCATTATATAGGAGATGTATAATAACAATCCTCACAACAACCTTTGTCTACATATACAACCATACACCCATATGGTTTCAACCTCTCACCAATATAATAATAAAACAACACTAATTATTTTATTATTCTAACTTAGTAACTTACCACATACTAACCACATTTTACATTTACTATTTATATTTACATAGTAAATGTACTTTCACTAATTTACCATAATAATAATTACACATGTAATTATTATTCACCCATACATACAAATGGAGCACTAAGATATATTTCGTAACATTCCCTCCTTAGCGTGAACATGGGAAAACTTGTCTTTGTACTTGCACTTACTTTCATGATCTGATGATTTTACAGGATGATCATAAACCTAATAGATGGTTTTTCATAGGGTTGACCATAAACTAAAAGTGATGGTTTTGCAACTGGTTTACCACAAACCAAAAGGGTGATGGTTTTTTATATGGTTTAGCAATAACCAAAAATGGTGGTTTTACAAGAGGTGTACCACAAACCAAAATGATATTTTCAAGTGGTTTCTACATCCACATCATGATATGCCAAGTCTCTTACCCCTCATCACATCTCACATAGGAAATTCTTGCTGAAATTTGCTACTCATACATACATAGAAAAAGTTGACATAATGGAAATGGAACATTGGATCATGTTCCCCCCCTCAATGTGAAATTTTCACTTATTGAAAACATGAACACTACAAACTAAAGAAAACACACAACTGAAAAAAAAAAAGCCACCAAATCATCTATGTGGCCCCATCGTTGGTGACTGACGAGAGGTCATTGAATAACCTCCAACCTTTGTTTTCCTCCATCCTCCAATGTCATACTACTAGGTTAACTAGATTTGATCATAGAGCTTAAGAAGAACCCCCCACAAATGTCACATTCTAGCGATAATTTTTCCTTTACAATTTTTAATGTTTGACATTGTGACTTCTTCATTCATTTTCAATTTGAATAATTGCAACTTTAAAGAGAATTTTGCATTATTCGCTTTAGCCCCAAAAGTTTTGTTTAGTAAATCCCATATTTATGTAGAATATTTTTCTAAATCTACATGATGTAATTTATAATCTGAAAGACCAAGTCCAATTATTGCTTTGGCTTTGTCATCTCTAGTTTCCCATTCTACAATTTTGCTTACATCTATAGGTGCTTTTTCTTTTCCATCTACTATCCTCCATAGGTTTTTATTCATTAACTGCATCTAGATTTTTACTCTCCATGTATGGAATTTCAACCCATTAAATTTATCTAATGGTGTATCCATTTTACTAAATCTAAATATCCAAAAAAAAATTGAATGTAGATTTGAATTACCTTTGATTCTTTGATTTCTTCAAAAAATAGTGGTGATCAATGTGTTGTATAGTAAATTGCATGTTTCTCCCAAACAAAAAACTAGGTTTGGCTGAAATTTGTATTGTAGCTTTCTATATAGCATATCGTTCCATGTAAAAAATTGTGGAGATACCTAGATGACAAAACAAAAGTTACGAGATCTTGTTTGAGACATATTTAACCTGCTCTGGTACCAAATGTGAAAATTACTCTGATCTAATACACAAAATACATGAAATAACTACCCAAACAATAATTGAAATCAGCAACACTATATTATTTTTTATTGATTCACTATTTCATTACACTCCATTATATAGGAGATGTATAATAACAATCCTCACAACAACCTTTGTCTGCATATATAACCATACACCTATATGGTTTCAACCTCTCACCAATATAATAATAAAACAACACTAATTGTTTTATTATTCTAACTTACTAACTTACCACATACTAACCACATTTTACATTTTGTATTTACATTTACATAGTAAATGTAATTTCACTAATTTACTATAATAATAATTACACATGTAATTATTATTCACCCATACATACAAATGGAGCACTAAGATATATTTCCTAACATTTTTTCTTCTTGTCTAATAGGGGACAATGGTGCTTCAAATTATTGGTCAACTTCCTTACTTGATCAGAAGATATTGATGATTCTTGTTCGATATTTTGGGAGGAATCAACCCTTGGAGTCACTTGGTCTACTCACAAATTTTATGATGATGCAAGAAATATTATTCAATTACTAGATATATGATTGTTGCTCTTTTTGAAACCTAACTAGACAATTCTAAATATTGGGTCCCTGGAAATGATGCCAAAAATGATGGGTGTCATTATTCCCTTCATTTAATCAATAATTTGTTGATGCCATATTCAAACCAGAGGGGTGTTTGAAGCTATATGAAACAATAGATCTTAGTGATCTAGTAATTGATCGTAGGTATTTGTTATTTTATTTTTTGGGGATTTTTGTAGTGTCTTTAGGATTCCATGGCCAAAGCCTTATTATCTCTATGATGTAAGAAACTTGATAAAATAAACACTCATTGCTGGAAAGAATTATTGCAAATAAACACACATACAAGAATAAATAGATTGCTAGAAATAAACACACAATGTAAAAGTAAACACACTTTGCTTGGAAATAAACACACGTGAAAAATGTTGTGAAAATATTGCAAGGAAATGAAAATATAGTCTATAACACCTGTAGGGACAAGTATAAAATAGAGTTTAATTTAAAGAATCAAAGACATTTACAAAATTAATAGATCTACACTATTTTCTTTAGAAATATAAATACCAAAAAAGTAGAATCTTGCTACTTTTTGAAAAAGTGATATTCTCTCAAAATGAAGTGGCTATTTTATTGCTAAAATATTATGTCTTACAAAAATTACTTGAATCTTTCTATATCTCTATCTCTATGTGTTTGTATGTATATGTTCTTTTTCTTAATCTATCTACATAGGTATTTATATATGTATTTCTTTCAAATATGCATTTACAACCATAGTTGTTCTACCAATTCAGATGGAACCGAATTATGCCCAAAATAGATGTTGAATTTGGAACCTTGTTAGATGTATAGTTGTTTGATAAGTTATCCCTGGATCTTCGAGTATGAAGAATTGGAAATATTTTGATCTGCTCCTGATTGAAAGGATTCATTGATTTCTCTATCATTGGATGTCATCAAAATAATAGATTCCCATTAGTTCTGGAACTTTGGAGAAGTTTTGGAACTAAAGGGATTGATCTAACTTGATCTAAGCTAAACGCAAGAGTTTCGAACTAAGTGCTAGGGTTCTAGAACTAAGTCTAAAAGTTCCAGAACTAAGTGATAGAGCTCATAACTATGTGATAGAGTTCTAGAACTAAGTCTGGAAGTTCCAAAACTAAGCCGTATTGAAGCCAAGGCTCCCAAAAACATGTTGATCACTTCATACTCCATTCTCTGACTAATTATGACCTGTTTTATTACAAAAACTAAATTTCCACACACTTTGTTAGGAATTACAAAGCTTTTAAACTTTAGAACTAAATTCAAAAAAAGATGGACAATTACATCCTAACTTACATTAGATCAAACAAAAGTCACAAAATGTAGTCAAACTTGATAAAAATGAGAGTAAAATAAGATCATTAATTATGCATTAATGAGACATATTTTTGCCTTATCACAAGACCAAATGGAATTTATGATCACAAAGTCTCAATAAATCCCTTAGTAAAATAGGCTCAAAACTCCTTCTTTTTTATTGATTGCTTAAATCAAGTTGTACATATTATGAGAATGGAGGAAAAAGAGAGAGTGGGGGAAAGGAAGAATTTTTTATCTCTTTGTTCTCTCAAGGTAGAATGTACATAGTATGAGAATGGAGGAAAAAGAGAGAGTGGGGGAAAGGAATAATTTATTTATCTCCTTTGTTCTCTCAAGGTAGAATGCACTCTTGAGCTTACAAAATTAATGACAAACCCCTTAAGATGGGAATGTCTTTACAATTTATAGAATAGACTCGACTCTTTGTCTTCTTCATGACCCTCCATATGTCTTATTTCTAACTTTATACTATTCATATTCCTAAAAAATATTTAATTCCCTTTTATATAATCAAGGTGACTTAATTAAC
>CM031238.1:460999057-461250795 GCA_018340775.1 Taxus wallichiana var. yunnanensis | reverse complement strand
TAGATGAGTCATATTCCTACAAAATATTTAATTCCATTTTATAAAATCAAGGTGACTTAATTTAGATTATGTTTCTAAAGTCACTTTTAAGTGACTTAAATGTAAATTAGAAAGTGCAAACTGTAATGAAGAATTAGAAAATTTGAAGGGAGAGGAAGATTGGGGATACGAAAGAGAGAGAAGAGGAGAAGATGTTTACGATGAAGTTATTTGATCCTTTTCATGGAAAATTCCAAATGTAGTGAAATTATGAATCTTCAAACTCGTTGCACACTATGAAACTCCTTCGAATCAGCTCGTGAATGCTTTCCAAGTTGAGTGAACTATTCGCTAATGACCACAACTCCCACCTCTACGTATGATATAATATTTTTAATGAAAGGTTATTTTTCCTTTCTCAACCATCATGATGTGATGAAATCCCTCATTCAATCTTGCACACACTACCCTTGCCGCCGCTTCTTCTTTAGGGTGACTTACTATTTTTAGTAAGCACCCATATAAGCAACATACTATTTTTAGTAAGTGGTCATTTTCACTATTTTCTTCTCTCGAACACTTATTTTGTCTTCCTCATGATCTTCAATGCCTGCTTCCATTGTCCTATCTTATTTTGATGATTAATTTCTAAGCATAACAAGTCTATATAGGAAAACTTACTCTTTTTAGAAAGTGTGTTTCCAGTGCTTGATTTGTGACAACATAATTTTTTTGACTCGTCTTATTGTTATGATCACACCCTCTAAATTTCATATAGTTTTTCCCACTAGAATAATTCAAAATAAAATTTGAAATTTTGACCTGGTAGTGGCTTCAAGCACAAAGCTACCATAGTGGCCATTAATGGAGCTTGAAATTTACAGTCTATTTTTGTCTCCGTTTGTGATAAAAACAACTCCACTTTGGGACAGATTTTTTATTTGGATCCCATGTGCAAGGTTTTAGTTCTTTTCCATTTCGGAGTGATAGGAAATATAGTGAATGTGAGTTAGTGCACGAAGTCAGGATTTTCTTATAGAAAATGATTATGGGCACCATTTGACCTCTTGTTTATTGCATATTTATTTTCTTGCAAAATGTGAAATTCTACAAAATATGGCATCTCATTTTGACTTGTAATTTTCAAGATATGATGTTTTTTCAATCGGGTGGCTTCGTAGTTATTTGGTAAAAAATATCCATTTTCTCTTCGTTCCTCATCATTTCACTCCATTTTTATCTAAGGAATGCATATTGTTTTGCATTCATGGTGTGGAGATTTTGGTGATCATGATGGATCTGGTTCAGATCAGTAATGGTGGACTGGGTGTTTGAACAAGCTTAAGAAAAGCCATGGCATGGTGAGGAGTTATGGAGGAGAAATGAGAGGAAGAAAATGGCTAAGTGTTAGATTTAAAATTTCAAAAATACACATGGAGGGGATGGGAAAAGTGTACCTGACATCCCTCACCTCGTGGATGTGAGGGACATCAATTTCCACAGTTGTTCAAGAGGATGACATGTCTCCTCATCCAACGGTAGGTGATTTTATTAAAAATGCACTGAGGGCTGAAATCTAGTCATGTGGGTGATAAAAATAATACCCATAGGGGATGGATTCATTTTTCCATGTTTGGTTTCCCTCACCTCAAAGGTATATGAGGGACATAAAATTACATGGTTTTCCTAGAACTAACATGTGTCCTTGATCCGATGATAGGAGGTTGAGCTCCAAAATGCACTTGCGGCTGAAATTCAATCACGTGGATGACCAAAAGACTCCCCATAGGGATGGGCACATTTTTCCATGTTTGGTTTCCCTTACCTCAAAGGGATGTGAGGGACATTAAATTCCATGCTTTTCCTATAGGTGAGATGTGTCCTCGATCCAACAACAGGGGAGTTTGAGCTCTAAAAATGCACTTGGGGATGAAATTCGGTCACATGTGTGACCAAAAGACTCCCCATAGGGCTTGGGAGCAGTTTTCAAGGGCTGATGTACCTGACCTTAGGGACTTTGGGGACATAGAATCCTACTAGGCTCCTATTTCGACATGTGTCATCCCAAAAATTGACTAAATACTAAACTACCTTTGAGAGGGTAACTTGGAATGATGATAACTTGATCTTTTGGTGGAATTTCTAGGTGAAATTTTATATGATCCTAATTGGAAATGGAATTTTGAATCCAATGGGGGTATAATGTCTTGATTCAACTATTTGATCCATGAAAAAGTGGATTTGGGATTTGAGACTCCACTCGTGCTTGAGAAAACCTTCCTAAAAATCCTATATGCTAAGGTGTTGTGAAAAATATGATTCCACTATAATGTATGTCTTAGAATACTTTTTCTCGGTGATGTTTTGTTTTACTTAACACCATCCGAGCTCCCAAATCACCTTCGAATCTCAACAACTATTTTAGGCCTTTGTATTGCCTAGGCTTGTGAACCCTTTTTTACTCGGACTGATCCAAGTCTTTCGTAACTTCCCAAACCTTTGAAAATAATGTCCATGATGTTCTAAGGTATTAAATTCAACTCCATGTTGAATTAGGACCTTTTGTTCCACAATTGGAGGGTTGATCCAGTCCTGGGAAAGCTAGTGATAGCCCTTCCCAATATTTCCAGAAGATAGCATATTTTGATGGACTCCCAGAATAACCTAAGGGGGTTGATTTGAATTTACTAAATCACCTAGGGGAATGAATTAACACTGATTGGGAGGTTACTGGACTGACTAGATAGACTTGGGGTGCCTAGGAATGATAATAAATGAAAATTTTGGCACAAGGGTATAGTTTTCATGCTCGGAAATTATCGATTTCCTTGTTGCACATTTACACGACAAAAACTTGCTCTAGCTTGGGGACATGACATAAACTGATTGCGGTGAAGATATGACAACTCCCGAATCTCAACTTACACTATATTGACTAGTGCCTTATCCATTGGGCCCTTTGGAGTTGCATACAACTTATAACAAGAGATAGAAAGAGAGAAAATAAGGAAACACACACACACAAAAAGACAGAAAGGAAACACGCAAAAACACACCTAGAAATCACCTATGGTAAAGGTGGGGAAAAAATGCTTTCACTGAAGCACTTTTCATTTATCATAAGTTACCCCGATGAGGCAACACCGAATGATGATGTTATGTGAAGTCATTGATGGGTCCCAGAAAGTACCCTCCCCCTCCTTAGCTACTTACGAAATCCAGTGCTTTCATAATTGTCTGTGTACTTGGTAGAGTGAGTCCATGTGAGACTCTTGATGTTCAGGTCCTTTCTTGGAAATTCAATTGCCTTCATCCTCTTTAAAATTGTTTTTATAGTGCCAATTGCATTCCATTTTTATCCACATAGATTATTCTTCATTGAGCTCCTCATCACCACTCCAAATCTGATTTTCATTCAAATTACGTGAACATTCTAGATTCTTTTATTTCTTAGGTCTATGCTCATTGACCTCTTTTCCATGAGAAACCTCAAACTTATCCTTTCCCTTTACTCCATTGTGAATTTCTTGAGTACTGATGGAAGGATTGGACATGACCTCATACTTTTCTTATATGTCCATGATACAACCGAAGAGATTAAGAATCAACTCGGGTCTTTCGCAACTTCTCTTGCTACATCCAAGATTTCTTGCATGGATTTATGCTTCATCATTTCATGTAGTTCCTCTTTGTATTCCTTTGAAGAATATTTATTTTACATCTCAAGGAAATTATATAGAGGGATTACCTCATCATCCTTGGAATCATTGCATTTTATCACTCCATTTTCTATAGGAGCTTTAGCTCAAAGGCCTTAAAATTCTTGCTTCTATTTCTTCATCATGGAGAGAATCTTCTTCAGTAAATGAGAAATAAAATATATCCATTTTGTTATCATATCCACTAACCATTGGCTCAAGAGGGAAATCATATTTCTCATCTAGATTTATTTCAACATAGCCCATCATCACACTGGTTGAGGTTTCCAAGTCAGCTTCATGCTTGTATTCAAGATTCATGGCTTACATTAA
This sequence comes from Taxus wallichiana var. yunnanensis, assembly GCA_018340775.1. Classification (NCBI taxonomy): domain Eukaryota; kingdom Viridiplantae; phylum Streptophyta; class Pinopsida; order Cupressales; family Taxaceae; genus Taxus; species Taxus wallichiana. Next base: position 461,246,785 of record CM031238.1, on the reverse strand, counting down.
AAGTTCAAGAGTGATTTCAGGGTCTTCTATTTCTCCCGTGGCTATTAACAATCCTTGTGTAGATAGTTATTTCCCATTTATCAAGGGATCATTGTAGAATGGCATGGTATCTTACTGGGTGACATGATCAAGGGATTCCTCATCTTCAAATTGGTATGAGAAAATTTCTTCATCACAGATAAACACAAGCTATTTTTTCTATTTGAAAATCATTGAGAACCATTTCCTCTTCTTCATGGTTTACGTCATCTAGAAATTTAGAGATTCTCTCTTGTAAATTGAATCTCCTCAATGCTTCTTCAAAGTAAAAATATCTCTAGGAAGGCATGTCTAGACCTATAAAGATGGGAATATCCTCTTCTTCCTAAGTTATCACAAAGTGATTCATCTTCCTGCTACCTTGGTACAAAATGTTAGCTTCTTGGCTTCCAAAATTTTGTACCACTGTACCTCATCTTCTTCTCCGTAAGAAATTTATGCATGTCTCCCTTCACCGGTATGGTTGTAGAAGACCAATTCATCTTAATTTTCCCTCCTAAGTATTAGAAGAAATTTCTACTGAGAAAATTCTCAATGAGGTTGGGACGTCTACAACAAAAATTAGTGCTAAAACTTTTATGTCTTGAAATATAGCGAGAGCCACCCGTGCATCTTTGACCTTCCCTACAAGTGAGACTTAATTTGATTCCAAAGAGTAAAAAGAGATGATAGGTGGAGTCATGTTAAGTTAGAGAAATTTTGTGACCTTCAAAGGCATCACATTGTCTAAGGCACCAAAATCTATTATGAAATTGTTCAGTACATATTCTCCAACAAGAAGGGAGATGTAGAAAGGTTCAAATTTATCAGTCTTTGATGCACTCAGAGAAAGCATGTTTTGTGAGGGAGGAATAGGTGAGTTTTGTAGCATGCCTTTGGAACTATAATTTATAGCATTGGGTGTTAGACTACCACTCTTGATATATCGATTTAACCTCTCAAATTGTTCAAGATGACTCCAAAAATATTCAGTTTTAGTAATCTACACTTTGGCTTTGTTTGCATATTCTATGAAGTCAACGGGATCATATCCAACAATGGGGTGAACGGACTTCTTTTTTATTTATGAAAGGTTTGGAAGTAGGATTAGATTTTTGGGGAATAGAGGGTATTTTCAAAGGTACACTAGGAGCTTTCAAAGTAATAGATTTTACAGAGCATATTTAGATTTAGACTTGGAAGAGACATCAGAAGACTTACTTGGGATTACGGGAGTCTTCTTACTTCCTATGGGATAAGGCTCTAACAATTCGAGACTTCATGGAAGATGGAGTGGGGATCCTTGACTGATTATTTTGTTTTAAGGATTTTTCATAGGAGGATCATCAAACTTCTTTTCCTTTGTAGTAGTGGAGGGAGATGCTTTTTCTTAGACTAAGAATGGGTGAATACCACACATGGGAAACTAAGCACATCCTCTTCATCTTCTTCATCACATACAACATACTCACAGAATCTGATTTGTGTATCATTCTCAAAATCATCACTTTTTAGGAAATCACCACCTACACTTTCTTGTTCAATCTCCTCTTCATCTTCCTTACTCCTCAAATTTGCATTGATAGGTAAGGCCTCCATGGAAAGCCTTCGGGGTGCTCCTGCAATCTGATTTTTCATTTCTTCTTTGGGAAGAAGCTTGCTCAAATATTTCCCTCTCAGAATGACACCATTTCATTTTCTAATATTTTTAGTAATGGATTGGTTCTCTCATATACACGATGTTGGGTCTTACCCTTTGATGGATTATTTATATTTCTATAGAGGATGAGATCATCATCAAGTTCAATTGCCATCCTTTGTGATTATATAATGTTCCTTGGTTAGGCTCTTTGCAACAAAAATCCTACTTCTTGTGATTGAGCATTGATGAAGAATCTCTTGACATTGCTTTGAGATGGTGAATCCTCTTCAATTATCCTACGAAGTAATCTGTTTGAAATGAGCCTCGAAGTCTCTCATCATTTCATTTTATCCTTTCTCTATTTGAGCCAACTACACTAGGAGGTCATGATAGTCTTTAGTTGATTTAAATATCTCTTCAAGGTATCCTTGATGTCATTCCAAAATGTGATGGACTCGGGAAGGAAGGATGTAAAACCATTCTATTGCTTTTTCTTGGAGGGAATCCATGAACAGTCTCACACCAATGTCTTTAGGTTAGACACCGAGAATCCGACACAATGTCATGAAATCAGCAATACATTCTTTAGGATGTTGTGCATTGTCACCTTTGAAATTTGGAAAGTTATTACAGAACCCACTAGTAGATAGTGAAGAGGGGTTCAAGAGAAAGTGGGCTGTATTCCTTCCCATGGAACAATGGGTTGATGTATTTCTACTTCATCTTCCATTGTCAATTCTATTTATTTTCTTGCTTCCATTAATTATTCTTCTTCTGGGAACTCAATGACCAATGGTAGTTGAAAAATGGTAGAATTTGAAGGGGGGGTATCAACAGGAGTCTTGACAAGATTTCTAGGTGAACTATTTGAAGAGATGGATGGAGAGGAGGCTTGAGAGAAGAAGTATGGATTATCTCTAATTCGTTCTTGCTGATTTTGCAAAGCCTTGAAATTGGAATCAACAACACCTCTCGACCTTCTCAACTTGGTGTATCTTCCTTCAGCCAGCTTTAGGAAACTTATGCAATGGGAACATGAAAGGAAACTATGGAAAGTGAAAAGTCACATGCATAAATCAGTAGTGTATCTTTTGGCAACAAAATTTCATGAACTCCTTTTTTATTTTTTCAATATTTGATTTTTTTAATTTTCAGACCTTGGGGTTGTATATTGGGTAGGTGAGATGCTACTAAATATACCCATGGTGGTGAAAGAGTTGATGAATTGTATCAGAAACTATGCACCATGATGAAGTTACACTCTGGTTGAATCGTAATGGCTCCAACGTAATCACAAGGAAGAATCAATCAATAACTGAATAACTTGCATAACAGAACAAAGCTTGCACATGTAGAGAAAAGACAATGGAGTGTCTTGGCATGATCATAAATGTCAAATGAAGGGATACATATAGGGTGCTAAGTAACCCTAGTGCATGACTCAATAGCAAACCCTAAACCTAACCCATGTGAGATGACCCTCCATATGTGAGTGTAAGACACATATGATAACTCACACCAACACCCCCCTTCATCAAAGCTAGGGTAGTGGCTATGATGAGTCAGATGGAAAGAGAATAAACTCCTAAATAACTAAGAAAGATGTGTCAATGGGGCTTGGAAACTAAAGGCCTAATAAGGTGCCCATATACAAACAATATCTTCCTAGAAGAAGAAGAAAAAAGGACTACATAGCCTGAAGAAGATGAGCAGCTACAAAAGACCTCACCCCAAGAAGAGACTGTAAGTGAAGAAACTTCATCTCAGTGAAGGGCTTGGTAAATAAATCTATAATCTGATCAGTTGTCTAAATGTATTGAATGTCGATGATACCATCATGAATAAGCTCTTGTATGAAGTACATATGGATCTCAATGTGCTTCATCCGCTGATGTTGAATTAGATTTCTAAAAATTGAGATAATGCTCATGTTATCACAATAGATAATGGTAGGCCACCGAAAGTGGATGCCAAACTCTATCAAAATACCCTATAGCCAAATAGCTTATGTGGAAATGTCAATTGCTCCTCTGTATTCTGCCTCTGCAGATGATATCCCAATTACATTTTGCTTCTTGCTAGACCAACTAATAGGACCTAAACCAAAAGAGAAATCGTAGCGAAGTATATCTCGATGATCTAAGTCACAGCCCAATCAGAATCTTTGAACCCAATCAAGTCAATATCTACCCCTCCATGATAGTGAATGCCATTAGTATAGGTTCCACAAACATAATGAAGGATCCTTTTAGCTACTTTCCAATGCAGCTTATGTGGCTCTTGCATGAATCTGGACATGATCCCATCAACATACGATAAATACGGTCAAGTTTGAGTCAAGTAAATCAAGCTCCCCACCAACTGCCGATAAAGGGTACCATCAACCAATGGAATAGAGCAATCAAAAACTAGATTAACCCCAGAAAGCAAAGGAGTAAGAGAAGACTTGCAATCAGACATATGAAAATGAGCTAGCAAATCAAGAGCATACTTAAGTTACGAAATAAAAATTCCCAAGTTAGATTGTGAAATTTAGAACCCAAGAAAGTAATGAAGTAGACCTAAGTCAATAATGGAAAACCTGTTGGCCAAAGCGGTCTTCAAAGAGTCAATGATAGAGGAAGAGCTGTCGGTGATCAACAAGTCATCAACATAGAGAACAAGAATGAGTATGGAGTCATCTTACCGTAGAATATAAACATTTGGATCAAAGTGACACCTAGTAAAGCCTGATGTAAGTAAAAAGGAATCCGTCTTGGCATACCAAGCTTGAGGGTCTTGTTTAAGGCCATAAAGAGACTTCTTTAACTTATAAAGGAGGGAGAGATCATGGAAATAACCTAGAGGTTGTTCCATGTAGATCTCTTCCTCTAGGCCACCATGAAGGAAGACACTCTTAACGTCCATTTGATAGACTTTCCATCTGTTTGTTGTGGAAATGGCTAGGGTGATTCAAATAGAATTCATCTTCACAATCGGAGAAAAGGTTTCAAGATAATCAACCCCATCTTTCTAGGAGAAACCCTTAGCTACTAAATGTGCTTTAAAAATTTTGACGCTCCATTTACTCCATACTTTGTTCATAACACCCACTTACACTGAACGCTTTTTCTTCCTTTCAAAAGAGGGGTGAGATCCTAAGTATCGTTCTTCATGAGAAAGGAATACTCCTCATCCATGGTAGAATCCCACTCAGGAATACCAGAAGCCTCTCAAAAATATTGAGGATTAGAAGTAGAGTTGAATAAGGAGTGGGGTCCAAAGAAATCTAAGTGAGTACATCTCATATATGAAGTATCTCTAACTAAATCTCTAGCACTTTACAAAGTTTTCCTAGCCCAAAGAGGACCAGGAGGATCAGGCTCAGAGTCTAAAGATTCTTCACTTGAGTGAGAAGGGACAAAGTCCTCATCATCACTACAAATCAAATCGAAATACTTAGAGGTCCGATGGTTGGGAGGATTAGGAAGAGGATCACACTCAACAATATCATCATCCGATGAGTCAGAATATGAATCAGTGAGATGAAGAACCTCAATAGGTGGAGAAGTAGAAGTTGATGAAGACTCATAGAACTTAACACTTCTCTCAATATATAGCTCATGAGAAGTAGGATTCATCAATCAATATCCCTTCATACCATCAAGATACCCTACAAATATACAAGGTTTGGATTGTGGTTCCAAAGCCTTGCATTTATTCTTGGGAATCTGAGCCATATCCTTGGATCTGAAGACTCGAAAGTGCTCAACATCAGGTTTTCATCCAAACTAGGATTCAAAGGGTGTCATCCCTCTTATTGCCTTGTGTGGAACATAGTTTTGAATGTAATTAACACAATTCACTGCTTCAGCCCAATACTACAGAGGAAGAGACTTTGAGTGAATCATATAAGTGGCCATCTCCTTAAGAGTATGGTTCTTTCTTTCTGCTACTCCATTCTAGTGAAGGGTTGTATGCAAATGTATGCTACAAGGAGATCCCTTCAAAAGTACAGAAATCCATGAACCTATTATTTACATATTCACGTCCATTTTTGGTTCCAAGAACCTTGATAGACCATTCCAATTGTTTCTTAGTAAGAGCCTTAAATTCTTGAAAAATTTCAAATACTTCAAACTTAAGCTTAAGAAAATATACCCAAGCATATCATGAATAGTCATCAATGAAGGTTAACACATAAAGAGAACTAGTAAATGAAGGAGATGGAAATGGACAACAAATATCAATGTGAACAAGATCCAAGGGATGAGTAGCTCCCTAGGATTTTCTTTGTTAAAGTTATTTTCAGGATGCTTTCCAAGGGTACAATCCTCACAAAGACCCTTAGAAAACTTGACATGGGGTAACCCGTTGACCATTTTGTTTTGGCTCAATTGTTCAAGGTAGCGATAATTGAGATGTCTGAATTGCTCATGCCATAACTTACTAACCTCATTTTCTTGAGTGAAAAGGAAGTGGTAATAGAATCAAAAGTAAAGTGGGAAAAGGTATACAATAGTGAACGGTGATCTACCTTTCCCTCAGCCACTGTAGTGTCATCATTAATCTCATGAATAATCATCGAGTTAGGACCAAATTCCACTTGCATTCCTTCACCAAGGTGAGTAATTTTGTAAACCGATAGGATATTGATAGAGACACTAGGAACTATCAACACTTTGTTGAATGTTCCCCATCCATCTCTACTAATCCACTACTCGAAACCGACACTGCCGTGTCATTACCCATCGTGATTTTGGACATTCCACAAGGCTTGATGTTGGAGAACTTAACATGTGAATTACCCATGTGGTGTGAGGTACCGGAATCTATAATCCACTTCGATGAAGGAGAAACTTTGGCTATAAGGGCCTTTCCTTTCTTATTATAAGATTTAGAACCTTTTGTAGTGGAAGAATCGGCCTTCAGAGCATTTTGTTTGATCGACTCAGGAACACCTATTTTATTTTTCTCAAGTAATTAAGTAAGGTGATCAATTTGTTTTCTCATACACGTATGTTATTTATGACTAGACTTCTTGCAATAGGAACACAAATACCTATCTTTTTGTGCTCTAGGCTTAGAAGTCGAAGCATTCATGTTATTTTTAGTATTGGCCTTGGTTTCTTTCTTAGGTTGATCCTTTTTTTCTTTCTTCTTTTTAGTCTTCTTTTCCTTACTAGTAATTGCTACAAGGCCATGTGACTTGGACTTGAGAGACCCCATTTGAATGAGTTTATCGTGTTCTCGAATGAGTTGGGATGAAAAATAGTCAAAGGAGGGCATATTCACATCCTTTCCCAAGGTAGATTTTTTAGCATAAAAAATTGACACAAAGATAGAATATTCAGGAGCTAACTTAGAGAGAATAAAAAAGATCAGTTGAGAATATTTCTTCTCTACTTGACATTCCTTTAACAATGATCTAGTGTGGACAAAATTTGAGAAGAATGCTTGGAGGTTTTCAAAATCACTAGGACTTAACCCTAGTAGTTCATTTTCCAACTCATGTACTCTCATGTCATCATGTTGTCTAAACATTTCATCTAACATTATCCACGCAGAGACTTAGGTGTTTGAGATGACTCAATGTGGAAGATAAATTTAGGAGAAATAGAAATGCAAAGAAGAGATAAAGCTTCATCACTACCGTTTAACCACTTATATTTTTCAAAGTTCGTCATCTGGTTCAGTCTCAATTCCCATGGTGATGCGGAATAACACTTTACCCCTTAGTTTCATTATTATTTTCGATCTCCATTTGAAAAATTTGAACGGCGTAAGCAAAGGAATTGAAAGTGCATCCATAGTGAAAAAGAGAGGGAAATTCGTAAAATAAACACAACCACCCAATATAATATAATAACCCCTACTTTCGGCACTTTATAGTTTAATGCGTTGAATACAATCAGGTCTAAGCATGCGTCTGAAACACTTAATAACTCACCTTGTAATCAACGTAATAATGCATAAGAGAGGAGACCACAATCGTGTTTTGCTAAGTGCAGGGAAAGTGACAACGTATACAAGTAGAATTGATAAAAACTAGGAAGGAGGTAAAAACAAATCCTGGTTGTGAGAAAAAGCATCTCACATCGCAATGGATACCCCCTTGCTGCAAACTGTGGATGCGCTCACTAGTCCCAAGTAATAATAAGGGTAATTTACAATCTTTAGATGAATTGAAGATGAGTTCTAATGTTCTTCAAAATGCCAGAAGGGAATGCGGGAGTCAAGAAGTGCTAAGAGTGTCTTTGCACACTTGAGTGCATGATTAGAAAAAAATCCAATAACGCCTAAAAAATTATCATTTTGGAATGCCTAATTTAGCTAATTTTAAAGCTATAGGAGTTTGTAAAAACAACGATAATAAACGTTAATTTAAAGACGATTTAATACTTCTAATCGAGAGAGAAGAGACCTAATTAAGGTCCTAATTAATAAAACTAGATTTAATCTAATTAAATCTAATTAATTACCAAGGAGTAAACCCTAATTAAGATCTAAAAATGAAATCCTAGTTATGAAATTAAACAACTTTCCTTTTTAAAAAAATAATGTTAAATTGTTTCCCACCTACAAAAATCTATTTAGATCTATTAAAAAGAAAAGTTTCTATTTTTTGAAAAGCTTACATTTTTTTAAAAAGGATTTTTAAAAAGGCTTTTTAAAAGTAAATTTAAAAAAACTTACCTCTTTTTAAAAATGCTTACCATATGAACTTAAGTAAATTTAGAAACTTTACTAGATTAAAGTAAGATTTTTGTTTTAAAAAGGAATTAAAAAGACTTACAAAAAAATGTGAAACATACTTTGTGTTTGAATGGCTCGGGATTGATTTTTGGATGGAAATTGAAGCGAGAGTGTGAGGCAAAGGAGGATTAGAGGAGAAGCTCACACAAGGAGCTTGACCTGAAGGTCATGTGGAAAGTAGGCTCACATAGGGGAAAATCTCGCCGCACACCGAAAACGGCTCAAGGCACGGTGCACTCATCTTAGACCAAGGGAAAAACACGGACCTGGGGCTCGGCTCGGTCCGACTTGATAAAAACACTAACAAGGAATGGAAAGACCACAGAACATGGCCAAAAACACACCAAGAACACAAGCTCATGGCGAGTTATAATTTTTTTTTGGTGGAGATGGAAAGGAGATCGGATGATGTGTTGTAATAGCTCGGTTGTAGGAGGGAGGAGCTTAGTAATGATCTCAATGGAGAATCAAAACACCATGAAAACTTCAAACCGAAAATGAACTTGTACTACAAAACCATGAAAACACAAAAGAGACCAAAAATAGAGATCTAAAAATCAGATTCTAGCTTTTAAAAAAATTAATTTAAAAACCCAGAATAAGATAACCTCTTTTTTTTAAGTGATCTCCAAATTCAGTCATGACCAACTAAATTTATCCGTAAAACCCCGAAAGCTTCAGGAATACCTACACATGCACAACAAACACAACAAACCAACACACTTTCCAAGAACATCTTGTTAATAACGTTAGCAATAAAATCCATAATATAACGATTGAAAAAAACTTGCATGAGGAGTAATAAAATGACACCAAGAGTAATCGTAAAAAAATGAGTGCGAACTTTCCCAATCTCAACTCGATACCATGAAAGAGTTGATGAATTGTATCGAAATTGTGCACTATAATGAAGTTATACTCTAGTTGAATCATAATGGCTCCAACATAATCACAAGGAATAATTGATCAACAACTGAATAACTTGCATAATAAAACAAAGTGTGCACATGTAGAGAAAAGACAATGGAGTGTCTTGGCATGCTCATAAATGTCAAATGAAGGGATACATATAGGGTGCTGAGTAACCCTAGTGCATGACTCAATAGCAAACCCTAAACCTAACCCATGTGAGATGACCCTCCATATGTGAGTGGAGGGAACATAGGATAACTCACACCAATAGGTGGGTGCCAAAAATTGTTGGCAAGAAAATATTCTCGGTGGACAAACTTGTTGATTTCTTCCCAACGCTCCGGGAATCTAAGTCCCTCTAATTAACCAAAGTGCAGCTGTCCTATATGCATGCACATGAAAAGGTGGATTTTTGTGGTGGCCTTTCAACTAGGTATCTAACAAGGACACTCCACTCGACCTGCAGACAAAGCTTGCAGATACCTACAAGATATAACTTTGTATGAACAACCATAAAAGGGAGTGAGAAATTATATTGCAAGTATAAAGTCAGATTCCTACATACATCATTTAGAAGATTTATCAAATGTATTGTAATTAGGAGGTAATAAATCTACGCATAACAACAAGATGATGGATATCATTATTCCCTTCATTTAATCAATGCTTTGTTGATGCCATATTCAAACCAGGGGTTATCCAAAGATATATGAAACAAGAAATCTTAGTGATCTAGTAATTGACTGTAGGTATTTGTTATTTTATTTTCTGGGGATTTTTGTAGTATTTTTAGGATTCTCGTAGTGCCCACTTCCCTTTCTCACCTTTTGATATTGATCATGAAAATGTCGAGTATATTATGAACATTATTATAGTTTTGATTTAGTATGATGTTAGATATTTGATCATGGATTATTATTGACTTTTATTATTATATGATGCATGATGATTATTAGAGACACTTTATATGTTGATGATTTTATAATGTTGGACATGGTTATATGATGGATGTTGTTCAAATTGTGATATTTAGATATTGTGAGTAGCCCTAGAAATGGAAAATTATTGGATGATGATATAGTTGTTGATAAAATTATAATGAGATTGTTAGATTGCTTGGATGTTGTTGTGATTCATATATCTAGATGATTTTCAAAATTTAATTATATTTATATTATTTTGGACGTTACGATATGGCCATGAGGCCAAAGGAGGTATTTTTGTTTTGCATGTTAAAATATCACAACAAACATCCGGGGATTGAGACCAACCACATTATAATTCTAGATGAATTTAACAAGGTCACCATGGCAACTAGTTTTGTTTATGTGTTTGTTTGTTAGTGTTAGGAATTTCCATGGGGGATCACCTTTAAATGTGACCAAGGAATTTTATGTATTTATTTTATTTTGGTCCCTTTTGTTTAATTTTTTCTTATGTTTATTTTTGGTGCACTTACCCTTTCATTATTTATTTAATGGTGTGCAAATATTGTGAGTTATCATATTGTTTAGTTAATTAAGTAAAAGATTTCATACGAATGTAATTAATAGAGTTGTTGGCCATGTTTTAAAGTGTTGTAAGAATGTGTAAGTAATGTTTAAGTAATTTGTAAGTGACCTTGTTAGTGATGTGTAAGTTAACTTTTGAGTGTGAAACACTCCACCTTCTTGAAATTCGAATTTTCCTTGGAGGCTGATTTTGGAGGCTTGTGGGATAAGTCAAACTTGTCCCATACCTCTTAAATTTACATACCAACCTTGACTATGGTTGGAGGGTTAACTTTAGACTGTTTTAAGTATTTTTACAAGTCAAGTTGAATGTTGTAACAACACTTTTCTTACATAATTTAATTTCAGTCCTTATGGGGTATGGGCTTGTTTGAGTGTGTAAGTAAATCTGTCATATATTATTCACCCACTTATTTATTATGCTTTGAAGAATGAAGTTGACTTGTGGGAGTTGGGGTTGAGGATGTGTGATGTGGCATCCTACATGGATCCACCTCATCCTCTTCTCTTCCCTCTTCTCTAAAATTCAAATTCCTTTCCTTGTTTTTGGGGTGAATTTTCTTGTTGTTTTAAGAGCTCTACTTTGGAGAAGTTTTGGAGGATTGTTGGATGATTGTGCTTGGCTATTTTGGATTGCTTGCATTGGGATAAAGCTTTTGTTTGGAACTTGGAATGAATCCATCATGGAAAGGTAAGAGCTTGGCTCTTGAAATGCCCTTCTTTTATACATGTGAATGTCCTTGTGTGAATTTTTGGTGTATTTGTGGGCTGATTGGGTAGATGGCCTCGGAATGGTGTAGGAAAAGACTATGGGGTTATTTTGTGGGAGGCACAAGTGGTTTTAGGGAGGTATAAGGGTGGAGGGAGTAAGGGATTTGGGTTCCACCTTACAAAGAAATAGATTGCATTTATTTACTCATTATGGGGTGCCATAAGAGGCTGGGGAGATATAAGAAAATGTGAGGAATGAGGAGTACTTGGGGAGGTATAAGGTCATGACATGTTTTGAAATGATATATATATATATATATATATATATATATATATATTGGTGGGTTATACTCAGGTGGTGATACCCATTTTCCCCCTTGGGAGGCAATAAGAGCATCCCCCATAGCTTCTTGCTCCTTTGGATTGCTTGATGAAGCCTTTGTATTGTTTGTCATGTTTTAATGTAGTTGTGAACTACATTTTTGGGGTGTGTTTATTTATGAGAATGCTATGTGGATGTTTTGTGGAAGCCTGTTGTTACCATGAATTGGGTCACATGTTTTATTACTTTGTGGTTGGGGTCAAGGGCCAATGAAGAAGGACAAATTCTCCTCTTCATTGGATGTCTTGGTTGGGTGGAGAGCGTTGCCTTTCCCCTACTCCTATTGTGATCAAATTGGAAGAATGTGAAGAATGCATGTTGCCATTCTGGAGCTGAGAAAAGACAATTTGATAGTCCCTTGTGAAATGAAATCTCATTGTAGCCTTTCCCACTTGAAGTGGATGAACTTGTTAATGGTTGTAATGGAAAGATGTTGTACTATTTTCAAGTGGAAATTTGAAATGTAAAAGAGTTATACTCTTTATTCTATTTTGGAAGAATGTGGAAGAAGGATACGTGGTTTTTGTATGTTACATTTTGAAACCAAAGGGAAAGGAAGTTGTAAGAGTTCATTTAAATTAATGGAGATGGTTTTGTCTTATACATATGTTTTTATTCCTTTGGAAATTTGTGTTTAGAATAAACTATGAAATCCTGTTTGAAAAGTGGTAAAGTGAAAGCACGTGAGAAGAAAATGTATTATTCTATTTTGTATATAATATATGTTTTGGAAGGAATAAAAGAAGAAAGGTTGTAATGTTGCATTTTGGAATCAATAAAGGATTGCAATACTTTTCTCAAATTGCATTGTTGTATTGAATCTGATCATTTCAATGTATTGAAATCTCTGTTTGAAAGGAAGAAATGTGTGTGAGAAAAAAAAAAGTATTTTGTCTTTTTGGAATGTGAAAAAAATGAAATTAGGAATTACATTTTGGTCTTGAATAGTTTTATTAAATCAAATAATGTGTTAGATTGGAATTGGAACGTATTTTAATTACTTGGAAGAAGGAAGTGGCAATTAGACCCTTTAAAATTTGATCCATGTTTTTGTAATTTCAAATTGACAATTATCAAAACAAAAAAAATACACATTTCGAACTTGCAATAATAAAATAACAAATTAAATGAGTAAATTGAAGTAGTAGGCCCTAAATGAATTCAATTAGACAAAAACACTTAAAGGAATATTTCAAAACTTAGCCAAATTGGGCTTAACTATTTTACAGTCATTTTGCTGTCAAAATGGTAAATTTTTGAATTGGAATTCAATCAAACAGATCTACCTCACAAACTTATCCTAAATCCATATAAGAACAATTCTCCATGTATATTTGACATGTAGAGAGAGGAAGAAGGTCAAATTGAATAAATCTCACAAGTTAAACTTTACTAGTTCGTCTTTGTGAAAGCCTCGCAGTTGTTTTCTTAAAATTAACTAGTTAAACTTTATCAAGATAAAAAATTAATGATTTCTGTGCAAAGAGGACATCGATATATTTCTAGAAAGTCCTCATTTTCCCAAAATTGATATCTTTATTAAAAGTTATGGCCCTCTGAAATTTTTTCCTTCACTTGGCGTAAAAAAAATTTGGGAAAATTTTCCTTAGTGGGCCCGCGGGCCTAAATTTTTCCCTTATAACTTAGGAAAAGTTTTGGGAAAATTTTCCAAATTTTCCCCACTACCCTGCTAGCCTAAAACCAATCATAGGTTTCCATGTGGCACCACGAGGTGTTAGCAGTGGGATGGATCTCCTTTTTACTTAATGCTCTAGAAAATATTTAGGAAAAATTCTACAAAATTTCTCTCACACGGCAGAACCAATTAGGTGATGCCACATGGCATCATGAGGCATCGCGTTGAGCGAGTCCCTTTTTCCTTTTTTTGCTTCAAAAATTTTGGGAAAATTTTCCATGTTTTCCCCGCCGTCCCGCTAGCTCGCGGCCAAACCGAAGCTACCACGTGGCATCGCGAGGTGTCGACGGAGACACAGGCCCTCGTTATCCTCTTAGCTCTCCTGGGCATTAATAAAATTTTATCCCCACTACCTTTCTTACCCCACATTGGCTTAGGTGATGCCACATGTCCCTTACAGCTTGCAGACTTGCGGGTGCCATGTTGGCTTTTCACCCTGCCAGAAATTTTTCCCAAATGTCTCCCTCCGCTTCTCTCTCCCCCGCGCTGGTTTGAGAAGCACCACATGTCCCTTGTGGAATTGTGAACCATTGGGCACAAATGTGTTTTTTTTCTCCCCATGGGAAATTTTCCAAAATTCTCCTGTGGCCCACCAACCCACCCTTTGGGAAAATTTTCACCCTTGGGCCCGCAGGCCCACTCTTGGGGAAAATTTTCACACTAAGGCCCGCTAGCCCATAACTTGAGAAATATAAGGAGTTAGGACTTATTTATATCAATGGAAAGGTGAGGAAATTTCCTATCCAATGGGAATGATTTAGGGAATTTTTGAATGTGTTAAGTGTGATAAAAATCAAGTTGAAACTTTAATCTTGTTAGAGAGTGGGTATGGTGAGGATTTACCCTCTGAACCTAATTGAACCTTCTAACCCTAAATTTTGGACCTTATGACCTCTAATAATTGTTAATAAAATAAAAGTATTTTCTAAATGGATTAGAATTGTTCTAGAGCCTATTAGTGACAACTGTTGTCTTGTAACCTAGTTGTAGACTCTTTTAAAAAAAAATTATTTCATAATTTTTCCTAACTAACCCTAGGTTATTTCTTGGGTCTCGAGTGGGTTTTTTTAGTAGGCATTATAGATTCCATGGCCATATCATTATTCTCTCTATGATGTAAGAAACTTTCTGAAATAAAAATCATTGCTAGAATGAATTTTTGTAAATAAACAAACATACAAGAATAAATATATTGCTGAAATAAATACACAATGAAGAAGTAAACACACTTTTCTTGAAATAAACACGCTTAAAAATTCCATGAAAATATAGTCTATAACACTGCAGAGCCAAGTATAAAACAAATTTTAATTTAAAGAATCAAAGACATTTGAAATATTAAAAGATCTACACTATTTTCTTTAGAAATACAAATACCAATGAAATGAGAATCCTGGTTCTTAGAGGAGTGGGCCTTTGCTCCACCTTGAATTAGGATTTGACAAAGTGATATTCTCTCAAAATGAAGTGGCTATTTTATTGCTGAAATATTCTATCTTACAAAAATGTATTGAATCTTTCTATATCTTTATCTCTATGTGTTTGTATGTATATGTTATTTTTATTAATATATCTATAGGTCTTTGTATATGTATTTCTTTCAAAGATTCATTTAAAACCATAAATTTTCTACCAATTCAGATGGAACCAAATTATTCCCAAAATAGATGTTGAATTTGGAACCTTGTTGGACGTATAGTTGTCGATAAGTTATCCCTGAATCTTTGAGTATGAAGAATCAAAAAAATTCTGATCTACTCCCGATTGAAAGGCTTCATTGATATCTCTCCGTCATTAGATGCCATAAAAATAATATATTCCCATTGGTTCGGGAACTTTGGAGAAGTTCCTGAACTAAAGGGATTGTTCTTGATCTAACTATGAAAGTTCTAGAGCTAAACCTAGGAGTTCCGAGAACTAAGTGTTAGGGTTCCGTAACTAAGTCGAAAGTTTGAAAACTAAGTGATAGAGCTCATAACTATGTGATAGAGTTCTGGAACTAAGTTTTTAAGTTCTAGAACTAATATGTATTGAAACCAAGGCTCCCATTAACATGTTGATCACTTAATACTTTGTTCTCGACTAACTATGACCCGCTTTATTACAAAAACTGAATTTCCACACAATATTTTAGGAATTACCAAGTTTCTAAACTTTAGAACTAAATTCAAAAAAATATGGACAATTACATCCTAACTTACATTAAATCAAACAAAAGTCACAAAATGTAATCAAACTTGATAAAAGAAGAGTAAAATAAGATAATTAATTGTGCATTAATGAGACATATTTTTGCCTTATCATCTCCCCAACGTACCTACTTGTTTTTAAGTCCCCTTACAAAATTTACTCTTCAAATCTTGGGTTGTGTATTCGCATTCCAATTGACTGCTCAGTCAAATGGTTGAAACCGAATATCCCAATTTTTAGTTCGATAGTACTATACCTAGATCGACTTCTAATTTCATCTTCCTCAAATTGAGTGGGATCTTGAGGCTCTCTATTTTTCCATGGAGACATGGCGGTGAGAAGAAGGGGAGGCCTTGTTCTCATTCCCATCCATATTCCTCTACATTTTCATTGACTTTGAGGGATTAGTGTGCGAAGGCTTTAGCTCTTTCTAAGCTCCATATTAAGTTTGCGAGAGATATAAATTCTCTTATTCTCACCGCAATCGTGAGAAAATCCCCATCTTTTCAAACATCCATCATAAATATCTTCAAAGTTCTCCTCCTCATAAGAGGTTAAGGCATCAATAATTTTCTGTAAACTGGCTAGATAGTGTGCCTTGAACCGACTATCAAAGGCATGGGATCTAAAATGTATAACAAAGGTAGATGGTTTACCATAGTGATCCCTCATGCAGAGACTAGATGAACTGGCTTTTAATAGATGCTCAGAATCTCTCTCTTTCCATGAAACCTGATTTTGAAGAATAGAAACAAATGCATTCAACTAGCTTTCCCCTACATACAAATTGATCATAAAGCCTATGTTCTTTTCCAACATAAGATTATAGAGATAGAATTCGTAGAGAATATTTTTCTGCTCTACACTAGCTAAGGAATAGGCTATCATGAACTCAGATTCATCTTTTATTTCATGTGGAAGGCCACATGCAATTCTTGATAGCTACCAGTGAATAAATTTTTCTTCTAAAAATATATTGTATGCAGGAGAAGGTCTCCTGCATGTAAGTAATTTTTCACTCATCATGCAAACCATTTGTATTTTTACAAGACATTTAAATTTGTCTTCTTCCTCTTTGTAGAATTTTTCTTCCCATTTCTTACTTTCTTTCTTTTCTTCTTCCATCTTGTTTCTCAGGTCCTCATTTGATGTTTTGAATTCATTAAGTTCCCTGCAGGTATCATCCCACAACTGTTTGAGTGGCCAGTAAGTTAGTTCAGTCTATGCAGATACTGTTGACATAGCACTTGGTCTTCTGGAAAATTGACATTCTTCTTATTTTTCAATCATCTGCTATTTTACCATTGTCAATCCTTTTTTTCTATTTGTGAGCTGATTTATTAGTTACTCAATGAGCATTTCCCTTGTTCTAACTTGAGTTTGAGAAAGTTTAATTCCTCATCCTTCTCTCTGATGACGAGTTCTACTCTAGATAAAAATAGATTCTATTTTAAATGTTGTTTTTCCTCCTTTTCTGAAAGTTCATTAGGAAATGAGAATTCCTCTTCTACCAAAGGGGATTTCCCTTTCTATTTCTAGGATGACAATTCCTCTTCTTCATGTGACTATGCTGCTAGTTCACCAAACTCTTGAAAATCATGTTCTTAAAATATTTCATCTCCCTTCTCCATCTTAGTTTGTCTTTGTTCAGGAGGATTCATGGCCATCCTACCCAAAATATCAACAACATCTTTTTCCAACCCATCCCATTCTACCATCTCTTCTAGAATTTCCCGAGATATCTTATGAACTCTTCTTCTTTGGGGAGATTCAAAATTTCTAGAAATGGGTTTCCTCCTAGAGCTTCTTACGAATTTTACTTCATGCTCTAGTTTAGGTAAACTATCACTATTAGAGACATATATTATTTCTCTTGGTACTATTGCAGAAGAATGAGTTTTTTTGATAGGCATAGTAGATTTTGTAGCTTTAATCCTTCTTTCATATCTCCTTCTTTTTGGTACATTACCCACACCTATTTATTTATTTTCCTCTACAGGGGCATAAATCTCCAAATTACTTGTAGGAGAAAAAGGGGTTGGTATTCCCCTCCTCATAATATCAGGGTTTTTCTTAAACTTGTTAAGAAACTTTTCCCATATTTCTTCTCCATTTTTTTTCGAAAGAAAATGGTGTTGGCATAGAAAATGGATTAACCCATGATGTCTAATTGTTCCAAATCCCCAGGAATACCTCTAAGCCATTGTCTAGATGGATTCAAAAAGGAATCCTAGAAGATTTACTATATATTCTAGTTTTGAATTCCCATACCTAAGATATATTAACATTTTAAGGACTTCTCTTCCCACATTCCCAAATTGAACATCGATAGTTAAATACTTAACTACCCAAAATGCTACCCTATCAAAGGGTTTGAGAAAGTTGGTACTTTTGACCCCCTTTATGATTTTCTTGGTGTTATAGATATATTGGGGCTCATATTCCCTCTTGTATCAAGGCTTCCACCCAGATATTTAAGGGTTCCCTTGACAGATTTAGGACTTGCACAATTGTTATTCCAGACACATTACTCATTGCATTGATAATAAAAGGAATTATAATGCTTCTAAATTTAGTTATGGATTATTTTAAATTTACAATGAATTCCCTTACGAATTTTTCATTATACCTCAAGAACTTTTTCAGAATTCACTATCTATCATGCTCGTCCAAAAATAGATGTCACTTGTTCATCTGTAAGAAGTTGGGTATCATCCTCTAGCTCTGACTTCTTTTTAATCCCCATAGAAAAGAGGATGATTAAAAATTTTCTTTCTAAAAATTCAGAATTAGTTGTATAATTACTAGATTTAGCCGTGGAACTATTATATTTATCTATAGAACTGTTGTGTTTATCTCAGGAATTGATGGGTTTAATCATGAATTGAAATATAATTCTTTTGCTTCCTCTTCGAAATTCTTCTACAAATTCTTCTCCGCTTCATTTAATCTACCCAAATGATAGGTAAGTATAAATTCACCGCCACTTTCTTATTCTATCAACATCAACCTCATGATTACTTACTTTTAATCATAATTCACAATAAATGACTTATCATACCGACCTTTTAAATCAAGTATAATCACACATGCAAATTTTTAATTTAACCTTTTATAATTTTCAAGACATAATTAAAATCCTTTTCGATGTAATCCCTCCATATTAATGACTCGTCATTCCTAAAAGTTAAAAAGGAAAAACGGTTAGAAAAGACAGCTGGATTTCAAAAAAAAACTTTTTATTTTGCATTAGCCATTTATTGAGGAGACCAATTGCCATTTGTTGGTTTTCAATTGATGTTTGAGAAATTTTTTTGGGAAGAGAACACCATGTTCTGGTTTTCATTCTTTCCCTTTATATATTATTATTATTATTATTATTGGGGGAATATAACACCATTTACTAGCTTTCATTCTCTTCCGTTTATTTTGGATCCATGCATCTAATTATTTGATCATTTTGGAAGTACTTGGGTTCTTCCATATGATCAAATTATTTATCTGTTCAATCTGCTTCAAGAAATCATCCCTAGTAGGAGGCTTCATATAAAGTTTTAGCCTATTTCCATTGACCAAAATTTTGCTTCTACTACCATCAATGGAAAGTAACTCAATAGAGCCATTTTTAAATATGTACTCAATCTGATAGGGTCCTAACCATCGATTCTCAACTTGTCCTTGAATTTCTAGTACTTAGAATCAAATAGTAATTCCCAATCTCCTACCTTGAATTTCATTTTCTTGATATGTGTGTCATGCCATTGATTCCTTTGATCTTGGATTATCTCTATCTGTTTAAGTGCTTCCATTCTCAACTCATCCAATTCATTGAGTTGAAGAATTCTTTCCTTTTGTGTTGCATCCAACTCAATACCCACTTTAGTTGTTATCCTCAATGTTTGTAGTTAAAATTCAATAGGTAACAAGGTATTTTTACCATAGAGTAACTCATATGGTGAAAAAACTGTTGTAGTCTTTCAAGTTGTATTATATGCCCAAACAACCTCAGGTAGTCTCTTTACCCAATCTCTTGTTTGATTCAAATGTTCGGTAAGGATGCTTTCCATTCTCTGTTTGTTACTTTTACTTGTCCATTTTATTGTAGGTGATAGGGAGATGAATTCATATGATTGATCCGATAGTATATTGTTAAGGATTGGATCATATTAGACATGAACTATGGCCCTTGATTTGAAACTATACTCCTTCGTGCACCAAACTTCATCATATTTTTTTGCCAAAGGAAATCAGCAATTGCTTCTTCAGTGGCATTTTTTAAAGCCTACACCTCTGCCCACTTTTTCACATAATCATTACACATAAGAATATGCTCCTTTCCTTGTGAAGGAGGAATAAAGGGACCAAAAAAATCCATCCCCACCTTTCAAAAGGTTCAATCACTACTTGAGGTTGCAGAGAGGTATTTATGTAGTAAAGGTTGGTTGTCCCATCCTTTGACAAGGATCACACTTGCTTGATATATATATTCACATATTTATACAGAGATGGCCAATAATATCTAGTGCCAAGTATCTTGTGAGATGTTCTTTTTACTAAAAAGTGTCCTCCACTTGGTTCATCATGACATGCCCTGAGTATCTCAAAGATTTCATCTTCTCTCACACACCTGCGTAAAACCAAATCAGGACCACAATTGAACAACATTCCATTTAACCATTTAAATTATGCACTATTTTTGATAGACTTCTTCATTTGTTTCTTAGTGAAAGAAGGAGGAAACTTCCTTGTTGCAAGATAATTTTCCATATCAGCAAACCATAGTGTATTAGCTGAAATAGAAAAGAATTGTTCGTTTGGAAAATTATACTTAATTGGATCTTACTCCCCTGTAGTGGTTAGTCTTGACAAGAAATAAACTACCACATTATATTTTCCTGGATTATCAATATCAAATTATTGTAAAAGTAATAACCATCTAATTATCCTACCTCTAACAACTAGTTTGTTCATTAAGTATCTAATTATTGAGTGATATGTATGTAAAAATATTTTGTACCTTGTCATATAATGTCATAATTTATTAATTTCATAGATCAAAATAAGAAATTCTTTTTAATGGTAGTGTAATTTCTCTCGAAGGGGAGTAATATTTTTACTAAGGTAGTAAATATCATACATTTTCCCTTCTTCATCTTTCTATCCCAAAATTGCACCTATTGAGTTATTTGAGGAATATGTTTGGATGTGAAAATGTTTCTCCCAATTAGGTCCTCTCAATATTGGGGCAAGTGATTAATTTTCTTTAATTTACTCAAAAGCATGTTGACACTTTTCATCCCAACAGAATTCATAGTCCTTGGCAGTAAACTAAATATGGAGGCAAAAATTTTACTAAAATCCTTTATAAAACACCTATAGTATCCAACATTCCCTAAAATTACTTGATATCTATGGGGGTTTGGGGAACAGAAATTCTAAAATAATCCTATTTATTTCTTGGTCAACTTGAATGCCTCATTTTGAAATGTGGTGTCCTTATACAATCCCCTCATCAACCATCATTAAACATTTCTTATGACTAAGAGACAAATGGTGTTCCTCACATCTTGTTAGCACTCTATCCAAATTCTTCAAAGCATCATCAAATGTGTTTGCATGTATAGTAAAGTCATCCATGTATACCTCTACACAATCATTCATTAGGTCTTCAAAAATTGCTAATACAAATATTTGGAAGGTTGTTGGAGCATTACATAGTCCAAATGGCAATACCCTATATGCAAAGTTACCCCATGTATAAGTAAAGGTAGTTTTATCTTTATCCTCAGCAAAAAATTTGATTTGATTATATCCACTAAAGCCATCCAGGAAGGAAAAATATTGTTTACTTGCAAGGTTGTCCAAAACTTGATCTATGAATGGTAAGGGAAAATAATCTCTCAGTGTGGCTTTGTTCATCTCCATATAATCAACAAAAATTATCCATTTTACGTTCTTTTTAGGCACAATTAAAATAGGAGACACCCAATGAATATCTGAGATAGGGTAGATAAAACCTACTTGTAATAGTTTTTCAATTTCTTGTTTGACTATGTCCCTTAAGATTGGATTAATCCTCCTCTGAGGTTGCTTAACTGGTTTAATGTTTTCATTATAGATGTGATGGGTGAAAATACTTGGATGGATTCCTTTCATGTCTTTATATTCCCAAGCAAAGCTTTAGTATGATCCTTAAAAACACCAAACCATTTAGTTTCTTCATCATTCTTTAGCCATCTAATCATGTTCAAAATTTTACCCGGTTGTACCTCAACATGTTTGGTTCCAATGTGGGATGAATGGATTTGTTAAAAGGGTTTAATTAAGGTGTTTAGTGGACATGGATGTGGTAATAACATATTATATTCAAAAATATCTCCAAAATTCCCTTGAGAAATAATATTGGACAAATGAGAATAGGAAGAGTTATGATACTTATCGTGTTTTCGGTCACACTCCTCATTGTTGTTGTTTCCCACATATCTTTGAAACTGAAATTACTAATTCCATGACTATTTCTACTCCTCCCCAAGAGAAATATAATTCCTCTAGAATGAAATTATTTACATTTACATGAGATCGTTGTTGTTGTGGTTTCGAGATAAGTCCAACATTTCGAACTTAATGTAATGGTTTTGGAACTAAATCCATAGGTTCCAAAATAAGTCCGTAGGTTCCGAACTAAGCCGATTGTTCCAAGGATAGTTAGTGTTCATTCAATGGTTCATTAATCAATCTTTCATCTCCCATATGTGATCCTGAAATATTATCATAGCCAAAGAAGATAGATTTTTTTATTAGTATCAAGATCATCAATCCACAATAGCTCTAATTATCAATAAAAGGTCATGTAGAGGGGTATAAAGAAATTTTCTTATAACTCTTACCATTTGAGATAATCATATCACTTGATCTGTAATCGATTAAGGAAAAAACTGTAGCTAACCATGGTCTTCCCAAAATAATGGGATAATCAAGGTGTTTAAGCTTTTGGCTGCAATATATGGAAGTCCAATAGATATTCCCATGAATCCACCATAACCACCACATATTCAATAAATCCTTCTGGTTTTTCTACAGATTGGTCTACCATCTACAATATGGTGTTAGTAGGTGGATATCTATTAATGGTAATGTTTTCAAAGTGTCCACTTTGTCATCACATTTATAGCTGCTCCCAAATCAACCAAAACATTATGTATATCTTTATTCCCTATAGAGACATAAATAACAGGGCTACCAAGATCTCCATATTTGGGAAGTAAGAGTTTTCCTACTAATAAATCAACAAGTTTCCCATCTACTTTAATAGTCCTGGGGTATTGCTTCTTCCTTCTAGGTATTTTTAAACATAGCATCTTGATTAACTTGTTCAACTCTGGAATGTCCTTGATTACTTGTAACAATGGTATTTCAATATTTAATTTCCTCAAATCCTACACCAACTCAGATTCTTTGGTTCCTATAAATTCTTGAAATCTCTCTGGGAATGGATTTTCAATAGAGTTACTACCGACTCCTTATCTTTTTTTCATCTTTTTTTCGGAACAACCACACTAGGGGTATCAGCTTTCTTCTGTCATTTCAATAATTATAATAGGTGTACTAATAATTAATTTTCTAGATCTAATCTAAATATCTTTACAATCCATGGCATTTAGATTAACTAGTTTTTCGTGTTCTACCCCATACATAGGATTTATTTGTTTGTTTCTAGGATTAACAACTTGTTATGTTGGAATTTGTGTTTGAACCACATTTTTGTTTTTTGAATTTTGTGCTCAAGAACCCATTATGGCTTGTTTATTATGATTAGATATTTCCTCCCTTGAGTATAATTATTAGGGCTCCACCTTGGTTGTGACTAAGCATTCGGGTTACATTGACCAAACCATGGTTGTTGGTGTCCTTGGGCATACCAATATTGTCATGACCAATCTTAAAGATTCCATGTTGGTTGAGGGACCCAAGGTGGTTGTCCCCAATTTTTGGTACTATATGAACTTCCCATGGCATCATCCAAGGGTTGAGAACTAACCCAGGCATGAACTTCCCTTGACTACGTTATCTCTAGAAAAATTTACTTCTTCTAATGTGGATGGAGTGCTAGTTTTTAAATCTGATTTTTAATAAATGGAAGAAGAGAAAAAGCATTACTCTCATGGTCCCTAGATTCACAAATAAGACACATTTATGTTTTATGCAGGGGACAATCTCTTATTGCATGCTTCTTCCTACATATAGGATAATAAATAGACAATGGTTCATTTTTAGAATTTTCTTTAGCTTGCAATCCATCCATGGTGGAGGTTAATTTAACTAAAATATCTATTTGAAAGTTTTTCAGTTCATTCATTAGTTTTTTCATATCCGGATTCATACTTTTAACTATTTTTCCTTTTCTAGGTCCACCCCTTGTTCTTGACTAGCTTCTACAAATGTCTTTAATATCATTCATTCTTAATTGATCAATGATTCCACCTCCCATCAAATAAAGGGCCTCCCTAGATTCATCATCCATAACTTTAATAAAAATGGTTTTTCTTAACTCCTCCCGTAGTACAAATCCACATCTTTTACTCATAAAGAGGAATCTGTCTAAATAGTCTTCCATATTCTAATTCTCCTTGATTTTAAAAAGTCATTCCTTCCTATTCCTCCCTCTATTGTAGTCTTGATACTTGTCTAGGAAGGAAACTTCCATTTGTGCCCAAGTGGTAATAGAATTAGATGTTAATCTCATAAACCACCTCATTGTTGTATCCTTCGGGGTAGATGGAAATTACTTGAGCTTTTGAGTATTTGTTTTGTAATAATAAGTTTGACACAATACTATAAATTCAAATAGAAATTGGTTAGGATCTTAAGATGACATTCCTCTAAATGTAGGTAAATGTGTAGGTGAAATATTCTTCATGGGTGTATCATCATCATCCAACTGAATTGGATAAGTAAAGGTTCTATCATGTTCTCTTTCATATTCTCGTGTCATTTCTGCATTACCTTCTAGACTTTTCTCCCAATCAATATGGTATGTGATCTATTTTGGGGAAGGTGAAAAGTCAGGAGTAGGAGGTTGACTACTTGATTGTGAATCAAAAATTCTCTAAACAGTCTTGGGATATAATCCTCTTTGTAAAGGTTCCACTTCCTTCTGGTGATTGATCCAAGAATTCCAAAGGTGGCAATTCTTAAACTTACTCGATCTAATACATAGAATACATGAAATATCTACACAGACAATAATTGAAATCACCAACACTATATTATTTTTTATTATTTCATTACACTCCATTATATAGGAGATGTATAATAACAATCCTCACAACAACCTTTTTCTGCATATACAACCATACACCCGTATGGTTTCAACTCTCACCAATATAATAATAAAACAACACTAATTATTTTATTATTCTAACTTAGTAACTTACCACATACTAACCACATTTTACATTTACTATTTATATTTACACAAGAAATGTACTTTCACTAATTTACCATAATAATAATTACACATGTAATTATTATTCACCCATACATACAAATGGAGCACTAAGATATATTTCGTAACATTCCCTCCTTAGCGTGAACATGGGGAAAACTTGTCTTTGTACTTGCACTTACTTTCATTATCTGATGATTTTACAGGATGATCATAAACCTAATAGATGGTTTTTCATAGGGTTGACCATAAACTAAAAGTGATGGTTTTGCAACTGGTTTACCACAAACCAAAAGGGTGATGGTTTTTATATGGTTTAGCAATAACCAAAAATGGTGGTTTTACAAGAGGTGTACCACAAACCAAAAATGAATGTTTTCAAGTGGTTTTCCTACAACCACATCATGATATGCCAAGTACTATTCTTACCCCTCATCACATCTCACCGTGGAAATTCTCGCTGAAATTTGCTACTCATACATACATAGAAAAAGTTGACATAATGGAAATGGAACATTGGATCATGTTCCCCCCCTTAGTGTGAAATTTTCACTTATCGAAAACATGAACATTACAAACTAAAGAAAACACACAACTGAAAAAAACCACCAAATCATCTATGTGGCCCCATCATTGGTGACTGATGAGAGGTCATTGAATAACCTCCAACCTTTGTTTTCCTCCATCCTCCAATGTCATACTACTAGGTTAACTAGATTTGATCATAGAGCTTAAGAAGAACCCCCCACAAATGTCACATTCCAGCGATAATTTTTCCTTTACAATTTTTAATGTTTGACATTGTGACTTCTTCATTCATTTTCAATTTGAATAATTGCAACTTTAAAGAGAATTTTGCATTATTCGCTTTAGCCCCAAAAGTTTTGTTTAGTAAATCCAATATTTATGTAGAATATTTTTCTAAATCTACATGATGTAATTTATAATCTGAAAGACCAAGTCCAATTATTGCTTTGGCTTTGTCATCTCTAGTTTCCCATTCTACAATCTTGCTTACATCTGTAGGTGCTTTTTCTTTTCCATCTACTATCCTCCATAAGTTTTTATTCATTAACTGTATCTAGATTTTTACTCTCCATGTATGGAATTTCAACCCATTAAATTTATCTAATGGTGTATCCATTTTACTGAATCTAAATATCCAAAAAAAAATTGAATTTAGATTTGAATTACCTTTGATATTTGATTCCTTCAAAAAATAGTGATCAATGTGTTGTATAGTAAATTGCACGTATCTCCCAAACAAAAACTAGGTTTGGCTGAAATTTGTATTGTAGCTTTCTATATAGCAAATCGTTCCACGTAAAAAATTGTGGAGGTACCTAGATGACAAAACAAAAGTTACGAGATCTTGTTTGAGACATATTTAACCTGCTCTGCTACCAAATGTGAAAATTACTCTGATCTAATACACAAAATACATGAAATAACTACCCAGACAATAATTGAAATCAGCAACACTATATTATTTTTTATTGATTCACTATTTCAATACACTCCATTATATAGGAGATGTATAATAACAATCCTCACAACAACCTTTGTCTGCATATACAACCATACACCTATATGGTTTCCACCTCTCACGAATATAATAATAAAACAACATTAATTGTTTTATTATTCTAACTTACTAACTTACCACATACTAACCACATTTTACATTTTGTATTTATATTTACATAGTAAATGTAATTTCACTAATTTACCATAATAATAATTACACATGTAATTATTATTCACCCATACATACAATTAGAGCACTAAGATATATTTCCTAACATTTTTTCTTCTTGTCTAATAGGGGACAACGGTGCTTCAAATTATTGGTCAACTTCCTTACTTGATAGAGAAGATATTGATGATTCTTGTTCTGATAGTTTTGGGAGGAATCAACCCTTGGAGTCACTTGGTCTACTCACAAATTTTATGATGATGCAAGAAATATTATTCAATTACTAGATATATGATTGTTGCTCTTTTTGAAACCTAACTAGACAATTCTAAATATTGGGTCCCTGGAAATGATGCCAAAAATGATGGGTGTCATTATTCCCTTCATTTAATCAATAATTTGTTGATGCCATATTCAAACCAGAGGGGTGTTTGAAGCTATATGAAACAATAGATCTTAGTGATCTAGTAATTGATCGTAGGTATTTGTTATTTTATTTTTTGGGGATTTTTGTAGTGTCTTTAGGATTCCATGGCCAAAGCCTTATTATCTCTATGATTTAAGAAACTTGATAAAATAAACACTCATTGCTGGAACGAATTATTGCAAATAAATAAACATACAAGAATAAATAGATTGCTAGAAATAAACACACAATGTAAAACTAAACACACTTTGCTTGGAAATAAACACACGTGAAAAATGTTGTGAAAATATTGCAAGGAAATGGAAATCCAGTCTATAACACTTGCAGGGACAAGTATAAAATATAGTTTAATTTAAAGAATCAAAGACATTTACAAAATTAATAGATCTACACTATTTTCTTTAGAAATATAAATACCAAAACGAAGTGGCTACTTTATTGCTAAAATATTATGTCTTACAAAAATTACTGAATCTTTCTATATCTCTATCTCTATGTGTTTGTATGTATATGTTCTTTTTCTTAATATATCTACAGGTATTTATATATGTATTTCTTTCAAAGATGTATTTACAACCATAGTTGTTCTACCAATTCAGATGGAACCGAATTATGCCCAAAATAGATGTTGAATTTGGAACCTTGTTAGACATATAGTTGTTTGATAAGTTATCCATGGATCTTCGAGTATGAAGAATTGGAAATATTTTGATCTGCTCCTGATTGAAAGGATTCATTGATTTCTCTATCATTGGATGTCATCAAAATAATAGATTCACATTAGTTCAGGAACTTTGGAGAAGTTTTGGAACTAAAGGGATTGTTCTTGATCTAACTGTGAAAGTTTTGGAGCTAAACGCAAGAGTTTCGAACTAAGTGCTAGGGTTCTAGAACTAAGTCTAAAAGTTCTAGAACTAAGTGATAAAGCTCATAACTATGTGATAGAGTTCTAGAACTAAGTCTCAAAGTTCCAAAACTAAGCCGTATTGAATCCAAGGCTCCCAAAAACATGTTGATCACTTCATACTCCATTCTCTTACTAATTGTGACCTTTTTTATTACAAAAACTGAATTTCCACACACTTTGTTAGGAATTACAGAGTTTTTAAACTTTAGAACTAAATTTAAAAAAGATGGACGATTACATCCTAACTTACATTAGATCAAACAAAAGTCACAAAATGTAGTCAAACTTGATAAAAATGAGTGTAAAATAAGATCATTAATTATGCATTAATGAGACATATTTTTGCCTTATCACAAGACCAAATGGAATTTATGATCACAAAGTCTCAATAAATCCCTTAGTAAAAATAGGCTCAAAACTCCTTCTTCTTTTATTGATTGCTTAAATCAAGTTGTACATATTATGAGAATGGAGGAAAAAGAGAGAGTGGGGGAAAGGAAGAATTTTTTTACCTCCTTTGTTCTCTCAAGGTAGAATGTACATAGTATGAGAATGGAGGAAAAAGAGAGAGTGGGGGAAAGGGAGAATTTATTTATCTCCTTTGTTCTCTCAAGGTAGAATGCACTCTTGATCTTACAAAATTAATGACAAACCCCTTAAGATGGGAATGTCTTTACAATTTATAGAATAGACTCGACTCTTTGTCTTCTTCATGACCCTCCATATGTCTTATTTCTAACTTTATACTATTCATATTCCTAAAAAATATTTAATTCCCTTTTATATAATCAAGGTGACTTAATTAACATTATCTTTCTAAAGTCACTTTTAAGTGAGTTAAAGGCATATAAAAAAAGTGTAAACCCCAATGAAGAATTAGAAAATTTGAAGGAAGAGAAATTTTTGGAGAGGGAAGAGAGAGAAGAGGAGAATGTGTTTCTTGATGAATTTTTTGATCCTTGTTGATCAAAAACTCCAAATGCAAATGAAACTCAATCTTCAAACTCCTTGTGCACTATGAAAATCCTTCAAATCAGATCATGAACTCTTTCCAAGTTGGGTGAATTGTTTCGTTGATGACCGCAACTCCCAGCCTACATATGATATAATATTTTTAGTGAGAGGTAATTTTTACCTCTTCTTGACTATCTTGATGTGATGAACTCCCTCATTTGATCCTACACACACTACCCTTACCTCAATTTGCTTCTTTGGGGTGGCTTACTATTTTTAGTAAGAACCCATATAAGGGACTTACTATTTTTAGTAAGTGGTAGTTTTAACTATTTTCTACTCTAAACACTTATTCTAGATTCCTTGTGATCTTCAATACCTGCTTGCCTTAGTCTAAGCTGATTTTTATGATGACTTTCTAAGCATAACAAGTCTATATATGAAAACTTACTATTTTTAGAAAGTGTGCTTCCAGTGCTTGATTTGCAATGAAACATAATTTTGTGTACTCATCTTATCATGATGATCACCCCCTCCAAATTTCACATAGTATTGCCCATTAGAATGATTGGAAATAAATTTTGAAATTTTGACCGAGTAAAGGTGTCTTTGAGAATGGAGCTACCATGGCAACCATTAATGGAGCCTAAAATTTACATGTTTGGTTTTTGTCTCCATTTACAATGAAATAAACTTCATTGCGATAGGTTTTTATTTGGATCCCATGTGCAATATTTTAGTTCATTTCCATTGTCGAGTGATGGGAAATACGGCCAATTTGAATGCACAAAGTGAGGATTTTGTTAAATAAAATCATTTTGGGCACCATTTGACCTCTTGTTTGTTGCATCTTGATTTTTCTTACAAAATGTGAAAGTCTGCAAAGATAGCATCTCAATATAACTGTACTTCACAAGATATGAGGATTTTTCTATCAAGTGGCTTCGTAGTTATCTCGGGAAAAATATCCATTTTCTCTTTGTTCTTCATCACTTCACTCAATTTTTCTCTAAGGCCTGCATATTATTGTGAATTCATCATGTGGATATTTTGGTGATCATGATGGAATTGGTTCAAATCAGAAATGGTGGACTAGGTGTTTGAATAAGCTTGAAAAAAGCTATGTCATGGTGAGGAGCCATGGATGAGAAATGAGAGAAAGAAAATGACTAACTTCCAGATTTAAATTTTAAAAAAATGCACATGGAGGGGCTAGGATCATTTTTGTGTCCCTGACATCCCTCACCTTAAGGACTTGAGGGACATCAATTTCCACAGTGGTCAAGAGGATGACACGTGTCCTTGATCTCGACGATAGGGGATTTTCTTAAACAATGCACCTAGGGGTTAAAAATCAGTCACATGGGATGAGAAAATTTTTCCATGTTTTTGTCCCTCATCTCAAAGGTACTAAGGGACATCAAATTCCATGGTGGTCCTGGAGCTAACACATGTCCTCGATCCGACGACAGGGAGTTTGAGCTCAAAAACTACACTTGGGGGCTGAAAGTCGGTCACGCGGGTGACCAAAAGACTCCGCATAGCAATTGGATGCATTTTTCCATGTTTAGTGTGACTCACCTCAAATGGATTTAAGAGACATAAAATTTCATGATGGTCTTGGAGATGACACATGTCCTCATTCCGACAACAGGGAGTTTGAGCTCCAAAAATGCACTTGGGGGCTGAAATTCGGTCACGTGGGTGACCAAAAGACTCCCCATAAGGGCTGGGTGAATTTTTCAAGGGATGATGTACCTTACCTTAGGGACGTTAGGGACATAAAATCCTACCAGGGATCTTGGTGTTGACACGTGTCCTCTCGAAAATTGACTAACTCCTAAACTGCCTTTAAGAGGGTAACTTGGAATGATGATAACTTGAGCTCCCGGTGGAATTTATTGGTGAAATTTTATATGATCCTAAATTTAAATGGAATTTTTAATCCAATGGTTTGGGTATCATGTATTTATTCAACCATCTAATCCCTAAAAAGTGGATTTGTGATTTGAGACTCCACTTGTACCTAATAAAAACTGCCTACAAATCCTATGCGCCAAGGTGTTGTGAAAATATAATTCAAACATAATGTATTTCTTGGAATCCTATTTCTAGAAATGTATTGTTTTACTTCTAACTCCATCCAAAGCTCCCAAGATCACCTTCCGAAGCTCAAAAACTATTTTAGGCATGTGTACTTTTTGCTAAGGCTTGTGAACCCTATTTTCACTTCGACTACTCCAAGTCTTTCGAAATTCCCCAAACCTTCCAAAATCATTTCCTTGATGTCCTAAGGTATTAAGTTCAAATCTATGTTGAATTAGGCCCTTCTATTCCACTCCAAGAGGGTTGATGTAATCCTGGGAAGGAAAATGATAACCCTTCCCAATACTACTAGAAGATAGCATCTTTTGATGGACTCCTAAAACAACCTAGGGGGTTGAGTTGACTTTCCTAAATCACCTAAGGGAATGAATTAACACCAATCAGAAGGTTATTGCACTAATTGGACAAACTTGGGGTGCTTGGGAATGATAAGAGATGAAAATTTTGGCATAGAGGTATAGTTTTTGTGCTCGAAAATTGTCAATTTCCTTGTTACACATTTGCACAACAACAAGAAACAGCTGAGAATACTTTCCGCCTTTCAGTGCCGGAGGTGAGTGGACTATCATCCTTAAGGATGTATACCACATTCTTTAGCTCTCGATACTTGGGAGGAGACTAAATCTTGAGACAATAAGATCTATGGTTGAGATGACTCGGTGGGCCAACTATATGGGAGACATCGGTATTTCATTTGATTTGAAGAAGGGAATCGGTTCGGTCCATTGCCACTTATCCTATCCTTATGATCCTAAGATCCATCATGGGAATATTCTCCTTATGATTGATCAGGGATAGGGGAGGTGACACCCTACTCTACTGTTGGGCTCACATTATTACTTAGATTGAGGCACATGGCCACACATACGCCTGGGGAGAAGACATCTTAGGGACTACTTATCATGATTTGTATAGGGTAGTCAGATTGCAGGGGTAGTCACTGAGCCACCCCACTCTTGTTATGAGTTGGGTCTATGAGCACATAACCCCTATGGAAGGGGAGTGTCATTATTCAATCCATGGGCTGTCTGGGAAATGAGGTGGACAAATATGTCGATTCTTAGGATGCCACATCAGCTAATGGCCTCTTTGACCATGGAAGACATGGTTTCCACACCCTACCAGGATATGTCAAGGTAATGGGGATAGGAGGTGACCATGGTGGTAGTTTTCTCTACCACGGGATAGTGAGTTGACAGGGCTGGGAGAGTCAAGAATCATCCATTTAATCGAGTTCCTTAGTAGTTTGGCCTCCCGTATGTCAACATACTTCCCCCAGTGGTACCCTTATAAAGGACCATTTAGGAGGTGCAAAAGGTCCCTAGAGGAGATCCCAGTTAGACAATGGTTACCCCAAGTTTTCCTATTACAGTTAGGCATTTGGTCTATGCTCGAAAGGTAGCTAGTGCCCCTTGAGTGCCTTTTCTTCATATTGTGGTTACTCGTGCTCATGGTGGAGAGGATGATGAGCCCATTGACATAGACTTCGACTCGAGGAGCACACATGAGACTAGACTAAGGAAGAGTCGGTTGGAAAGGAGACAAAGGATGAGGGAGTTAGTTTTGAGGTTGGTGAGATAGCCCATATGGAGGAGGAGGAGAGTGACCGAGTGGCAAGATACTCGGGATATGTTGAGATTCGCACATGAAGAGGAAAGTGTGGGGAGATAGACATTGGTGTTAGAGGAGACAATTCCTTGAGGAGGGAAGCGGTTGATGAGTCCATGATGGGACAATGTTTGGCCTCTGGATTTGGGAAGGATCTCAGTAGCCACCAGCACCATCATCGGCATGAATGATTAGCCATTGACCCTACCTAGATGCTCAGAGATTTGAGTATGTTTAATACTATTCTCTCAAATTTGTTAGTTAGAAGCGTTAGTTTGGTAATTTATTTTTGTTTGCATTTTTTTGTTTTATAACTCATCATTTCTTCTTCTCTTATTTCTTACAAGAACTACATAGGAGTTGTGAGAGATTATTCGATGGGTATGCATGGACACCTTGTTGATCCCCTCGGTGAAAACCTGAGCCAAGCTAACCGAGGATTCGGTCAATCTTATTATTAGCCAAATGACACACCGATGTGTTTTCTCTTGTTTGGATGATAAAAGAGGTGGTGACCTTCGTTTGTACCTAGGTGGCCAGATATGAGACTAGTGGGCATTTGATGAGGCGGATCCATTCCCACGGTGAGACCACAACCAACAGCTTCCACCAAAACATTCATACCATTTAGTTCATTTCTAGTGTCGTCACGAGTGATAGTAGGATCCCTAGACATGGCCATGCACCATCAGAGCAATCCCACAGGGACTAACATTCCATTGGGTCATTTATCGCTTTGTTTCCATTTTTTTGGGCACTATATAATATTTTTGTATATCTCGGGATCATTGCAGAGCGTTTTGACCATGCCTTAGTGCATGATGGAATTGTATACAAACTTGACTCGCCAAGATATATATAGAATTTTATTTTTGGTTTGGTAATCCATTATATCTAAGTTGACTTTTTTTGGATTATTTCTCATGTGTAATCTAGACAATTAGAATTTCTATTTTTCTATGCTTTTTGAAATGCATGTATTGGTGTAAAATGATGACAAAATGATTTCTTTTTGTATTTTATAATGCTAATATGTGATAATGTGAACACAATGTGATGTTAAAATTTATTTTCTTTAAGCAATATTTGATACTTCATGTTGTCTTGGAAAAACTTCATGATGCAATGATATGATAAGTAAATACACTTGCCCCACTCCTAACTCCACAAAACTAGTAGGATGTGAGGGATGAACACCAAGAGCCGAAAGGGTGCAAGTTATGAATTTTTTTGAATGGTAATGATGAGGGAAATACAATGGTTTGACATTAAAAGAGACACTACAACCTCACCCTACTCAATTTACTTCATAATTTAGAATGTGACTTCCTTTCCAGTTTATCTAGACTTAGATCAGTAGATGGCCACTTGGTTGACAAAATATCATTTTGGGGTTTTAAACTCTATTGGAATTTATGACATCTAACTCACTTTGTTTTTTACTTATGATTTCACAATATTTGAATAGATTGTTTCTAACTTTCAAGTTTATCAAAGAGACCCTCTACACCTTGCCTCATGCTACTAGTAGGAAGCATGGGCTCAGCACCATGGACACGTCATAGGTGAGTAATGGAATTTATCTTGTTTCCTTACCCTACATCACCAAGAAGAGATGAATACTCAACACCAAAGGTTGGTAGGCCATAGAAATGTGTAAAATAATAATTTTCTATGGATTTTCAGTTGACTTACTTATTTAGGAAAAATGGTTAGAATTTTATTATTTCCAAATAGATGCATACGAGATAGATGTGACACCATGAAGCTTCTAGAATAGACTATAGGAAAAGACACCGAATCTAGAAAGAGACTATAAGGAGAACCAAGTATGCAGGCCTTGGTTTGGTTACGGTTAAAACTTTGTCTTATCCTATTTGGATTGATAAAATGATTCAAAAAAATTGTTGATACCATGAAAATTTGAAGTGATATGATTTGAATGTTTTACCATTGTCTTTAGAAGTTTTTAGGAGTTGCTATAAGAATAAGTCCCTTTATCACAAATTTTACAGAATGAACTAGCAAATGAAAGTGTAATGTAGATGTAGTAATGTACATATGAAAATGCTAATGGATCATGTGTAATACCTCTTCAGGTGAAGATATTTCATAGATTCGTTAAACTCCTCACCCTCTAGTGTACACAGAAAAAATCCCCATTTTGTATTCTATTACTTGATATAGACCCAACCACCTGGGTCTGAATTTTCTTCCTTTTCTGGTCTTTTTGTCTATTTGACTATCAACTCTTAAGACCAAATATACCTCATGTATTTCACAATCGTATACCGTCTTGTTGTATTTCTAAGCCATCCGGTTAGTGTAAATGTTGTTTCGTTGTTCAACGTTGAGTCTAGCCTCATCAAGACTCTCTAACTAAGAGAGTTGTGGTTCTCGATATCCTTCTTATCCTAGGATTCCTTGCGTAAAAATACAGAGATTAGATATTTCGACTTTGAGTGGTAAAACCACTTCTGCACCAAATAGCAAAGAAAAGGGGGTTTCCCCTGTTGGTGTTCTAATCAATGTCCGATAGGCCCACAAGGTTGGAAAAACCTTTAAATGCCAATCTCATTTTTTCTCCTTAATGGTCTTAAGGATGATGGACTTTAATGTCTTTTTCGTAGCCTCAGCCTATCCATTGTCTTGAGGATAATAAAGAGAATTTGTGTGATGACTTATCTTGAAATTTGCACATAATCCACGTACTTCATCATTTTTGAAAGATGTGCCATTATCTGAGATAATGACCTGTGGGACCCCATACCTATAAATGATCTGGTTCAAGATGAAATTAGGGATCAAAGACCTGTGCAGACATAAGTGGTAAGAGGCATAACTTCTACCCACTTAATAAATTAATATATGGCCATGATTATGAAGTTATGGCCATTTGTTGATGAGGGAGAGAATTTCCCTATCAAATCTATGCCCCATGTGGAAAAGGGCCATGGGTTTGCAATTGGTTACAGAGCTTGTGTCGGTATGTGGATATCATGGGAGAACTCTTGACATTTATGGCATCTACACACAACCTCTACTACATCATGCTTTAGAGTGGGAAAAAATAGCCCATCCAAAGGTATCTTTCAAGTAGTGGTGTGGCTACCAAAGTGGCCTCCACATACTCTTCGCTATGTGATTCACAAATAATATTTTTGGATTCTTGCATCGAAACATCTTAACAATATTTCGTTAAAGGATCTACGATAGAGAACTTGTTCCAAAAAATGTACTTAGCGGTAATGGCATGTAACTACCTTCTTGGTTGTAATGTTACCCCTTCTAGATACATATGGTCCACTATAAAATTAATGATGTCATTATACCATGGACACACAGAAATGGGGGGCCTAGTCTCACGAAAGTATACACACTCATCGGGAAGTTTATATGTACCAGATCACCTCCATCCAATGAATTATCAGCCAACCAATTTGCAATGATTTTTCCTTTGACAGATTTCTGATTAACAAATGTTAACTCAAATTTACCCATTATAGTTATGAAGCACTCAAATTTCCTAGACAAGGATCCTTGTGTGAGGAATGTCCACAAGTGATCTAACTTAACAATAACCCTCATTTCTTTATTCAACATATAATGTCTCAAATAATTTTCCACAAAGACTATGGAAAGGAATTCCTTTTCTTCCTATGTGTAACATCTCTCATAATTGCAAAGTTTGAATAGTAAAATAAATTACATGTTATCGTTTATCATCATCTTCTTGATCCAACATGAAGGCTAGAGAAACATCCATAGCTCATGAATACAAGATCAAAGGGATATCTTACATAGGTGGAATTAGTGTGGGAGTAGACAATAAGAATCATTTAACTGACTCAAATACCTCGTTGCATTCATCTATCTAATCAATACACCAATTCTTTTTCAAAAAATTGTTGATTGGGTGAATAGAAAAAGTTAAATCAGGGATAAACCTTCGATTGCACCGAGTTTCCCAAGGAAAGATCTGATTCCAGACTCATCCAATTGTGGAGTCATTTCCAGTATATCTAGGATCTTGGATATGTCAACATCAATCCCTTGTGAATATATGATGTATCCCAAAATATTTCCTCCTATTACACCGAATACACATTTTTCTGGATTTAATGTGACACCGTATTTGATTAAGCGTGAAAGGATGATACGAAGCACCTCTAGGTGATTGCAACATTTTCTAGCCTTAGTAAGAAGTTCATCCACATAGGATTCCACAATCTTATGTATTAGATCATGGAATATATAATTCATCACCCGTTGGTACGTAGCACTAATGTTCTTAAGCTCAAATAGTATAACAACATAATAGTAGGTTCCCTAAGGATTTATGAATGTAGTTTTGGCCTGATCTTCTTCATAAATTTTGATTTGATTGTACCCAAAAATCCATCCATGAGAGACAAAAAATCAAAATTATTTGTTGCATCAATAATAACATCGATGGATGGTAATGGGAAATCATCCTTGGGACAAGCCTTATTTATATCCCGAAAGTCTATGCAAATGCAGATGTTTCAATTTTTCTTGAGAACGGGGACTATGTTAGACACCCATTGTGAGTAGTCAAATCACTTAATGAACCCTACTTGAAGGAGTTTCATCACTTATTCCTTCACCATGAGGGCCAACCTTGGCTTCATGGGCCTTGAATTTTACTTAGTTCTCTTAGCATCGGCTTAGTGACAATATTATGCTCTACAAAGTGTGATGCAACTCTCGTCATTTATTTGTTGCTAAATGTGAATGCTCTTTAATGCTCCTTGAGGATACATGTATGTATTTCAACTTCCTCAGGAGTTAAAGAGGATCCAATTTTCAAGATTTTTAGTTCTTCCTCGGTCCTAATATTTATATTGATTGTTCCCTCAAATAAGAAGGTGTTTCCTTCCTCAAACTCAGTGGGTCTCGGAGGAAAATCTAAATCCCTCTCTTCTCCTACCTCATAAATTTTGAGTTCCTTCCCAGGGGAAGATTCTATCATGGGATTTCTGAAATAGGAAGAAGACTTTGGAATTAGGGAATGATAAACCTCATGATGAGTAATATGTAATTCTATGAGAGTGTTTAGATATCCTAGAGTTTATTTGTCAATGTAAACATGATCTTCAATTACGTACTCACTCTCGCCTCTCTCTATGTCAAGATTAGAGTTCTTTGGTGTCTTACAAACCAAAGGTTTTACATGAACCGAGACCGTGAACTTTGTATCTTCTAACTCACTCTTTGGTGTAGTCATTTTTATGCCCTTAGAACAACTATCTAATCCCATGTGTGAATTCATATCACCCAATGGGTGCTAAGTGCTCACCCGAGGCACACATGGGCACTTTGAGCCCCTCCTTTATGTGAGTTTTGTGAGAATACATCCCCTACTGACATAAGCTTATATGCAAGAAGGGAAATAACCATGCATTCATTCTGAGGGTCTTAGGATGAGTTACTATATAAATGCATCCATTTAGATAACAAGGAAAATATCAAATAGATAACAAATATGATAATACAAAGAAAAGGCACTAGGGTTTATACCCATGAACAATGCATATATTTTAAAAGAAATCCATATATTCATATTAATCTTTGTTCAATAACCACATTACATTCCTTAAGGTCATTATAGACTAAATTTATTAATGTAGATAAGACTTATACATCAGAATCCTAAACTATGCTTTCCAGATTACAAAGATGTTCATAGACCCATCCCTCTAGATATGTCATCTCTTTTATATCCTTCCTAATGAGAATCCATAGAACCCATCACTATTTTTGTAGAGCTTCACCTCTTCCTTTCTTCTTCTC
Organism: Taxus wallichiana var. yunnanensis; assembly: GCA_018340775.1. NCBI lineage: Eukaryota > Viridiplantae > Streptophyta > Pinopsida > Cupressales > Taxaceae > Taxus > Taxus wallichiana. The sequence continues at coordinate 461,208,031 of CM031238.1, read as the reverse complement.
AGCCTCTCTTGATATCTCTCTTGATGCCCTTTTCCTCTACCCGAGCATCTCTATATATAGCTTTAGTATCTACAGCCATGTCTTCCTAAAGTAATAGATCGGTTGCCAAGTGTCCATGTGGTCCTTCAATAGAGCATGCTTCTTCCCATCTGATCTCTCCACTCTCTGGAATGATGTCCTTTTGGATCCTTCCATCACATGGAATATTCCTTCCTTAAACATCGATTTGCCAGATGACACCTTTTCCACTCCACATGCTCAGTCATGTCAATCTTTTCTTGTGTCCTTCATAGGACATCGAATATAGCTAAGTCCTAAAACCCCTTCCTTTTCCTTGCGCGTGCACCTTGGGTTCTACTAAATCCTTCTAAAACCATGTCCTACGTGACTTCACCCCATGTGCCCTTCTTCACATAGGTCCCGTGCACCCATGCTCCTTGTACTTAGCCAATATTCTTGAGGCCTAACATCACCCCAAACTATGCCTATTCTCCATCCTTAGAAACACTTCTCTTCAATGAATAAATAATGATGGGCTCTGAATAGTTGGAAAAATAATGAAGGAATGAAGAATTGGGAGAAATAATGAAAGAATTGGGAAATGAAGAAGAACTTGTTCATTGTTAAAGGAGGAGAGGGAAATCATTCCCTATACTTTCCTCTAGCTTCTCCTAGGAATTAACCTAGCTCTACGCATGCTCATAGAGGTCACCTAATAGTGATATCACCTCCTTAAAGCTTATCCCTCCCCCTTGGCACTCATCATTTCAATAATTCCTTTCAGTAGTTTTCCCAAATCCTCAAGGGTGTCCATCTTGCAGGGTGATATGGGGATATAATTCCTTCAACCGGTTTTTGATCAAGCCTCGCTAGGTCTCAATAGCTTGTAATTTCTTCTCCACCTCAGCCAGGATCATATTCCACACTTCTCTATTCCATTTATTCTTCTCTTGGAACTCCTTAAGTTTTGTCTCATGTGTAGTGACAAAGATGCTTATTACTCTATCTCTACCAACACAATTATTATAGGCAACTTCAAAGAATTGGCAAATCTTTCACATAGGAAAGGAGTTTGGTATACTAAGAAACAATCCCTATGACCTTCATCTTGATTTCTCTCTCTTGGCACACCAATGCTTCTTCTTCTATGGACTTTAAGGCAAGAAGACACCTCTCCATAGTGAGAAACTGAGTCAAATACTCTAGGAACTGCAAGGTTGATTCATATTTTTTCTCGGGCGGTGCTAGGTCAGGATGCTTTAAAACAATAACATCTCCAATCATTTCAATTTTCTTATGTAATTAGCATACCCTTTCCTTCCCCTCTTTCATTTCACACCTTAACTACACACTGATTAGTTCTTCTTGCTTTAGGTCCTTGCTTTCTCAAGAAGCTCCTCCTCCTTCTTCTCCAACTCCACCTCTAAGAATCTCACCCTATCATTTTTACTAAAAATTTTCCTCAACCTCAATTGAAACCCTTTTGAGTGCATTAAAAACTTGCTCATATGAAAACCGTTGAGAATTCACCAAGGGATTTACTCCTTTTGTCTCTTGAACCTTTATCATCACCCCTTGGCTTAATTTGAACCCAGGTTCATCGGCATGGGATTTAAATGCCCAAGATAGCATCTTCTTGGTTCAAGGGTATGCGCCTTCCACATCAAATGAGGGCATGGATAGGATTTGTTCTATTGGCATGGTGCTTTGGAAGTGCACATGTAGCACCTTTCTTAGATCATTAATGTAACCCATTCCTTTCCCTTGTGATTATACCATGCTCTTCACACCTATTTATGTAGCCTTTAAAAAAATTACTGCTAGGCTAGGGTCTCCGCCCATGCTGCCATACTCCTTTCGAATGATTTATTCTCGTAATATCCTTCATTACTTAATTTAAGCTACTCTCTACTTCCTGTTCCACTAAATATTCAATGATACCTTCCACTTCTCTCTTTTTGGCCTCCTCTATCTATTCCTTGGTGAGGCTTGGGGTCATCCGATCTCTCATGTTTACTTCTTCGCCTTTGAATTGAGCACCTGATTCCTCCTCACCATCCTTCTCTTTATCTTATTCATCCTCAAATTCATTCACCTTGTATACGGGATGGTATTTAGATTGCTCAAGCTCGTTGTCATACTTTTGCCTATGTAGGCCTCAGGAATTCTCGGCTCCTCCAAGTAAGCCTTCTCTACGACTTTTTGCTTCTTCCTAACAAGTGATTCCAAAGATAGGATATTCTTCTTTTTTATTCCCCTTTAAATGATGACTCCTTCCTTAGTGATTATCCTAATGTGAGAGGATCCTCTTGCTTTGGCACCTCTTCTTCTCGGGGTCTTTCACTGAGGACTTCTTCCTACACATGTAAGTGCTTGGCTTAGCACTTGTTTCTAGTGCACCCATATATTGTGTTTCCTACACACTTGGTGCCTTATTTTCCTGCATCTCTTCTCTCTCCCTTGTATTTGGCACAAAATTATTTCTTCCTATGGGGTCTTATGGAATGGAGACATCATTCTCTAGGAAGGAACCCTTCTAAAAATTTGGCCTTATGCACATATATACCCTTTTTATAGTCCTTCCATCGATTGGCGGTGTTATTGGTTTTATCATCTGCACTTTATGGGAGACATATTTCTCCACATATGTGTGCTTCTTTTGATATATGATCTTTCGGTGCAGCTCACGCTTGTCTTGATCTACCTCACTAAGGTCAAACCTTAGTCTTTTGGCCTCCTTAAAATGGTTGACCCCGCTTGGAAGTATTACACGGTGAAGGAAAATGGAAACTTGTACCATGGACTCTTAGTCCCATCTCAAGGTGAACTCGCCAATACAAAATGCTGATATACGAAAAATCCACTTCCCCATATGCAAGCATTAGAAACTACTCAGGTATTCTCCACTCTTCCCCAAATGCGTCACGTATCTGCTTGTACCTTTTTCTAAGTATACCTTGTGAGTGACCATCATGGTCTCACAAGTCTATTTCTCAAAGATTTTTGCAAAGTAGGGATTTTCTTCTAGATACTCCCATACAAACTTATCTATCCCATCGGACACTCTAATCTCCAAGAATAAGATGGTGAGAAGAATGTTACTAAACAATATCTCCTCTACTTCCTGTGCACTACTAATGATCTCATCTACGATATAGATGGATAATTTGTAAATGGTGCCCTCATAAATCTTCTCCCAAATATTCACCCATGCCTTGTTCAGTTGTATCAACCTTTCTTGATCATTTAGATTGGTAACCAAACATGTAGCCATTCTCATAACAATGTCAGGGATATCTGTGATATCAAAATAGCATGAACCCTTTTGTAGTCATAGGCATCCATAGCTTTCTTAATTTCCTCCTTATCATCCAAGTCGTCATCTATGGAGTCTCCTTCAAAAATTAGGCTAGTGAACTTTGATATGAGCTGAGGAGTTATGCATATTTGGAAGCCAAAAATATAAGTGGTATTCGTGTACACGTGATATCAACCACTAGTATAACTACTCAAACTTTCCAAAATAGGGAAACTCATATAGTTGTCGTAACATGACCTTCTCCAACTTCACTTTCACTTTTTGCTATAGATCGACATTCCTTATAGTGTCCTCTTATTAGTTGGATGAACCATCTCTAACACCATCTCTTTTTCTATAGTGCTCTTGTGATGATTGTAGTATCTTATGGCCATCTTCCTCAACTGTGATTCCCACTCATTTCCCAGTAACACTCCATTTGGGTACTACATTTCTCCTTACCACTCTTCATTGGAATTAGCGACGAAAGTGATTTTTTCCTTTTCCCTTTCCCTTCTATTTATTTGGTGAGATGGTTGCCTTCTTTGGTGTCATTCTACTTTTTGGGTTTAAAACATAAATTCCTCCTTAATCAGCTTTACTACCCCGTTCTCAACTCTAAGGCTCAACTCCACGATGAATCCTCCTACATTCATGCCCTAGCTACTCAACCCTAACAAGGAAAACCCTTCCACAAGATGACATACTCAAAAATAACTCTCCCCATGCCCATGTACTCCTTCCACTCTAGTTTACAGATCAACCTAGTTGCACACTTAGATCTCTATGATTCTTCTTCCTTCGTACAAATCTCTCTGGATGCCCTAGTTCACAAGAGCTCTTCCACTTCGTAATCACAAGGTAAAATAATGATTCACCCAACCTCATACTTATAGCTTTTTCCTCCTTTCTAGTAATAAATTCTATGCCACCTACCAACATACTTAGCATTAAATGTGGATTTTTCTACTAGAATTGACCTTAAGTTCCCTTACCCATGCACCCAATCTTGCATGAAAAATTCTTTACAACCTTTTGGTGTGCAAAAATCCTTACTGACCAAAGACTCTTATGCACGTGTCTATGGTGCTAAAGGAACCTCTTCTTACCTTTACCTGATTTTTCCCTCACTTACCTCATGTTGTTCCTGTGCTTTTCCTTCTCTATACGTGTTCTTTATAAAGCCTTATCCTAACACCAACCATTCTTATCTACCATTTTCCTATGCACTTTATATCCTTCAACTCGAACCATTTAAATTTAACTGCTAGCTTATATTTCACTTTGCACTACTCCACCCCACACTAAAAAGGATGTATGGTCCTTTGTGCATACACAACCTTTTGAAAATAATGTGGTTACCAGCGCACAAGGCAGAGAAAAACAATGGAAAGGGACAAGAAATGAGAAAATTAAACACGAAAAGAAAAATTACATAAAGAGAAATTCTAATCTAACTTGCAATACTTCCTTATTTACAAACACCAAAAAGGCTTATTAATAGTAGGGCTTCAACCTACTCCCATTGAAATGGCCAGGTAGCTTTGTCCCATATATCTCTTGTAACTAACATGTGCCTGAATTAAGGATGTACGAGATGATGTAAGGGCCCAACCAATGGAGTTTAAATTTACCAAGATGGTGCAAATACTTAGAATCATACAACATAACCATTTGCCTAACCTCAAATGGATTGTTCTTGATATGATGATCATGTCGTGCCTTTTGTCTAGTCTTTTTAGTATTCTGACTCCATCTAGCAAGTGATCTTATCTCATCTAACTTCATCAACTTATTGATCCTTTCTTAGAGCACTTGTTCATTAGCCAATCCTCTTACGATTTCTATACGCAATGATGATAACATAAAATCAACTAGAAAAACAACCTCTGCATCAAATACCAAATGAAACAGTGTGGCCTTGTTCAATATTACGTAGGTTATCATGTATGCCTATAGAATGACTGATACTTTCTTATCCCAATCCTGTCTTCCGACATCATAAATCTTGGTCAACATGTGACTCAATATCTTGTTAAATGCTTTAACAGTTCTATTCACTTGAGGGTGATAAGGGGTGGTCTTGCGATGGGCCACCATAAAGTCTACTAATAGAATCCTGACTGTTTCATTTAGGAAATGTGTACCCTTATCACTTTTCTAGTTCAAAGGACATCCATTCCTGCTGATTATGTTCTCCCATAAAAACCTAGTAGTTTTCACTATAGTACAATCCTTTGTAGGAATTAACTCTTCCCATCTTGTAGAGTAATCGGTGTGTAAGTACCGATATATAGCGTGAACCAGATCCTTCAAGTAGCAGGTGAAATTAGTCCTAAAAATTTGATTGCTCACTTTTAAAATGGCTCAGTGTTGGATATTAGTCACAAGGGCATTTTATCCCTCTTTCTAGGTTTTCCAAGGCACTCGTAATGGTCACAAGCCTGGAAAAACTCAATACAATCCTGGTAGATGCTTTCCCACCAAATCCCTACCATTAGAATCTTCCACGCGGTAGAATTTCTAGCATAGTTTCCTCCTACAATCCCACCATGTGCTTCCCTTATAACTTCCACACACTCATGTTTTAATAGACATCAAAGTAGAACCTCATCATGTTGTAACTTATACGTATCTCCAGTAATTAACATGTAAGGTGTGACACATATAGCCAAATGCTTCCTCTCTAGAGCCTTCATCCCTTCTAGTGCCACACAAGTTTTCAAGAATATTGTGATATATTCTAAGTCGAGGGCACGTGTCACAACCTAAATATTTACATTTTTGGACTTCTATCCTCAATGATTTATGCCTCCTCCCCGAGTTAATGCTTGATAAGTGGTCAAGACTTGAATTATCTTCCTTGGTTTTACCACAACTAAAAACTTTACTTCCTAAAATAACAGACCCAACGGCATATACATCCTTGAAAAATAGGCTTATTTACCAAATACATCAATTCCATGTAATCTATGTAGAATAAAAGGTGTTTTTAATAGGTATGGTCTAAACTTATGCATCACATAGATCATTGATGATTGCCTCACACTCAATAGTGGTATAATTCTATTCTCAGTAGGTGTCAACTTCCTACTTACAAAACAGAAGGGGTGATCAACAATACCCTCACCAGATTGTGCTAGTATTTTTCCTATGGCTATTCCTAAGGCATCAACATGCATATCAAAAGGCTTATCCCAAGAATGAAAACACAATATGGGCATAGTGATAAGTCTACCCTTCTAGGTGTCAAATTCCTTCTACTACACCTCTTTCAAATGAAAGGCACTCTTTTTCTTTAGAAATTATCCCAAGGGTAAGGAAATATTGGCAGATCCTTTGATAAACTTCTTGTAGTACCATGTATGCCCAATAAATCATTACACTGCGCTTTGACTAGTAGGCTCCCCCAATCCCACAATAACTGGTACTATTGTGAGATCCACTAGTAAGCCTTCCTTACATATAATATGCCCCAACAAGGTTCCAAATGGAGTGGAAAAGACACATTTCTTAATGTTGAGGGATATCCTCTACTACCGACATCTCTCAAACATAGCCTTAAATTATCACAATGGTCTTTTACCAGCCCATACAAATTCCAGTCATCCAGGTGGACTTGAAGAATCTTGTGGATGAAGTCCTGAAATAGTTGTACCAAAATGTGTGAGAATACAAAAGGTGTATTTTTCAATCCAAAAGGCATGACGGTGTAGGAAAAATTCCCCACTCAGTGGAATTTTTTTTTTCTATGTTCTTCCTATGCAATTCGACTTGGTGATACAAAGTAGACCTCATGCTCAGCTACTCCCTCTAGACTTTCTTCAGTAAAGGGGATTGGGAAAGGATCAATGACACATACTCCATTCTGTCCCCGCAGTCAACACAAATACTTATTCTTCCATCTTTCTTGATATTGATAACCATTGGGCTTATCCTTTCTGATTCCTCCACAGCCTCAATGATTCCTGAAATGATCATCTTATCTATGTCCTCCTTGACCCATACGCACAAGTTCATATTCATCAGATAAGGTCTCTTCCGAATCGATCACACACCTTCCTTCATATTTATCCTCATCTCCCCTAAGGAATGGTGGTTCCTTTGAGTTCATGGCACCCACGTGGGAACAAATCCTGGAACTCATGCAACAGATTAATGATCTTTGAAACTTATTTCTCTGACCAATAGTCCATAATGATATCTTCCTTAGGTTTTGTCTCTTTCCCAATGTTAACCTTCTTCATTTTCAAGGGCTCATGGTAGGCAAGCACTCACGCATCAGTTTTATCTATGAATTCATGCATACCTGCGAATTGATAACATCCAGACCTTCCATCCCTTCACCATCTATTACATGGACTATTTTTCCTTTTTCCTTTTCCATACATGTGCACTCAAGTTGTATCTCTTCTGATTCCTCTTCATCGAAGTGTGTCTACAAACTAGGTTCACCCAACACCTCCAAAGAACCTATCTTCTTCCATAACACTATCTCCCTTTTTAAGGCCCTTGAAAACTTTCAATGCTTTATCCATTGATGAATTGGTAATTTGATACTCAAACACTTGAATGAGATCGACATGTTAACTCCTGCTAATTCCTTGTCTAACACCACATCTATGAGTGGATATACCATGTGCATGCAAAACCTTGTAAAGTGGAATACAACTTATACACCCATAATGAAGGTGGTAAAGCTTCTGTGCCTCCATCCATGCATTCTCACATGCTTGGATATGGGAAGAGCGAGTTCTTTTCCAAGGTAGTCATGGATAACATTGGGCACGTTGCTTCTTCAAAACCTTATAGAAAATTAAATCTTACCTCACATCATTCCATAAAAATTTCATGATGTGTTTCCCACAAACGTGTTGTAGTACCGAGCAAGATATAACTAAGCATACTTCTTCTTTCATCCTCATTTTTCCACTCAGCCTCCATTTCTTGTAAGAAATCATTAGGTATTTCTCCTCTGGAGTAACTTGGTATCTTCTTTCCTCCTAGGTGCTTGAATGAGCACACCTTTATCAACCTTTTTACTTATCCTCTCAATTGTTTCCCAATCAACTCATAAGTCCCGTGTGCCTAATTATCACATACTATGCTATTTTAATCACTCATCGACTAAGCATATTAAAATTGGATAATGCCTTCTGTAGGATGAGTTACCTTGGGATCTTTAATGGAGTGCACATAGATTTTGTCAAGTACTTCCTCTCATAAGGGCTCAGTATAGGGTATTGAATTCCCATCTATTAAAGGGATGATCACCCTTTCTTCCTTGTTCTCAAAACTGATATACCCCTTGTTAAACCGTAGGTCAACATTGTTCTTATAACACTAAGGGAACCCAAGTAATGTTGGGAAATGATCGCCTCGGTGATTTCCAAGACTTCAAAGTCCCTAGTGAACTTGGCCCCTTCAATAGTGATAACAACATATTTCAAGACTCCAATGGGCATTGCCTTTGTTTTGGTCTCCATATACAACATATTTGAAGATGTTTGTAATGGGGGCCTTTCTATTTAATTCTATGCATCCAAGGATAAAACATTTACCTCTGATCCTATGTCAATGAGGATGTTACTCAGAAGCCATCCATTAATAACTGCATTCAATGTGATCTCTTTATCATAGTCAAGGTTGTGAGGAGGAAGGTTCACATGAAAAACCTACATTTCACTCTCTCTGCTTTGGTGCATGGTAACTTCTCCCATAGCCATTCTCCTAGAAAGGGAATAATATTCTCTTAACTTAACATCCTACATAATTTTATGACTTCTTCCAAGTCCTTCTACGGAGCATCGAAATTATTCCTTTCCTCTAATTTCCTTGACTACTCCTTTAGACATTAGATCTCCCCTTGTAAATTTTGAATCACATCCATAGTCTCTTAATACACTTCCTTATGATGAGTAGGGTTTGGATACTTCCCATGTACTACTTCTTCCCTAATAACCGTTTCTTTCTTGGCATCTCCTTGGTGTGTGCAGCCTCTGCTCAAGTTGTCACTAGTACAAGTTCTAATCCTAACTCACACATGACTCTTGCCATCTAATGAGGTTCATCCTTCTTTATACTTGCCATCTCAACACTTTTTTCTTTCTCGGTGTTGTTGGTTCATGTGCTCAAAAAATCATGGCACTCCTCGTACTTATGTTTTTTCCACACCATAAGCACTAAAATAGATCAAGTAACTCATGATTATAATGCTTTGTAGACCCGCATTTATAACATGTTCCTCATGGTAAATAAATTCTTCCTCTGTCATGCGTTACTACGACCATGAAATGCTCCATGAAAACCTCTTTTTCACACTCCCCCATCTGCGTTTCCTTCATAGTGGTGATCGTCATCCTTATAACTATTTTCAAGGCTAGTCTGCACACATAAAGATCAATAACATCATGAATCTATTTAATCAGCCTACAATCCTTGGTATCATTAGTCGTAGATGTTCAGTTCTTGAAATAAAAAGAAACATTATTGCGGATTGCATGATGTAGTAAAGGAAATATATTTACATCATGATCCCCATGGAAAATCTCATAGTTTACCACCATAGCACGTACTGAATTATGAGGGAAATTATCCTTTGCATGACCCTCCACTTCACAATATATACACCAAATCCCACTACGAACCTCATGTGTTAAATTTTTAGATAGCTTCTCTAACTACTTGGCCATTACAACAATTTGGTTCTCCGAAAAGAGATAACATCGTATAAACACTCCCAATAGCCTCGGCATGCAAGGTGGCTTCCAAGGCCTCACGTGGATCTATGAAATTATTGTGTGATAATGATCTTCTAAATAGTGTTATTAACCCTCCAAAAAACCATTGAGTATGTTAATAAGGTTGAATTTCATAAGATAGTTTTGACAAGAGATTTTTAAACCATGCGTCATACTCCCACACACTCTCTTGTCATTCCTTACTAGATATCCTTCAGAGCATTGATGATCTTCTACTCAAACTCATGGATATGGAACTATGCTAGGAAGGCATTCTTCAACGGAGTGTAATCCACCACCGTATGATGTGGGTCATACTTGTGGTACTTGCTATGCACACACCCTTACAACGTCGTTGTAAACTAATTGGATTTTCACTTTGGATTAGTGATTCCATTTGCATGCCATAATAATTAACATTCGTGTATGTGTCCTATGGAATTCTCAATGCCTCTCGTAGTCTAGTAAGTATAACATCTCAAATAATACTTGTGGAGATGGTTGTGGCCCTTATCCACTTGACCCAAAACCTTAGTTTCCTCCACCATCAAATCCACTAGACCCACTAGGTCCTATACCTCCTAACCCATCAGATCTGCTAGGTTCATCAGGTCCTCCAACTCCTATACCACCAGATCCACCTTCAGTAGCTGTAAAATAGCCTGAATTGGTCACACCTAGTGTCCCGAACATCCCACTGAATGGTGCACTGGTGGTTTATGATATTGTCCCAATTTTAGTTGTGTGTTATGCACCACATCCAAACATGATACCCAAACCTTGTGTATTTTCACCTTGTCAAAAAATTCCCCAAATATGGGAATGGTTTGCACAACCATGGATGTCCCAAATGAGAAATTATATCTCCTAGGCATATATCGGTTACTTCTATTAATACCAACTAGGTTACCAATACTTCTTCCTTGATTTAGAAAATGAAGCACTAGGGGTTGGTCACCTAGTGGGTTCGATGCATGCCGACAAATCTCCTTTCTCCATGCATCGAACTCTCATCGGAAGCTAAAGGGATTCTCTTCCACACTTGCAGAGATGAGGTAACATAGAATGCTTAGGTTCTATGTCTTCACTAAATTAACCTCAACTTCTTCCTGTAACATCTACCACCATAGATCCATCACAACTGCAACCTCATATTTTCTACCCATCTCTCTTTCATGATCTTCACTATATTTGATTCGTATCTCTTCCCTTTCCTTTTCATTTGCAATGTCCACCATATTCCACCACCCTAGCTTGCTCACCCAATGCTAAAAAAAAGGTTAACCGTCTATAGGAAATGCCTCTAAACATAGGGTAATGATAAAAATATTCATAGCCAAAGGCATAACACATAAAAATGATCCTCTCGGATCCCTCGAGACTTGAACTCAACAACCTCTATGCAAGAATACATTTAAATGGTGTATTCTAGATTATAACCGTAATGAGTCCTTTCCACCAGGTGATAAACAACACACCTCCTAGTCAAATCTTCATCTTGCAGCCTCTAGTAATCAACTTAGGCCCATACTCATGATCTATAGTAATAGATTGATCTAGATGCATATGCTAAAATCCATGCATAGAATTCTACTCGAAAGTAGGAGAAGAAAGTTTCATCTAGCTCATGGTACAGGTGCTCTTATACCCATCTACATGCATAAAAATCAAGTCCAATGTTGAATATTTGAGCAAACTCACCCTCAGGTGCTCTTAAACCATGATTCAAAATCTCAAAGGTTAGATGTTTTGTCATCATGCATCCTAGGGTCCAAGATGTATGTTATATCTCACAAAAAAATTGATAAGAGGTCCTAGAAATGGAACCAAGATGTAGTTATTTTTATTCCCTTATAATAACAATCTAATCCCATGCATGCTGACCCATCACCCAACGGGTCTTTGGGAACTCACTCGAGACACACGCCGGCACGAAGCCCCTCCTTTATGTAATTTTTCTGAGAATAAATCCCTTAATGACATAATCTTAGATCCAAGAAGGAAAGAACCATGCATTCATTCTCGAGTGTCTTAGGATGAGTTATTATATAAATGCATTCATTTAGATAACAAGGAAAATATCAAATAGATAACATATATAATGATAGAAATAAAAGGCACTAGGGTTCATACCCATGAAAAATGTATATATTTTAAAACAAAGTCATATATTCATATTAATATTTGTTCAATTACCACATTACATTCCTCAAGGTCATTACGGACCACATGTCTTAATGCAGATAAGACTTATACATCGAATCCTAAACTATGCTTTCTAGATTACAAATATGTTCATAGACCCATCCCTCTAGATATGTCATCTCTCCTATAGCTTTTCTAATGAGAATCCATAGAACCCATCACTATTTTTAAATATCTTCACCTCTTGTTTTCTTCTTCTCGGTGTAGTCATTTTTACACCCACCAAGAATAAGGGAATCCCATGCACATTGGTGTATCACCCAACAGTGCTTGGAGCTTACCCGAGGCATGCGTGGGTACCGAGTCTCTCTTTTATGTGAGTTAAGTGGGAAACATCATCTATTGTAGGATATTAAAGAGAGTGAGTGGGAACGAGACATGCATTTATCATATAACTTAGAACGGCTTCTAGAGAAATGCACTCATCCTAGACTCAATGGTACTTAACAGATTATAGAGAGGAGCCAAAACAGAAAGGAAATACATAAGGATTTATCTTCATTGCATGAATCAGAACTATAAGCTATAAACATGGATCAAAAACATTAATAACCATATTCATCAAGTCTGGTAACCTCATTATATTCATTGGATTCATTACAGACTACCACAACTGTGCAAACCAAAGTCATACATCATAGCTAGATTTATACCCATCAATTCTCAAGAGAAAATTTACAATCCCAACCCCTTATTACATCCTTTTCCTATAGATCCCTACCCAAATTATGGAGCTCTCATAGTATTCATGTATGATTTCACTTCCTTCTTCTCCGCTCTTCCTCTCTTTGTAACACCTTGTACAAACTGTTATATTTCTCTTTGCATTACAAGTGTTGGCATGTTATTTTCTTGAATGAGGTGTGTTCCCTTGATTGTTGAAGATCATGCTTGTTATGGATAAATCATTTCTACTCTTGGACAGAAATTATGGCTTGCAAGAATCCATTTTCACTTCTTATTGATAAGCTGCAATCTGATTTTGAGAGTTACAAACTTATCTCTTTTACTAACTCATCCTTGGATCAATTTTAGTGATCCAAGGAATGTTTTAAATCTTCTTAATAGACTGAATGGTAAATTGACATTCATTAGTTTGAGAGACATAGCAGATTGAACTTTGTATGTTACAAATTATTTGGTCTTGTGTGAACGTGTCTTCATTCGGTTGTATGTTTGTGCTTGGGTCTTTGGGATTGACCTCTATAGGACATTAATGGTATAAACAAAATATATTTTGCCACATGAATAAGAAGAGAATAAAAATCCTAAAACTAAAGGATTATTCTAACGGTATCCTAGGCTAGATAAGATCACCTAATTCCTAGCTATGTCTACTTATTTGGGTTTCGATCTAACCTAAGATTTTTAGTCTATTTTGTTGGGATGGTGTCCTAAACTAAGCTCTTGTGCTAAATGAATAAGGGAGAGATTACTAAAGTAAAGTTAGGCTATATTAACCTAATGCCTAATACTATAAGGATGTGAATTTAATCTAACCAAAGGTAATTATTGTTAGACTAACCTAAGTTTTGGAAAATCTATCCTAAACTATTAAAAAGGAACCTAAGGGTCACATGGCACCAAGATACGGTTCCAGTCTATTAACACTTCAAACAAAATAGTCAAGCCTTCCACAAGACATAGGTTTTCTAGAAGCAAAGGAGGGAAGAATATACTTCATATTCACACACCCTATCAAGTTCAAAGAAGGAAGTATAGTTTCTAAAAGCGGATGTACCACAACCATTTCCAAAAAAAAGCTAAAAGAAGAATATCTCAAAAGAGATTACTAGATCAACTTTAAACCAAAAATAATCTCTCAAGTCTCTTTTGAGCAGACATTCCCTAAAATGATTTCAAATCATTTTCAAATCCTTGAATAAGAGTAAATCTCCATTTCGGAATATAAGTACAGATCCAAACACATTGACTTGACTACAAGTTCAAAATACACAAGTATAGAATATGATTATAGTTTCGAACATGAAACTTCGAACAAAAGTTCGTAGAACAACAAAAGCTCCAATACAAGCTTAGATCAATCATAAATGCTCTAATACAAGCTCAAATGAAACACAAGGCTCTAATACAAGTTCAAATGAAACACAAGGCTCCAATAATAGTTCAAACAAAACACAATGATCAAATACAGTTCAAAACCACACAAAGCGATGAATGCCAATTCGAACAACACCAACCTTGAATATAAGTTTCAGAATGAAATACAGAGCTTCAAATATAAGTTTCACATGCATGTCAATATTAAACTAGCACAGAGAGAGTTTCCCAAAAACTAACATTACTATGCAATGGATTTACATCCCAAAAACCATAGAGATTCATAAAAACATGAAAGTAATTAACCAAACAAATCATGCAAATATTTATCTCATGAGAGTAGAATTTTTTTAATGAATCAATTAGAAGAAAGGAAGAAATCTTAATGGATAAATCCTATTATGTTTGATAGTGCCTCTACCAATTCAAAGGATAATTCCAGTGAGCATCCCACTCTTTTTCTTCTCCATGAAAGATCAACAACCAAATGTTTTTCTTCTTCTAATTCCTCATATACATTCCTTTGATCAAAAATAGACCAAAGAAACCAAAAATAGCCATGAAGTAGAAGTCAAAATTTTGGTTCAAAGAACCGAGATAGCTCCATGTAGAGAAAAAATTCACGATACATGCAAGACCAAACAACGCCCCAAAATATACCTTCCTTGTTTCTAAGATGGTTTGCACAAAAAAATGAGGCCCATTAATGTCATTACTCCCAAATCTCCTACTTATCTCTCCCTGCCACCACCTCCCAAAGCGGCAAATGTCATTTCCAATTTAACATGAATTTCCATATTTAGTGAAGCCTCCATGTATGACTCCACTAAAGTTAACTAGCCTTTGCCAAAACTCAAAGCATACCTCCATACATTAAACCCAATCAAATCAATTAAATGCCATTGGAACCATCGCCTTAGTTCCATACAACCCTTAGGTTCCCTTTTTAATAGTTTAGGATATATTTCCCAAAATTTAGGTTAGTCTAACAATAATTACCTTAGGTTAGATTAAATTTACATCATTATAGTATTAGGCATTAGGTTAATATAGCCTAACATTGCTTTAGTAATCTCTCCATTATTCATTTAGCACAAGAGCTTAGGTTAGGACACCATCCCAACAAAATAGAATAAGAAGCTTAGGTTAGATCAAAATCCAAATAAGTAGACATATCTAGGATGTAGGTGATCTTATCTATCTTAGGATACTTTGTTAGGATAATTCTTTAGTTTTAGGATTTTGATTCTCTTCTTAGTCATGTGGAAGACTATATTTTGTTTAGACCATTAATATCCTACGAGATCAATCCCAAAGACCCAAGCACACACATACAACTCGAATGAAGACACGTTCACACAAGACCAAATAATTTTTAACATACAAAGTTCAGTCCATTATGTCTCTCAAACTAATGAATGTAAATTTTATATTTCAGTCTATTAAGAATATTTATAACATTTCTTGGATCACTGAAATTGATCCAAGGACGAGTCGATAAAAGAGATAATTTTGTAACTCTCAAAATCAGATTGTAGCTTATCAATAAGAAGTGAAAATAGATTCATGCAAGCCATATCATTTCTGTCTAAGAGTAGATATGATTTATCCATAAAAAGCATGATCTTCAACAATCAAGGGAACACACCTCATTCAAGAAAATCACATGCCAATGCTTGTAATGTAAAGAGAAATATAACAATTTTTCCAAGGTGTTACATACTTCCCTCCTAAAAAGAATCATCGTCTTGATGATTATCTCATTTTGATCATTGCATTAAGGATAATCAATTTATTCACTTTCTTAACATATGTTTGCAACAATATCAGAATTTAAAGTTCTAGAAATCAGCATTCACATAGTTGTTTATTTAAAAATAAATAGTTATTTGCCCCAACTTGTAGACTTATTGACATATAAAGATAAAATCACAAATTTTTATCATTCATCATAGTCAATCTGATCAAATAAATATGGAAAATTAGTTTTCATATCTTCTAAGTTTTCCCAGGTTGTACTTTCTTGATTAAACTAGTCCCACTGGACCTTACATTGACTTATTTCATGATTTCTTAAATGCAATTAGCAGGTTTCCAACACTCATATGGGTTTAACCATGATTATTCTTGGGTTTTTGACCTGTAAGGAATTCTAATTTAACACATGTCATAAACTCCGAAACGTATTTCTTAAGCAAAGAAATATGGAAAACATCATGCATTTGTGGAAAAGTAGGAGGTAATGCTAAATGGTAAGCTACAGGATTGATTACTTCAACTATCTCAAAGGGTCCCACATAATGAGGTGATAACTTGGCAGCCTTGCCAAAAGTTATAGATATTTTCTTCGGTTTAACCCAAACAAATACCTTCTCACCAAGCTCAAATTTTCTGTCAACCCACTTTAAATCAGCATAACTCTTTTACCTATCTTCTAGTTCTTTCAAGTGTTCACGAATCATTTTAACTTGTTGTTCCATTTCCGTAAGGATTTCAGGTCTAATTACCTCTCTATCCTCAATGTTGTCCCAACTAACAAGGGTTTTGCATTTTCTTCCATATAATGCTTCGAAAGGTGCCATCTTAAGAGAGGCATAATATGTGTTATTATAAGCAAACTCAACTAGTGGAAGGTACTCTTCCCACTTATATTGTTGATCCATACAATACATTCATAACATATCCTCTAAAACTTGATTAACTCTTTCAGTCTTTCCATCCATTTTTGGATGATACGTAGAACTAAAATTCAGCTTAGTTCCTAGAGCTGCATTAAGTGTTTTCCAAAACATTGATGTCATTCTAGGATCTCTATCAGATATGATTAATTTAGGTACTCCATGTAATTTGAAAATTTCATGTACAAATATTTTAGCCAATATAGGAGAATCATCTTTCGATTACCAACAATAAAATGTGCTACCTTCATTAGTTTATCAACAACTACTAAAATAACATCATGTTTATTTCTTGACATAGGCAACCCTTATACAAAATCCATGCTTATTACTTACCATTTGTACTGTGGTATGCTATGAGGATAAAATAAACTGATTGGGTGCATATGTTCTACTTTAACACGTTGACATTCAAGGTAATGTGTCACAAAATCAATAACATCCTTTTTCATCCCTTTCTATAAATATTGTTGTTTTATATCAACAAACATATTTGTAATACCAAGGTGTCTAGAAAAAGGTGAATTGTGAAATTACGCTAATAATTTTTTTCTTAAATCATTTAGCAAAGGTATGTATGCTCTGTTTTAAAATCTTAAGATTCCTTCATTATCAAAATGAAAACCTTTATACCTTACATCATTTAGATCTGCAGCAAGTGCTATTTTTACTTGCTTTGAAAGAAAGAATCGATTCCATAACACTTTTTACTTCATCCTTAAACTAAGTTCTCAATGTTATAAGAGCAGAAATGTGCTTCCTATGACTTAGAGCGTCAACCACACTATTTTCCTTACCTTTAATATAATTGATATCAAAATCATATTGAGACAAAAAAATCTAACCATGTTCTTGATCTTGCATTTAGATTTGGTGAGTGAAAATACTTCAACCCAAGATGATCAGTTTTCAATTCAAAAGGTTTACCAAGTAGGTAATTCCTCCAAAATTGTAGTGCATGAACAATGGCATCAAGCTCTAAATCATGTGGAGCATAATTCAACTCATGTAACTTTATTTTTCTACTTTCGTAAGCTATGAAATGATCATTTTGTAACAAAATACCTCCTAGACCTTCACCAGATGCATCAGTTACTACCATAAAGTCTCCATTAGGATTTGGTACCGCTAGAATAGGTGCTAAAGTTAACTATTCCTTCAAATTTCTGAATGCAAATTCACATTTCTCACTCCAAACAAACTTATCATTTTTCTAAATAAGTTATTGGTGCACCACCTATCTTTAACAAATTTTCTATAGTAACTAGAAAGCCCCATGAAGCTTCTAACTTCATTTACATTCTTTGGTGTAGTCCACTCAGTTATAGCTACAATTTTAGAAGGATCTATAGAAATTCCATTCTTACTTATTACATGTCCCAAATAGTGCACTTCTATGTCATAGAAATAACATTTAGATAGCTTACCATATAACCATATCTTTCTCAAAATTTATAAAACTATATTCAATGCTCTTGGTGTTCCTCTATGTTTTTAGAATATATGAGAATTTCATCTAAGAATACGAGCACAAATTTTTCCAAGTATTCTTGAAAGATATTATTCATTAAATTAAAAAATGTTGTAGGTGCATTTGTTAAACCAAAAGGTAAAACTATGAACTCATAATGTTCATACCTTATTTTGAAAGTTGTTTTATGAATGTCCTCATCCTTAATCTGTAATTGATGATATCTAGATCAAAGATATATCTTAGAATATACCGATGCTCCACACATCTAATCAAATAGATCATCAATTCTAGGGAGTGGGAATCTATTCTTGACTATTGCCTTGTTTAAAATTTTGTAATCAATGCACAATCTAAGAGTTCCATCCTTCTTTTTCACAAAAATTACTTGGTGCTCCCAAGGTGAAATACTTGGTCTAATAAAACCCTTTGACAAAATCTCTTGTAATTGAGCCTTGAGCTCTACTAATTCTATAATAGTAATTTAATATGGTGCCTAAGAAATAGGTTCCGTTCTAGGCTTGATTTCAATTATGAAGTCAAATTCCTTTTTGGGTGGAAGACCTGGTAACTCTTCTCGAAACACGTCACTTTGAAATTTTGTGATAATGGATATCGTTTTAGGACATCGTTGTTCTCTTCACTGTTTCTACACTTTTTACTACATATAATGTACAACCTCTATTTTTTTCCTTTTTAAGTTGCATAGCTGACAGTTTCCTAACATAAATCTCACGTTTCACACTCGAATCTCTCTGCTATTTTCTACATTTCATTTGAAAAAATAATGCATTTTTCAAAAAAGTCCACTTTATCCTTATGTTCTAATAACCGCTTAACACCTATGATTACATCATAAGACCCCAAAGGTGCAAGATAAAGATCAAATTCTCTGAAAAAACTAAGTAAGTCAAGGATTGCTCCAAAAAGATACATACTAACTATATGAACATCATTGTTTCCATAATGTACAGTCCATGTTTTATCCACCTTTCCAGCTTTTCTTTTTTAATTTAGAGGCTAATTTACTAGAAATAAAACATTCAGTAGCTCTGATATCAAAAAGAATAGTTATAGGTGTTGGTACAAATTATGAACTTCAATCTTTTTGCCTTGATTTTCCATGACCAATGTTGTGAAGAAATGGTTTTATTTTTCAGGTTGGTGGCCTGCAATTCAGTTTTTCTATTT
Source organism: Taxus wallichiana var. yunnanensis (assembly GCA_018340775.1). Lineage (NCBI taxonomy): Eukaryota > Viridiplantae > Streptophyta > Pinopsida > Cupressales > Taxaceae > Taxus > Taxus wallichiana. The sequence continues at coordinate 461,188,387 of CM031238.1, read as the reverse complement.
GAATGCTTTCAAATTGCTCATAATCTTGTTATTATTTTTCCCTGTTCTAAAATAATTTTCCAAATTTGCCCACATTTGTGCCCTACTTTCTTCATTCTTTAAGGGCTGTGTTATTTTTCCTTTGTCAAAATTTTGAAAAAACTTGAGTTTGATCGAATCCCGAGTTTGTGCAAGTTTTTCCCCAATCCCAGGTTGAAAGCAATGTCAAAAATGGTTCAGTTGATTTAAAATTATAAAAATCCACCTTCCTTGTTGAAAATTTCAATTTCTAGGGCATCCGGTGATTTTTTGATGTTTTGACGGTCATACAGGCATATTCTACCCATCAAATTCATCATCAAGATATTATTACAACATGGCGAGCTCCTATTGGCCGGGATGGTTAGGAATTATTTATAACTTGTTTTAAAAAATTTTGGCCAAGGGAAAATTTTGACCCATGGCTCTACATTTTTGCAATGAGGTATCTACATGGCACATGCTAATTGGTGAAGGATTGGTAGGTGGTGGAGGTTCCTTAGGAATTTTGCTTTTATTTTGTAAAATTCTCAAAGTCAAGTTTTTCCGAAGGCCCGCATCGAATAAGGAGTAGACACGTGTCCGAAATACAAAGGTGGAAGAAGGGGCTGAGGGAAAGTTTTATGAATTTTTTCCTTTGTGTTTGCGAAAGAGAAAATGAAAGACAGTCCCATGACCAATGAGGAGCCAACACGTGGCACGTCCTAAGTAGTCAAAGGGAGAGTGTGGGCCTGGGGAGAAGTTTGAAATTTTACAAAATTGGTAGGGAGGTCTGATGGCAAAGTGGGAGGCTTGGACCCACGGTGAATGGGAGAGCACCACGTGGCGAGGAAGATAACGAATGTCTGGGCCCACGAGAAAATTTTAAGCAAATTTTCCCTTTTTCAAAAAATGTTAAAATTCATAAAATGAGCCCGTAGTTTTTGGTGGGGCCCACATGTGGACATGTGGCCGGTCCAGGGGAGAAGCGGAGAATTTTTTCAAAATATTCCAAAATTAAAAAGGGATCACAAATGAATTTTAAAGGATGGGGCCTGATCCAATGGTATTTTGACATGTATAATGCCTGATCTAATGGTAAAAAATGGTATATTTAGGGATCTCATCTGCCACGTGGAGGGTTGGCACTAAAATTTGATCAAAATCAATGTCAATTGTGTATTCTCCTTTTGGCTGCCATGGGAGCTCCAAGAAACTTGGGAATCAAGTTTTTGCACCAAATTGCATCAAATTTTATATGATTTTGTATCCTTTTAGCCTCCCGAGTGCAATGTCACTATTTTCATGAGCTAATTTGATTATCAATGATGTTTTTGGTGTAAGTTTTACCTTAGCCCATAAAAAAATGTGAAAAATGAAAATCAACAGTTGCAGAGGTGAAATGACGAGTGGAAAAGGTAAAAATGATAAGTAAAACATGCCTGAATGACAAAAACATGACTCTAGGGTGGATAAGGATCTGAATTTGTGTAATATTTTAAAAATTTTGTGCATCCCTGGCAATATGCGAGTTGTTTTCAGTTTTATGTCATTTTCATGAAAGGATAAGGGTTTTTGTAACAAATTTGATCCCTCAAGCATATTCTTTACTTGGGAGGAAAGACTCCAAGCTGGAATTGAGTATATATGATATTTTTGGAGGATTTGAGATAGAGGAGAGAAAAATAATGGATAATTTTTTCAAGGAAGAAACAGGAAGAAGGCCATTTTTCTCTGAGAAAACCACCTGAGAGCCATTTTCAACGCCATTTTTGTATCAGATGTCATCATGTTGAGTTGGTTTCAGTTGTAAATCCATCAACAAGCTCTAAGATTGTTCTTATAGCACTCCCCTGCTGATGTATTTGATCAAATTTTTGATTATTTGGTGTTATCTCTTGGCAAAATTTGTATATGCTTATGTTTCAGAATGATTTCAATTTGTGTTTCTTACTCATGTTGCAATCTTATATTTAAGATCTCTTTGATTATACAGGGTCTCATTTCTTGTTGATGGTTTGATGGCATTTGCAATCTTATATTTAGAAGAGTCTTCATCTGATAGAAGATAAATATATTTAAAATCATTTTACCGTCATTGAATATTGAGATTGTTTGTAAACCTTTGGGTGCACCTTAGGTCATGATCAAATAGGGATTCTGGATACTTTGTTGGTATTTTGCTTCAAGATTTTTTAAGGTTATCAAATGTTGTGTGGAAGAGTGAATATCTGGGACTCCATATGGTGCACATATCCTGGTTGAAGGAGTATTCTAGACCCATTGAAACATCTCTGCTATTTAGGTGCTGCGTAAATCTCTTGCAAAGGTTCTCAAAGAAGTTGGTAATTCCTATCTAGTCTTGTCTAAACATCTCCCAACAAAATTTCATTCAAACTAACTCATCCTACCCATACCACCCCGCATTCTATTGTGTGTCAACAAAAGAATACAATCCATTCACAAAAATGCACAAAGTATATCATGATTTTATCATGTCTCTAGCAACCTTAGCCTTGTCTTGAAAGCATTTCCATCATTTAGTAGTGAAAACTCTTTTGAGTTTGAGTAATGGATAATTGATCATGTTTTCCTAAGGCTATCTCCATACAATGTGCAAAGCATAATGATATCTCCACCTCCTTCATCAAGCAAAGGCTGCAATATAGGTTCTCTTACCTTGGTTGAAAGGCACAACCTAGAATAGTGAGGATTAGATCAAAATCCTTTTGAGGTGCTACCCACTCCTTCAAATATTGAGTGCTAAAAAGTTAGATAGATGTGCTCCCCAGCTTCAAACAACACACAAATCATTTATCTTCCTTGAGTGTCCTACAAATCCATGATGTTGCTTGAGTTGTGAAGGAGATTAAGTTTGGGTACCAACACCAGAGTGGCACCATTTCCAGGGAATTTTTGCAATTTCTTGGTGGTTTTGAAGTATTTAAAGGGTTTGAGCATTTTCATATTCAAGTATCTGAGCTGTTACATTCTTGAAATATCATTTTGTACTTCAGATCTGTAAGTTTTAGGCAAAAATTTCAAGGTCAACCGGCCCTTTTCCATTTCTCAGTAGTTTAGACACTTTTGTTGCATTTTGTTTGGCTAATTTAAGAAGAAGAAGGTCTGGTTTATAAAACCTTGCAAAGTTATCAGTATTAGCAAGCATTTGATAGAATTATTTTAGTGCATTCTTGCACAACTGAGGTGAAATTCCTTAGTGGTGACTCCATGCTGATTTGAATTTAGAAATACCAGTGTCTTAAGCTTTCTGTCACTTATTTTTGTGTTGTTGATCTCTACAAAACTGGAGGGAAGAAGATCTCTCTTCCTTAAAGACTCTGCTAAAAAAATGTTCTTAAACTTAAGAAATTCAGAGTTGGAAGGGAGAAGAGTTTGGAAGGTGGTTAAAGGTCAGACATCAGGCAAAGATATAGCCATTGGTGAGAGAGATCAGCCTTTGGTAGAAGACTATCACTCTTCTTCAAGTGATTCTCGATTCAAGTAATCCTCCCATAAACTTGTTTTCCTCAGCTGGTGAAGGTCCTTTTGTTGTACCTGTAAGTTCCTTCTCCAATCTGCACCTTTGTGTTTTAATTTGAATCAAAATTTCCAAGAAAATTAGCACTTAGAGGATACCAGTCTTGTGAACCACATTTTTGAGACCTAAGGATATTGTACTTCCTCACAAGATTGTTTCACCTCAAAGATCACCCCCACCAAACAATATGGCTCACCTAGACCTCCATTTGTTGTTAACACCTTTGGTCCTATAAATTTTGGAGGAATAGATGGTTACCCAAATGTTTTCCCATAAGATGTCAGAAATAGGTTGCCAAAATTCCAAGGTAACAATGCCATCACTGGTGATCAACATCTCAAACTTTTTGATAATATGATGGAAGATTTTGAGATAAAGTTTGAGGATGTGTATATTAAGTTGTTTATTCATACACTAGAAGAAGATTCTAGGGATTGGTACAAATCTCTACTTGATAACTCTATTGATTCATGGACTAAAATGAAAAATGCATTTAGGTTACAATATGGAGACATGACTGATCCTAGTTTTATTTTATCTCGATTTTGAGAATATCAAGAAGAATCCTAATGAATCGATCTATGACTTCAAAACAAGGTTTAACAAAACTTTGAGAAGGTTTCCTGTTAGTTTGAGGCCTTGTGATGAATCTTGTTTAATCAAATATACATATGAATTTGATAAAAAGGTATCTTACTACCCAAGAGACAAGAACCCAACCAATATAAGACAAGCTTTCACCATGGCACTTCAAATTGAGAACAATATCAAGGTTGTTGGGAAACTGTACGTACCCAAAATTGTAAGGTACTGTACTGCCAGAACAGTGTAACAAGTGCCCCGATGATGATACAGGTCTCCTCGCAAGGTGTTCGGGATCCGGAAAAGCCCTCGGAGTATGCGTTAACATCCCGCATGCCCCGCTTAGCCCCCACGCCCTTTGTTTTCCCCTTTTTCCCTCTTTCCTTGGCCTCTTGACCTTCAGTGATGAAACCGCCGCCCGAACAGGCGGCGGTCCTGTAACCGCCGCCCTGCTCAGAGCGGTGGTCCTGTGCATGTTTTCCAGAACGCTCTTTTGACGTGACTCGCGTGAAATATCACGATTCACCAACTTTTCTTTTCCGACTTGAGCATGCATTTATGTTTTTGGTCCCCTAGAATAGTGTTTTTCCTTTGTTTATTGTTTAGGAGTTCAATTTGGTTTTGGTTTTTGAGTGTTGGAATTCCTATAAATGCATGGTTTGTGCACATGCAAATGGTCTGGAGTTTTTGGTCTGAAGCTTGGCTGGATTTTGAAGTTTGATCTTTACTCTCATTCCCTCATTTTAGTGTTTTAGTTAGTTAGCTTGTTTAGAAGCCATAGCTTGAATTCACTTGCATCTTTTGTTAAATTGCTCAGCTGTTGGTAAGCCACAGACCCATCTTGTGCAGGCAGTGCTGTTATCTCATCCCAATCCAGTTAGAAACTTGCCTCTGAATTTCTCTTTGCTGTAGATTTGTTTTTATTGTGTCTTGGAGTTCTTAGTTCAATCCATTATATGCCTGGTTAGCTTTATTCAGCTGTTGGTAAGCCACATATCCAGCTTGTGTAAGCAGTGTCTTTATTTTATCCAATCCATTGGAACAGAATAGCTTAGGAAGCCATTAAAGTTACAGGTTTTGCTCTTCGTATAGGATAGTTATAGGTTCTGGTCGCTTCATGTTGCATGACTCGCAGTAAAATCCCGCTAGGAATCGCATAAGCCAAGCTCTGTACTCTTGCGCTATCCCTCTCCTACTCGCATTCTCGATCTGCATTCTGAGCTATCCTTGTCCCAAAATCTACTCTTATCAGTGCTAGCATTACACACTTTTCTGGATCCATGTGAACACAAAAGAATGAGGAGATCATACTGAGGGGACGAGATCACATACACCATCGGATTCGCCACTATTCTGCGGAGTCCAGGTTTTACATTTCAAAGTTCTAGTTAGATTCATATCAAATAGAGTAGTTAATCACTTTATTTCAGTTAATTTTATTCTCGATATTACCAGGGAAGCTGTGGGGATTGATAGTTTCTGAGAAACTATGATTCACTCCTCACTTCTGAGGTAGGGTCGAGAATCTTGCTAATAGATTAGTTATTTCATTGTTTAGAATAGATATACAAAATTACACAGACAAATAACCACACTCGGTTATCTTGTTTGTTTTAAGTTATTAGTTTAGTTGTCAATTCTAAATATTTTAAATAGCTGCTTTCTTAAATTCATTTAAATCATCAGAAAATACAAAAAGAAGTCATATATGCTAGAAGTATACTTAGATTTCACTTTATTATAGTTTGTTTTATTACTGCTTTTGCATGACAATTACGGGACCTCAAGAGCCCAGGGAATATATATTTGAGCCAATCATGTCTCAACCAAACCTAGTCACAGTAATAGTTGACATAGACCAAAATCTCAGGATACAAGTATTCCGAACAACCACAGATTTGCAACCGATCGGTTCTCGGTTAAGAGAATTAAACATAGAAGACGACCAAGCACATGCGTTTTGGTCAAGTCAGCCAAACTATAGATTTCCCTAGGCACAACACTCACATGACTGTAGAAGGGCTCGAAAGAGAACAAACATTCGGGTGCAATCCACTAGTTCCACACCCAGACGACACTAGAGACACCCTCGTAGATATAGATACCGGCCTAAGAATCCAGGGTTGCAAGAACGCTCGTGAGGTATTCCGAGAAGATCACACAGTGTTAATTCTAAACATAGAGGCTAAAAAAGTGTATGATTACTGGATACTAGGGATTAGAACTTGATCCCGCATATGACCATAACAAGACCACAACAACCAAGAGTCTATGGTTGTGATCCACAGATCCCACAGCCCAACGAATCCACAAGTCAGTTAGACATAGACACTAGCCTATGCATCTTGGTATTCAGGTCCACTCCACTTCCACTTGTCATCATCAAACAACTGTCCTTACTAGATATAGTAGCTAACGAAGCTAGGGAATTCTGGACTAGGCCATAAAATCATCCATAGAGTCAATTATATTCATCATCCACTATATGACCTTATTGGGAGATATACACGAAACAATCCCAGGTCATTTTCCACGTATTCCGCAGCCCATAGATCGAATCACGCCAGAGCTCGATATTGATTAGAGCCTTTGAGCAGCAGTCATCCTTGCTGATGGATCTATCACACCACCAAGTTAGAAGGGCCTTCCTTGCCTTAGATTCACAAATTCAACTAGTGTGTGTCGAAGAAATTAGACTGCCTAACTAGTTTGTCTGCATATTCTCGCCCCACCGGCTGTCTCAAGATGACCTCGGGGGTCGGGTACGTGGAAGAGTTACTTGTTGATTCTCACACTCGCCTGTCACTTTTCCGACGTACAAAATTGGTGAACCCGATGTGAAACAAACAATTGTTTCACCTTCTCTTTGAGAAGTTTCAAATCTTCTCTCTTCCACCTTCACTCCTTCCCATTATTCTGCGGGTATTCATATACCCCCCGAATATGTCGGGATTCGATGCATATGGCAGACCCCTCTTGGGTCTTGAGGCATACTACGCCCAATAGAATAGACAATCATCACCCTTATTCTCAGTATGGGGTGACAACTATTCAACTAATCAGTTGTCAATACAAACCCCAAGAATCAGATATAATTCATCTTTTCAAACTAAGGAGTTAGATCAACCCCCTCAAACGCAACAAACAAAGCCTTCAGGTTCAAACAATATGATGTTTACCAGAGAATCTGGTTCATCTCCTCAAATGCTACTTAGATCACAAATCAGTAGACAGTCAGACCCATACCTGGTCTTAGATGATGGACAGTCAATACATTATCCTAGGAGTGAACAACGCTCTGGGAATGTACCCATCTGTAGGAGGTTTACAAATACAACTGAAATCTCTTTTCAAGAAAATACCTCTATGCTTCGCATACGGAAATATTCTTGGAGAAACTTGGCAAGATAGTGATCAGTTTATGACAGGATATCACGTACCTTTACAACACCAAGGTATAAAACCAACGCCACTCAAGCAAAGTACCGTGACTTCACTAAATGAAGTCATTTCAACGTTAGTAGAAAGAGTGAGAGGGTTAGAGCTGGCTCAAGCAAGTCAAAATTCTCCGTTCATACAAACAGGAAGTTCCAATCCTCCATACCACTCTGGCCAAGTAGATCTCCTTACAGGAATAGGCACGTTAGGCATGCCTCCTCAATATCCACAACAAACGCCAACAAGGCCCACCATCTCTAACACTATTCCTCCAGGTCTGGTGTCAAACAATCCATTCCTTGACAATACCCCGTCCTACTTAAACATATACTCTAAATCACCACAAGGAGATATGTTCTCCTCTCCCGGCATGTTTGCTCAAATGCAGGGACCTCCCTATGCCCCTGCCAACACATACGTTGCACCGTATCAACAACCTATCCCACCACCACTCCCTCAGCAAACACCATCAATGGTCGAAAGCTATGCAATAGGGACTTATTCAGAATACCTAAAGGAACCCTTAGATTTCACCATACGAAGCGTCATGCTTCCAAGACCTCTCCCTGATTTTCCCAAGTTCAAGGGTGAGGGAGATCCAAACGTGCATATCAAAGCTTACGCTACAGCCATACGAGAATTACTCCCTTGGGATGGGGTTGTTGCTAAAATATTTCCCAAAACCTTGGAAGGCATTGCTCTCGATTGGTATTACAGAATACCTGAGGCTTCCATACATTCATTCAAACAACTTGTGTCTGAGTTCATCAAGGCCTTCGACATGAACAAACTATTAAGAACAGGAATCAGGGAGTTCTTACACATCAAACAAGAGCATAACGAGTCTGTCGCCCACTTCATCCAAAGGTGGCGTACCATCCTTTATTCATCAGCAAGTGCTCCAAACATGGATCAGATGGAACTATGTGATTTATTCCTTCATTCTCTCAGTAGAGAAGTGAAGGAAGAAGTCTAGAAGTTCCCACTAAGGACTTATGATGAAGTACTTGAGAGTGCTCTGCGAATAGATCAAGCAGCAATAGATAGTGGTCGTAAGACATATGGAACAAACGGGAGGTTAATCACCTCCACTCAAAACACTACAACTACCACAAATGTCAATCAAGGACCCAAAATCCTTAACAAAAATTGTGGGGTAACAACGGATGGGGTAACCGACCAGCCCAAGAGGGTAAATATTGTTAATACTCCGTCACAAACAAATAACCAATGAAACAACAACTTTACCCCGACGGTCAATACAGTGGATTTTAACCATCCACAACAACAACAACAACAACGGTGAAATCCCATACAAGGGCCAAGCCAAAACTCATTTGGTTACCAAAACCAAAGTCAAAACTAGAAACAACAATTCCAAAACTTTGGTCCTAATAGGCAACAGTTTGATCGGAATTTTAGGCCACAATACACACCAAACCAACAAAACGGGAATTACAACCCCAATTCTTATTGTGGTTTCCATAAAATTCAGGGTCACGATACTAGAACATGCCATGACTATATTAAATTTATGCAACGCTTGCCAGAAGAACAAAGACAGTTCTTCACAGACCTGTTTTTGGCGGATCCCGTCTCATCATCACCAAATACTCTCGCAGGGGCAGTTTCTCCTCAGAATGCTCCCCTCAAGATCTTTAATGATCCGCTCCCAAATCATGATAGCAATAGGCTGAATCCAACCGGAACAAACAAAGGTGCAGTGACGGGAAACAATGATCATGAAGCCTTGACTTCATTAAATCCGTCAGTTGCGCCATAGTTGGGAGCTCAACCGAGACCTAAGATAGTCAGTTTGGTAGAATTAGATGCTGAACTACCTATCGAAGCTATAACAAGAACACGAGAGTATTTCTCTCAACCGAGCCCAAGTCATCTGCCAGAGACAGATAAGAGTCATCAAATAGTTGAAAAACCCATCGGTGCCTATGATTTAATTAGTGACCTAACAAAGACCTTCTCACACATTTCATTTTTGGACTTACTAAAGAACTCTCCCCCTCACAGAGCTGCTCTTTTAGAAGCATTAGGTCTAGGCCATCTAATTAACATCACTCCACCTCCCGAAACACAAGTAAATCACGTAGATTTTGATATCCACCCTCCGGGGCAGCCGGACAAGGATGTTGAATTCATATTTGAAATAAGTAAAATGCCCACAGATGCTGAGATCGCACGCCGAGGTGACCCAGCCTTACACTTGCAAGTGTGGGTTTATAATAACTATGTAAAACGGGTAATGGTTGACGATGGGGCCGCAGTTAACATAGTCCCTTTCTCTTTCCTCCAAAAACTTGGATATGGAGAAACAAATTGTTCCACTACTCGAAATACCTTGAGAGGCTATGATAGCCTTAAAGCCACTTCGATAGGAACTATAATACTGCCGGTCACCTTAGGGCCCAAAACCATCTTGACTGAGTTTTATATTATAGATCGGGAAACTAACTATAATATGATCCTCGGCCGACCTTGGATACATCGAATGAAGGCAATCCCTTCTACGCTATTTCAAGAAGTAAGATTCTTGCATCTAGGAAAGGTGTTTGTAGCCAAAGGCGATCCAAAACCTTTCGATTTGCACCTAGCTGATTTAAAGAAAAGACCAGGGGTGCACTCAAAATTTGAACTGCCAACAAACCAACTTAATAAACCCTCTGACCCAAAGCCAGAGGAAAAGTTGATACCTACGACGGATCTTGAAACTACCAGCATATCCAAAACAATTCCAACCCCTAAAGGTAAAACTAAAGAAACAGTATCATTAGGGACTACTGCGAAAATCGTTGAGTTGATAGAACAAGATAGACCAATGTTCTTACCATTCGATTCGAGGCATAGGATTTTCCCTAGGTGTTGGTTCCTTGCCAAAGCAGAGAGGATCTTTGTATGGTAGAAGTAGAGTGCGTAAACGTAGCGAGATGCCCCAATATCTACACTCCCGGCTAAGTATTGGACTCTCCATTTCGATGGAGCTAAATGTCGTTATGGAGCGGGGCGGGTATAATTCTTACTTCGCCCGAGGAGAAGGTCCTCCCTTTCTCTTTTAAGTTAAAATTTGAATGCAAAAACAACGGCGCTGAGTACGAAGCCCTCCTTCTTGGCCTCACCTTAGCCAGAAGAATTGGTATTGATAACATCAGAGTCTTGGGAGACTTGCAATTAGTAACAAACCAAGTTTCTGAAGTATATGAAACTAAAGCCGAACATTTACAACTCTACAAAAACGCTGTATTAGATTTAAGCAAGGTGTTTAGCTTTATATCCATTGAAGCAATCCCTCGAGAGAAAAATCTTCTCGCCGATTCAATAGCAACCTCAGCATCACGTTTTACTCCAAGCAATGAGCTAGAAGATACTCACTTCACAGTATCCATTCGTGACAAACCATTGATAAAAACAATGACAAATCCTCTTTCAAGCGGAAGTGAATCTACCGTCCTAGACCATGTTGGAAATGATGCGGCTACTTTGGATTACTTAAATGCCTATGCAGCACTACATCTCTCCTATCACATGCTAGATTTATCCCTGATTCCACATTCGTCTTCCTACTTCAGAAATCCCGTAACGGATCTTCCCTCACAAATGGAACCTAGCATATACGCAATAGGAAATGGGGATGATCTAGATTTACCTCCAGCACCACCTGAGTTCGAAGAGGGTAACGCCTCTTTGATCGAAGAAACAATCGATGTCAACATCGGGACAGAAGAGGAACCAAGAATATTGAAACTAGGTTCTTCGTTAACCCCAGAAGAAGTGGAAATACATACTCAGATTCTCAAAGAACATCAGAAGGCATTTGCGTTTAATTATAAAGAGATGACAGGAGTTGCACCCCACATTGCGGTGCACAACCTCGTCACTAAATCAGACGCAAAGCCAATTAAACAAAAATCAAGACCCATGAAGCCCAAAGTAGCTCTCATGGTAAAAGAGGAGGTAATAAAACTCCTTCAGGTAGGATTCATCAAGCCGGTTGACTACTCCCAATGGGTATCTAACATCGTTCCCGTTCTCAAGAAGAATGGAAAGATACGCATCTGCATAGATTTTCGAGATATCAACAAAGCTTTCCCTAAGGATGACTTCCCATTACCATCCATAGATGTTATAGTTGATGCAACAACTGGTTTTGAACTCTTGTCTCTCATGGATGGATTCTCGGGATACAATCAAATCAGAATATCCGAGCAAGATCAAGCTAAAACCACATTTATAACTCCTTGGGGAACCTATTGCTACGCTGTTATGCCATTCGGTCTCAAAAACGTCGGTGCTACATACCAGCGGGCCATGACATACATATTTCATGATCTAATTCATAAAATCATGGAATCTTATGTAGATGACTTATTGGCTAAGGCCAAGAAGCACTATGAGCATCCCGAAGTACTCCGCATCATTCTTTCATGGCTAATAGAATACGGAGTTACGCTAAATCCAGAGAAATGTGTCTTTGGTGTAACAGGAGGAAAGCTCCTAGGTTACATCATATCATCACTAGGGATTGATGTTGATCCAACCAAAATTCAGGCTGTCCTCGAAATGGTCCCACCTTCGAGTGAATCTAGAATCAGATCATTTCTTGGAAAGCTGGGTGCAATCCAGAGATTTATCCCAAACTTAAGCTTCGCTATTCATCCAATCAATAATTTACTCAAGAAAGACTATAGCATTGATTGGACCGAATACTGCAACAAAGCTTTCAATGCAGTTAAACATTTCTTGTTGTCACCACCTACGCTAATGCCACCTAAGCAAGATCGCCCGTTGATTTTATACTCACGAGCTACCAATGTCTCACTAGCCTGTATGTTGGCCCAAGAAGATGATAACAAAAGAGAACGTGCGATTTATTTCATTAGCTGAACACTGCTCGACTATGAAACATGCTATACACAGTAGAACGAGAATGCCTTGCCATAGTCTTTGCTACTAAATGCCTAAGACATTATATGCTGAATCAAGAAATGAAGGTCATGGTAAAAACGGACCATTTACAAACTTTTCTCACACAAGGTTCCTTGTCTAAAAAGGTTGGACGTTTTATAACCTTAATGGGAGAGTTCGAATTAACATTTGTAAACCAGAAGTCGGTTAAAGGACAAATCATCGCGGATTGGTTAGCTGACAACCCATTAGATGGAGGTGATTTAGTAGATTTAGAATTTCCAGATGAATGCGTATACTACATTGAAACACGACCCGCTATCTCTGAATGTCCTTGGTACACTGACATCGTTAATTATATCATGGACCATACGTACCCGGAGGCAGTTACACCGCAGCAAAGAAGGCGGTTGTGCATAATTGTAGCCAAATATGTCATTATAGAGTAGGTGCTCTATCGAAAAGCATTCGATGGAATGCTCTTAAGGTGTGTCGACACAGACGAGTCCAAGAGGATTCTCCATGAATCCCACAGCGGTATATGTGGAGGCCACTTTGGTGGCCATGCCACCACTCAAAAATACATCGAATGGGCTATTTCTGGCCCACTCTAGAACATGACGCGATAGAGTTTGCACGCAGGTGTCATAAGTGCCAAGAATTCTCCCACGAGATCCACATGCCAAAGACAAGCTCTACAACCAATCACAACTCCATGGCCCTTTTCTACATGGGGTATAGACTTAATAGGGAAATTATCTCCCTCATCCACACGGCCATAATTTTATAATCACGACCACTAAATATTTTACCAAATGGGTGGAGGCCATGCCTCTTACTACTGTACCTGGTTCTGTGATCGCCAAGTTAATTTTGAACCAAATCATTTACAGGTACGGTATCCCACAAATCATTATCTCCGATAATGGAACTTCTTTTAAAAATGAAGAAGTTCATGAACTATGCAGTAAATTTAAGATAAGCCATCATACGGCTTCCTTGTATTATCCCCAAGCCAATGGGCAGGCTGAAGCAACAAACAAAACACTGAAAGCCATTCTCCTCAAAACAGTAAAAGAAAACAAACGAGATTGGCATTTAAAGTTATATCCGGCCTTGTGGGCCCACCGAACCTCAATAAGAACACCAACGGGAGCAACTCCTTTCTCGCTAGTATTTGGGGCAGAAGCAGTTCTCCCGCTTGAGGTCGAAATACCCAGTCTCCGCATTTCACTACAAGGGATTCTGGATGAAGACGCTTACAGAGAAGCATGTCTTTCCCAATTAGAAAGCCTAGATGAAACTAGGTTAGATGCTGAACAGTGACATAGAGTCTACGCTGACCGGATGTGCCGGCAGTATAACAAGAAGGTCTATGAACGTGATATATACAAAGGTGATCTAGTTCTAAGACTAGACAGCCGGATCGACAAGAAGACCGGTGAAGGAAGGAAATTCCGGCCCAAATGGTTGGGCCCATACCAAGTCACAAAGGACTATGGAAATGGTGCATACCTCTTATGCACGCTAGAAGGTGAGGAATTTGGCGAAACAGTCAATTCCCTGCACCTCAAACGTTTACGCATAAGCAGCCTAACGCTACCTATATAACTATCTACATTGCATCTTCATATAGATTTAGATCATTTTGTCCACTTGTTCTTACACAAATTGTGATCAAGGAATCTATTCTCAAAGTAATTCATTACAAACTCATGATGTTTTTGGCACAAAACTTTCTAATCATATCTCTCCATTTTGCGATATCATCAATCACTTGAATCTTTTATCAAATAAAATCAAACATGACGAAGTCTTAACGGTAACCATACCAAGATCTGCAAGTTTTTTCTCGCTTTGATTTCTTCTTAGGATAGGTGTCTTGCCTATGGTCTGTTCTAGAAGCTTCATGGTGTCACATCTATCCCATATATACATCTCTTTGGAAATAAGCATATACTGACATCTTACTCAAAAAGACAAGTCAAAAAGTGATTAAACAGAAAATTTTATTTTTACACATTTCCTTGCCCCACCAACCTTCGGTGATGAGCTTGCGTCTCTTACTAGTGACGTAGGGTTGGGAAAGGATGGAAATGCCCTTACTCGCCTATGCCTTGCCCACGGTGATAAACCCACGCTTCTTACTAGTAGCATGGGGCAAAGTGTAGGGGGTCCTCTTGACAAAGCAAACGTTAAAAGGTCATAAACAAACTATTCAAACTTTGAGTCAAAAATGAATGAATCGATGTCTAAGATTCCGAAAGAGTGAAAAATCCTAAAAACCCAGGTTTTGTCTACTATGTGGCCATCTACGGGTCTAAGTCTAGATAAACCGCAAAGCAAGTTGCATCCAAAACTATGAAGTCATTCAGGTAGAGTAAGCTTGTAGTTTTCAATTTGGTTCCACCAAAGCTTCGTCTGTCTTTCATCACTATCGTTTCACCATATTTCATAACTTGCGCCCTTCTTGGCTCTTGGTGATGAGCCCTCGCATCTTACTAGTTGCATGGAGTTAGGAGTGGGGCAAGTTAATCTGTTCATCATACTGGTTATTTTCATCACTTTTCCAAAACAAACATGAGGTATCCAAATTGCTCACAGAAGCTAAGATTTAAGATCACAATATATCTACAATATCATGTATCAGCATCATGAAACACAAAAAGAAAGCAAGCATTTGCATCATCTGTTCTCCATTGCATACATATAAAAAAGCATATAAAACATACATCGTAGTATACACGAGAAAGCTGGAAACAGAAAGGGAAAACATGAGTGACAAGTTTTGATCCAAAAACGAATGCATATATATAAATAATCAATGTTTATATACAATGCCATCATGCTCTAGGCATGGTCAAAATGCTCAAAGAGCCCGTGATATACAAAAGAATATATAGTACAAAACATATAGGGCCAAGTAGTCTCTCAACCCCTGCGCGACCCCCACGAGGTGCGTGCCCTCGTCAGGGCTCCGCCTACGCCGGCACTCTGAATGCATGGAGGGCTCAGGGTCCCGAGGGGCAGCTGCGGTCTCGCCACGAGAATGGCTCCTCATAAGATGCTCGACTGTCCTATAGCCTGCCAACTTTGTACGGAGAGTCGACACCATCCTGGCCATGTGCCAAACGGAAGTGAAGACGTCGGTATGCTTACCGGCCGCCAAGAAGGTTCCCCGGCATCTACAAATAGCTCCGCACGGGTCTTATCCATAGGGATCATCAGAGAATCAGTGCATACCCTGTGGATTAGATCCCGTCACTTGTCAACAGTCTCTGCAAAACAAATAAGAAAACGAATTAGAAACTAGGCAAGAGACTAAAAGATACAATATCAAAACACAAGGAGAAATAGTAATTAAAAATCCTAAATTAAACAAACATTGAAAAGATGAGAGGATAACTTACTTGGATCACCGGGCCTCCAAGATGGGTCGCTGGGGCTAGCACCCACCGCAGATGCTTTGCTTTCCGACTAGGGGCTGCTCCTGTAGTAGGAGCAACATGACGCCCCGCAACTGACTCATCCTCTCCACCATGGCCCTAGGAGAGTGGCTCCTCTGAAGCTAGAGTCTCTCTCTCTGCACTCTGCTCAGCCCTCTCTGCCTACCGCAAAATATCCTAAGTGTCATGCCACTCAGGATCGCTATCATCCGTCTGCTCCTCTGACCCTCCCTCTGTAAACTCCTCAGAATCGGAGTCAATATCTATGGGGTCATCGCTCTTATGAGCAGAGGGGAACTCAGCAATCTAAGCAAAGCTAACCGGGCGCACCGGCTCTCCCTCTAGCCCGAACTACCCTCCTGGCTGCAATGGGAGTTCGGGAGTGATCACTATCCAACCACGGCCTCTGGCCCCCTCTAGCCTCGCGGACTGATCATGGGCTGCTGGGGGGAAGCATGCCCGCATATGGAAGGCTGAACTATTGAGGAACTCTGCCAAAGGGTGTACCTCCACCCATCCCACGCGGTCGATAATCGGCCCTGTGGTGGAGCAGAGATCAATGTAAGGGTCTCCTCACCCCATATGCCGGCCATAAGCCGGCACGGCGCGCTCCATATCTACTATGGTAAGGAGGCAATCTGGTTGGTGAGGTCCTCTAAGCACCGACATATCGACCATCTAGCCCCTCACACGCCCACGGGTCTACCACCTCTACCCCTCGCCATAAGGAATAAAATTCTCGTACACCCAACTCATGACTAGAGTCGGGTGGCTCAATGACTGTCCCTACAAACGGACCACCCTATATAAGTCATGGTAGGTGGTCCCCAGAATATCTGCGCCCCAGGCATATATCCGGCCATACCCCTCTATCTGTGTAATGATGGGGGCCCAACAGTATAGTAAAGTATCTCCTCCCTTGTCCCCGATCAGCCTCGAGGCAAGGATCCCCATAATAGCCTGTCGAAATACGGGGATGGGAAAAGAAGGAATCGATCGAACTCTCACTCCCTTCTTCGACCCCGTAGAGATGGCTGCATCCCCATGTAGCCTGCCCACTGTGTAATCTGTGCTCGAGACCCTGCTGTCTCCAGTGTGAGTCTCCTCCCGATGATCGGGACCCCCAGGATACGGTAGACATCCTCCAAAGTGATGGTCCACTCACCGCGGACCCCTGGCAATCGGAAAGTGTTCCGATCTGCATCCCAATATGAAAACAAGTCACAAAGTATGTGACTAGGATGGTGTGACATGGGGCACGCGTGATATACGTAATATGCCGGCCCTCTGTAATGTATCCTCCTCATCCTGAGAAAGGGCATCCAATACCCCCGAAAGCCAATCACACTCTCTCTCTCGGCTCCATCTGATATACTCCTCCCTCGCCTGCATACACCCAAAAACACACAAAACAGAGCAAGTTAGTATCTAATCAATATCGAGAGAGTCATAAAAGCATATAGAAATGATAAAAGTACAAGTACAGTCTCCAAAATAGGTTCCTTTTGCATTCTGTGCAAAACCACCGCCCTGAGCAGAGGGGCGGTTTTGTAACTGCCGCCTTGAAGGCGGCGGTTGTAACCACCACCCTGATCAGGGCGGCGGTCGTGGTCCGAAAACCCGCGCGGGTTGTTAACCCCAAAAATCCCAAAATGAGCAAAAATAGACCATTTAAAATAAAAATGGAGCCTACCCAGTAGGCGCCCCCCCTAGGTGGACCTTTTGAACCTAACATTTTCAAAAATAACCCCCCCATTATGACGAATTTAGCATTTCAATTTTAAAGGGGGAAAAACACAAAATGGAAGAAAACCAACCTGTGATCACTGAGGTCGGTGTTCCGCTTGTGGAGGCATGATCACGATCTCGCTGCAAATGTTTCGACTCTACTCGCGTGAGAAACCGTCACCATGGGTCCCAGAGCTCAAAATCAATCAAATCAACTCGCGCAAATGAATAGGAAAATGGGCCCACTTTCATATATATATCATTCTATTTCATTTTAAAATGACTTTTTTTGCAGGTTTGGAGCGCTGATGGAGGTAAGTTTCTATCCCCGCACAAATGGTACGTTCTCCTTCCCTATTATTTTAGCATTTATCTTCCAAATTATTGTATCTATCTGCACTTGAGTTCTCTTTTCATTTTGCAGGTAGCGGGAATTTCGGATGGCGTCATTTCGACACACGGACGCGTAAGGTATAACTTCTAAACTCCCCATTTTGGGACTGCCATATTGGGACCCAATGTTTTATGCCTCTTCATGGCTAAAACACTTCTCCGAGGGGGCAATATGTACGTACCCAAAATTGTAAGGTACTTACTGCCAGAACAGTGTAACAAGTGCCCCGATGATGATACAGGTCTCCTCGCAAGGTGTTCGGATCCGAAAAGCCCTCGAAGTATGCGTTAACATCCCGCATGCCTGTTTAGCCCCCATGCCCTTTGTTTTCCCCTTTTTCCCTCTTTCCTTGGCCTCTTGACCTTCAGTGACGAAACTGCCTGCCCAGGGGCGGCGGTCCCGTGACCGCCGCTCCGAACAGGCGGGCGGTCACTGAACCGCCGCCACCCGCCGGGCGGCGGTCTGTGTGCATTTTCCAGAACACTCTTTTGACGTGACTCGCATGAAATATCACAATTCATCAACTTTTCTTTGCCGACTTGAGCATGCATTTATGTTTTTGGTCCCCTGGAATAGTGTTTTTCCTTTGTTTATTGTTTAGGAGTTCAATTTGGTTTTGGTTTTGAGTGTTGGAATTCCTATAAATGCATGGTTTGTGCACATGCAAATGGTTTGGAGTTTTTGGTCCGAAGCTTGGCTAGATTTTGAAGTTTGATCTTTACTCTCATTCCCTCATTTTAGTGTTTTAGTTAGTTAGCTTGTTTAGTTATTTTAGGGTCAAGAATCTTGCTAATAGATTAGTTATTTCATTGTTTAGAATAGATATACAAAATTGCACGTAAAAATAACCACACTCGAGCTTATCTTGTTTGTTTTAAGTTATTAGTTTAGTTATCAATTCTAAATATTTTAAATAGCTGCTTTCTTAAATTCATTTAAATCATCAGAAAATACAAAAAGAAGTCATATATGCTAGAAGTATACTTAGATTTCACTTTATTATAGTTTGTTTTATTACTGCTTTTGCATGACAATTACGGGACCTCAAGAGCCCAGGGAATATATATTTGAGCCAATCGTGCCTCAACCAAACCTAGTCACAACAATAGTTGACATAGACCAAAATCTCAGGATACAAGTATTCCGAACAACCACAGATTTACAACTGATCAGTTCTCAGTTAAGAGGATTAAACATAGAAGACGACCAAGCACATGCATTTTGGTCAAGCCAACCAAACTATAGATTGCCCTAGGCACAACACTCACATGACTGTAGAAGGGCTCGAAAGAGAACAAACATTCGGGTGCGATCCTTTAGTTCCACAGCCAGACGCTGGAGACACCCTCGTAGATATAGATACGGCCTAAAAATCCAGGTTGCAAAGAACACCTGTGAGGTATTCCGAGAAGATCACATAGCTATTAATTCTAAACATAGAGGCTGAAAAAGTGTATGATTACTGGATACTAGGGATTAGAACTTGATCCCGCATATGACCATAATAGGACCGCAACAACCAAGAGTCTATGGTTATGATCCACAGATCCCACAGCCCAACGAATCCACAAGTCGGCTTAGACATAGACACTAGCCTACGCATCTTGGTATTCGTGTCCACTCCACTTCCACTCGTCATCATCGAACAACTGTCCTTACTAGATATAGCGCTAATGAAGCTAGGGAATTTTTGACTAGGCCATAAAAAAATCATCCATAGAGTCAATTATATTCATCATCCACTATATGAACTTATCGAGATATATACGAAACAATCCCGTGTCATTTTCCACGTATTCCGCAGCCCATAGATCGAATCACGCCAGAGCTTGATATTGATTGGAGCCTTTGAGCGAGTCATCCTTGCTGGTCGATCTATCACACCACCCAAGTTAGAAGGGCCTTCCTTGCCTTAGATTTGCAAATTCCACTAGTGCGTGTCAGACATTAGACTTCCTAACTAGTTTTTCGCATATTCCCCTTCCCCACCGGCTGTCTCTGCATGACCTTGGGAGGTCGGGTACGTGGAAGAGTTACTTGTTCATTCTCACGCTCTCCTATCACTTTTCCGACATACGAAACCTCTTAAGAGA
Source organism: Taxus wallichiana var. yunnanensis (assembly GCA_018340775.1). Lineage (NCBI taxonomy): Eukaryota > Viridiplantae > Streptophyta > Pinopsida > Cupressales > Taxaceae > Taxus > Taxus wallichiana. The sequence continues at coordinate 461,168,251 of CM031238.1, read as the reverse complement.
GATGGTGTAAAATTAAAAACCCCTGAAAAGCCTCAAGATAGCAAAGGTGATGATTTAGAAGAGGTCGTGAAGACTTTGGCAGAAGTCACAAAGAAATCTCATATAAGTTAGCAAGAGTGAGAAGGGTATTGGGAAGACTTCACAAGGTCATCCTAGGCAAGCGAGGCACAAGATAGATTTGGCAATCACCATAAGAATGAGAAGAGGTTTGATGAAAAGGGTAAAGGGCCCATTGGATCTACAAATAGACAACCCCAAACACATGAAAATAGATTGGTTCCTGATCCTCTAACTACCAGGGTTGTTGTTGTTGATGAAGTGGTTGATATGGATTGGTGTGATAGATGTTTTCTTCATCATCCTCTATGTGAAATGGACCAGCAATTTGTTGAAGATGATAATGAAGATGAAATGAATGATGGCATTTGTATTATGGGAAGCTCTTCAAGCTCACAACAAGTAGTAACATCAACGAGATGTGATAAGTGTTAGGACTTCTACAACCTTTTGGGATTGCATAAAGTGGGTACCACTTCTTTCTCTTCCTTAATCTCATGATGTAGATGTAGTTCAAGCATTTAAATTTCCTAATAATGACTTTGAATATCTAAGGGCCTTGATGATCAAAAATTATGATGGTGGTATCCCTTCAGAGGAAGATATACAATTGTTAATGAATGTTGTGGTTGGTCAAGAGAAAGAGTATAATACTAGAAGTAAAGTTGTTAGAGGATTTGGTCCTCAGTCCAAGCCAAAGACACCCTTGCTCACAAGCATTCCAAAAGACAATCCTGGAAAAGAAACACTTTCCAAGAACCTGTTGTCCCATGTAAAAAAATTAGTCCTATTCATGCCCAAGCTACTCTTTGGAATACTTCTCCATCTAATGAACCTTCTTTTTCCCTTCCAATGTTGTATTACCAAAGAGTGTTCCATATGATATTTCCCAAGTATTGAGCCAAATTAAAGTGAGTGTTCCCATCATTGAGTTGCTTAGAATTTTTGAGCATAAGAAGAGATCATTTGAGTACTTGGGATTAAAAGAAGACAAGATTACCCCAAGCAGAAATGTAAATGTTGTTGAGACTCCTCTTCAAATAATTGTGGGCCTTGAAACACCACCAGTAGTGGAAGATCTTGGAGAGGAACCTGAATTATATTTGGGGACATCCTTGGTTGATTCCCAATTGAATGTTGATCCATTTTTCACAAATTTTCTCATAAAAGATAGGTTGCTTCACAATTACATGTTTGATTCTGGATGCATCATGTAATGGCATGCCTCTAGAAGTCATGAATGAGTTGGATATCAAAGTGACAGTAGCATATGGGAAATGTACAGCCATGGATTCAAGGGAAGTGCCAGTTGTTGGTTGTGTGAAGGGTTTATTAGTGCAACTTGCAGCCTATCCGAGTAAGAATTTGAAACTGGATGTTGTAATTATTGACTGCCTTGCCAAATGGGGTATGATTTTGTCAAGAAAATGGGCTGAAAGTGTTGGTGGTAGTGTTCAAATGGACATGTCCTTTTCCACCATTCCCATTGAGGGCAGCCTTGTCAAAATATATGGTAAAAAGAATATGTTGCACTTGATTGAAGATCTAAACAATGCTTCTTATAAAGTGTTGTTTGCTGATGTAGATGCTGACAATTTCATTGGATTTGCTAATGGTAAAGAACATAGGATGGATAAATAAAAGTGCATTGATATAGTAGGTTCTCCTTGGACCTTTCTATTTGATGGAGCTTGCTCCAAATTTGGAAATGGTGTTGGTATAGTTTTGCTTTCTCCTAGCTTAGAAGAGTTTCCTTTTTCCTTAAAACTTAATTTTGAATTCACTAACAATATTGCTGAGTATGAGGCATTGTTATTGAATTTAAGTATTGCATGGAAGTATGGAGTGAAGGATATTGTTGCCAAGGGGGATTCGAGAGCTAGTTGTTAAGCAAGTAAGCAAGTTATATGCCACAAAAAAATCAACGTACGAAAACAATATAAGCATGATGTTTGGGACTTGATTGAAATGTTTGATTCCTTTAACATTGTTTACCATGATAGAAATATTAATGATGCTGCTGATAAGTTGGTTGTACTTGGATCTAGATTTGACAATTGTAACGTTTTACCTTTTTTGAATATAACATTGAAGTGCTAACAAGGCCAGCTGTCCTGGATAATGTGAAACATTGGCAAATTTTTGATGATGATGCACAAGTGTTGAGGTTCTTACAATGCCATGGTGAGTTTAAAAATTAGAATATTGATTGGGAACCAATGGTGTGTATGACTGAAGGAAGAGAAACTTTGTTTGGAAAAGATATCATCCAATTGAAAACAAACACCATTCCTAGAGGTCTTGTGGCACTTGAGGCAAATTTTAACAATGTTGATTGCATCATAAATAGAAAGATGTATGTTTCAAGGGATGTGGAAGAACATGACTTGGGAACAAAGGAAAAACCAAGGAAGGTTTGGTTGGGCAGAAATTTAAGTAAGGAAGAAAAACAGTCCTATGCCCAACTCTTGAAGAAATATCAAGACTGCCTTGCTTGGTCCTACTCAGAGTTGAAAGCATATAGAGAAGATTTATTTCAGCATGAGATCCCTCTTGAAGAAAATGCCAAACCATTCAGATAGAGGAAAAGGCCAATTAATCCACTTCTCTCCATGAAAATGCAAGAGGAATTAAAGAAATTGAGAGATGGAGGTATTATTCAGCCCACTAGATACTCATCTTGGGTTGAAAACCTTGTGCCAGTCAGAAAAAAGAATGGAGACATCAAACTTTGTGTGGATTTTAGGAATCTAAATAAAGTATCCATGAAGGAAAACTATCCCTTGCCAAACATGGAAAAAAATTTGCAACTTGTGATAGGATTAGAATTGCTCTCCACTTTGGATGGTTTCTTTGGATACAATCAAGTAGTTGTCAAAGAATCGAAAAGACTTAAGACAACATTCGCTAATCCTTGGGGACATATGTTTTTGTTAGGATGCCCTTTTGATTGATGAATTCGGTGCCAATTTTCAAAGGGAAATGGATGTTTCCTTTTCTAGTTACATCAATGAGTTTATTGCAGTCTACCAAGATGATGTGACTATTTTTTCAAGGCAGTGAGGAGACCATTTGCAACACCTAGAGAAGATGCTGATCAGATGTAGGGAATATGGCATTTCTCTTAATCCAAAGAAGTGTCATTTTGGCATGCAAAAGGCCAAGTTTCTGGGGCATATTGTATCAAAGGATGGTGTCATGATAGACCCTGAAAGAGTGGAAGCAATCAACAAAGTGCCTATCCCAAGAACCAAGAAAGGTATCCAATATTTCTTTAGTCAAATCAATTTTATTAGAAGGTCTGTTCCAATTTTGCTTTGAGTTGACTCTCCTAATCACAAGCATGATAAAAAAGGATCAAGTTATCATGTGGGAGAAGCATACCATTCAAGCGTTTGAAGGAATAACAGATGCACTTAAGCATGCACCTGTTTTGGAAGCTCCAAACTATAAGAGGCCTTTCCAAATATTTTCTTTTGCTTCTGAATTTACTATTGCTTCAGTTTTGTTACAAAAGGATGAGAATGGAGCTGAGAGGCCTATTTCCTTCTTTAGCAAGGCTTTACAAGTAGCTGAGTTGAAGTATACAATCATGGAAAAACAAGCATTTGCCTTGGTGAAAGCAACAAAGGTTTTTAGGCCTTATATATTGAGTTCAAAATTTGTTGCCTATGTTCCCCACACCATGGTTAAAGACATCTTATCATACATGGAGATATCAAGCAAGAGATGTAGATGGGTCGATAAATTACAAGAATATGATATGGATATCCAAACAACAAAGCTAGTAAGAGGCTTGGGTCTTGCCAAGCTCATGGCTGAGAGCAACTTGTAGAATATAGAAGTGAATCAGCTAGAGGAAGAAAGGGCAGATCTTCTTGAGATATTGATGAGTTATAAATGTTACAGGGATGTGATGTTCTACCTCAGACACCTATGCTATCCTAGTAATCTAAATAAAAATAAAAAAATATCCCTCAAGTGGCTTCTCAAAAATATATCATAACGCACCTTGGGTCAAGCTTGGAAGAACCCTGAAGGTGTCCTCTTGAAATGTATAATTGAAGATGAAGCTCCCAAGTTGATTGCTGATTTCCATGGGGGAGTTTGTGGAGGAAATTTTGTTGGGAGGGTGATAGAACATAAGATTTTGAGAGCTAGTTATTGGTCACCTACTCTTTTTAAAGATGCAACCCAGCTAGTTAGAAAGTGTGATAGTTGCCAACATTTCTCTGGAAGACTAAAAGCTTTAGGCTCCCTTCCTTTGTAGCCTGTATCAATTGAATCCCCTTTCAAACAATGGGGAATGGACTTCATTGGTGAGATTTTAGATCCTCCTAGTGCTGGTCATAAATGGATCCTTGTAGAATCGATTATTTTGCAAAGTGGGTTGAAGCAATTCCATCTAGAAAGGAAACACACCAAGTGGTAATGGATTTCTTATTGAATCATATCATATGCAGATTTGGTGTTCCAGTTAAGATTGTATCTGATAATGCCATGTGATTTAGAGCCAAACCTTTAATGGCAACGTCAATGAATATGGGATAAATCTGAATTATTCTTCAAACTACAATCCCCAAGGCAATGGAAAAGTTGAGTCTTAATAAGAACTTTCTGAAGATCATTAGAAGGACCTTGGAAATAAAAAAGAAGAAGTGGGGAGACCAATTGAAATTTGCATTTTGGGCTGATAGAATAATTCCTAAAAGAGCAACTAGTAAGATCCCATTTGAATTGGTGTAAGGAACTCAAGCATTTCTGCCCTTACATCTGCAATTATCCTCATTTCAGTTTTCTCAACAGTTGGAAGATCAAGAGCATGTCCAATATGAATCAACAATCAATCATATCATTGAGTTGGATGAAGAAAGAAGAGCCTCTCATCAAAGGCATATCATATTTAGAGAGAAATTGAAGAGGTTGTTTGATAAGAAGGTCACTCTTAGAGCCTTCAATGTTGGAGATCTGGTTTTTTTATGGGATAGTAGGCATGAAGACAAGGGCAAGCATGGAAATTTTGATGCATTATGGATGGGCCCTTATGCCATTGACATTAGAATTGGTGAGCACACCTTTTTTCTCAAGGATCTAGATGGGGATTTGTTGGAGCTTCTTGTTAATGGCAGACATTTAAAACATTTCTTGGATTAAATCCCCAAGTAAGGTATGCACAAGTTGTATATTTGTATAGTATTTGTTCTTGCTTTGTTTCTTGTTGTTGGTTGGTGTGTGGTTTGCCCTTTTGTCCTTGGAAACCTTTTATGGGTGGTTTTCTCGGTCCTTTTTTTTGTCGTATTTATGGTTTTTGGGCTGTATTTGTGTTCTGACTCCTTTGCCCAATGGTTTTTGGCACTTGGTCTACATTTTTTCCTTGTGGCACTTGTTGGGAGTGCCCATCCCCAAGCAGGAGCCAATGTTAGTGCAAATTATGAACATGCATATTTTTGCCCGATTTTCCATGACCAATGTTATACATAAATGGTTTTATTTTTTGGGTGGTGGTTTGCAATTGGGTTTTTTCAGTTGAATGCTTTCAAAATGCTCATAATATTGTTATTATTTTGCCTGTTCTGAAATAATTTTTTAAATTTGCCCACATTTGTGCCCTAATTTCTTCATTATTTACAGGTTGTGTTATTTTTCCTTTGTCAAAATCATGAAAAAACTCAAGTTTGATTGAATCTCAAGTTTTTGCAAGTGTTTCCCCAATCCCATGCTTGAAAACAATGTCAAAAATGGTTCAGTTGATTTAAAATTATAAAAATCCGCCTTCTTTGTCGAAAATTTCAATTTCTAGGGCATCCGGTGATTTTTTGACGTTTTGACAGTCATACACGGATGTATTCTACCCGTCAAATTCATCATCACAATATTATTGTAGCTTGGTGGGCTCCTATTGGCTAGAGATGGTCGAATTATTTATAACTTGTTGTTTTTGAAATTTTTGGCTAAGGGAAAATTTTGACCCATGGCTCTACCTTTTTACAATGAGGTGTCTACGTGGCACGTGCTAGATGGCTGAAGGATTGGCAGGTAGGAGAGGTTCCTTAGGAATTTTTATTTTATTTTGAAAAATTCTCAAATTCAAGTTTTTGCTCAAAGGCCCGCATCGAATAAGGAGTGGACACGTGTCCAAAAATAAAAAGGTGGAAGAAGGGGCCAAGGGAAAGTCTTATGAATTTTTGCCTTTGTGTTTGCAAGGAGAAAAATGAAAGATGGTCCCATGACCAATGAGGATCCAACATGTGGCACGTCCTAGGTAGTCAAAGGGAGAGCGCGGGCCCGAGGAGAAGTTTGAAATTTTGTAAAATTGGCAGGGAGGTCTGATGGCAAAGTGGGAGGCTTGGACCCGCGGTGAGGAAGAGAATGGGTGTTTGGGCCCACGGAAAATTTTAAGCAAAATTTCCCTTTTTAAAAAAGTGTCAAGATTCATAAAATGAGCCCGTAGTTTTCGGTGGGGCCCACATGTGGACACGTGGTGGGTCCAGGGGAGAAGCGGAGAATTTTTACAAAATTTTCCAAAATTAAAAAGGGGTCGCAAATGCATTTTAAAGGATGGGGGCCTGATCCAATGGTATTTTGACACGTATAATGCCTTATCTAATGGTCAAAAAGGGTATATTCAGGGATCTCACTGCCACTTGGAGGGTCGATCAGAAATTTGATCAAAATCGATGTCAACTCAGTGCATTCTCTCTTTTGGCCGCCATGGGAGCTCCAAGAAACTTGGAAATCAAGTTTTTGCACCAAATTACATCAAATTTTATATGATTTTGTATCCTTTCGGCCTTCTAAGTGCAATGGAACTATTTTCATGAGCTAATTTGATGATCTATGATGTTTTTGGTGTAATTTTTACCTTATCTTGTAAAAAATGTAAAAAATGAAAATCGAAAGTTGCAGAGGTGAAATGATGAGGGGGAAAGGTCAAAAATGATAACTAAAACATGATGGCATGCCTAAATGACAAAAACATAACTCTAGGATGGATAAGGATTTGAATTTTTGTAATATTTTAAACTTTTTGTGCATCCTGGCAATATGCAAGATGTTTTTAGTTTTATGTCATTTTCAAGAAAGGATAAGGGTTTTGTAACAAATTTGATCTCTCAAGAATATTATTTACTTGGGAGGAAAGACTCCAAGTTGGAATTGAGTATATATGATATTTTTAGAGGATTTGAGATAAAGGAGAGAAAAAGGACGGATAATTTTTTCAAGGAAGAAACAGGAAGAAGCCCATTTTTCCTCCGAGAAAGCTTCCCGAGATCCATTTTCAATGCCATTTTTGTATCGATTTTATCATGTTGAGTTGGTTTCAGTTATACACCATCAACAGATCTGAGATTTTTCTTATAGCACTCCCCTAATGATTTATTTGATCAAATTTTTGATTATTTGGTGTAATCTCTTGGCAAATTTTGTATATGCTTGTGTTTCAAAATGATTTCAATTTGTGTTTCTTACTCATGTTGCAGTCTTATATTTAGGATCTCTTTGATTATATAGGGTCTCATTTCTTGTTGATGGTTTAATGGAATTTTCAATATTATATTCATAAGAGTCTTCATTTGATAGAAGATAAACAAATTTAAAATCATTTTACTTTCTTTGAATATTGAGATTGTTTGTAACCTTTGGGTGCACCTTAGGTCATGATCAAATAGGGATTCCTAGATACTTTGTTGGTATTTTTCTTCAAGATTTTATGGTAGGTTATCAAAGGTTATGTGGAAGAGTGTAGATTTGGGCCTCCATTTAGTTCACATATCCTGGTTGAATGAGTATTTCAAACCCATTGAGAAATCTCTGTTGTTTAGGTGCTTTGGAAAATCTCTTGCAAAGGTTCTTAAAGAATTTGGTAATTCCTATCTAGTCTTGTCTAAACATCTCCAAACAATATTTCACTCAAACTAACTCATCTTACCAATACTACCCCTGCATTTCATTGTGTGTCAATAAAATATTACAATCCATTCACAAAAATGCACAAAGTATATCAGATTTTATCATGTCTCCAACAAATTTAACCTTGTCTTGAAAGCATTTCCATCATTTAGTAGTGACAACTCTTTTGAGTTTGAGTAATGGATAACTGATCATGTTTTCCTAAGGCTATCTCCATACAATGTGTAAAGTATAAGGATATCTCCACCTCCTTCATCAAACAAAGACTCCAATATAGGTTCTCTTACCTTGGTTGAAAGGCACAACCTAGAATATTGAGGATTAGATCAAAATCCTTTTGAGGTGCTACCCACTCCTTCAAATCTTGAGTGTTAACAAGTCAGATAGATGTGCTCCCAGCTTCAAATGACACACAAATCATTTATCTGCCCTTGAGTGTCCTGTAAATCCATGATGCTACTTGAGTTGTGAAGGAGATTAAGTTTGGGTACCAACAATAGGTATGCCAAATAACTTACCAAGAACCTCTATGGGCAGGGCCTTTTTTCATCCTACTTGTCAACTACTTTAGCGTGTATCTTGTGCTACTGATTACGATCGTCCTTTTTCAAAGGGAATTGATTTACCTAATGATGTTTGCCACAGCTTATAACAGCCTCCTACAAGTCCCTTTCTAAGCTCAAATTTATTTCCATCCCTAGAATTATCATTTTGATCACCATAGGACTTCTGTTCGTTATCATTGTTCTTAACAAAGTTGTTCTGCATTACCAAATGAGACTTGTTTGTTTCTTATTTCTTATTAGTATCGGATGAAAACTTAATTTTCATTCCAAATTTCTTCCATACCCCTTTCTTAGGTGCAAGAGATGATGAAGAGGAGTTGGGGATTTTCTTCCTTACTTCCTCCTTATGAGAAAAAAATTTCCTTCAATTTATGTTCTTGCCTTATGGCCTTTTCAACTAACCCTTCCATCGTGGTTGGGCTTTTGTAAACATCCACCTCTCCTCCTATAACGAGATTCAATCCCATGATGAATTTTTGTATCCCGAACTTCTCGTCAATTTGATAATGAGGTACATACCTAAGGAGTTTAGTGAACCACTCCCAATACTCGATTCATAATTAGCTTTACGTGAGCTAAGTTCTAGAATTCAGTCATTTTCTAATCATAGTAAAGTTATGCGTAACCAACGTTGCCTAAAGCAACCTTTAAATTGATCCCATGTGATATTAGTTTCATCAATGTTTAACTCAGCCTTATGGATGTCCCACCATGAAGATCCATCATGGAAAAGTTGATATGCTCCCATATCACATTTGTTTCTTCCGATAAATTCCATATTGCAAAGTATTTATCCATTTCATTGAGCCAATTCTCAGCTCCATCTCCTAATGTGGTGCCATCAAACTTGGGTGGACTTATCCTTTTTTTGTCATTAGTGAGTTCAGCTGCTAGCCTAGCCATTTTGTTCTCAGGATGATCATGTATGTTCACATTGTTATTATCAACACCTAAATTGGCATTGTCGTTTAGAGGTGGCTAATTATTTTTACCAAAGATCTTCTTCCTCCTCATTGCCCATTAATTGTTGTTCAAGTACATCCAAATGATCTCTTGTGTCCAACAGGGCAGCAAGGATCACATCAAGTTTTTGGGTGGTTTCTTCTCCTTCCTTAGGTGGAGGATTATTCACAACATTTCCTCTTGTTCTAACCATTTTCTGTTAACAAGAAAATTTAAGTTTCATCAGATTATGGACACAATAGGTCCAAGAGCTACAACCTTCATCTCTGATACCAAGATGTAACATTCCCATTTTAAGACTTTAGAAACAAGGGAATTTTTATTTTGAAACATAATGTTCTCTGTTCTAAATAAAACATCATTTAGAACACACATTCCTTTCTAATCAATCTCATGACAGATAACCATATGCAGCTCAAATGATGACTCGGTATGCTACTAATTTCTCATTCTATGACTCGACACCAACCGATCTCTCATGTTAACTCAAAGTATATAATACTTTATGTATACTATGTATACTTGGTTTCCTACCCAATTTTGGGTACTTGAGTGATCGGTTTAAAAGCCTATCTAAATATTTGTTATCAATATTCATCTCGCCAACAAGTTGCTTTAAACTAGGTGACATAGGATAACGCAACTAGCAACTTACGATACTTTGGCCAAATATTTTCAACATACTTTTCATGTTACTATTCCTAGATGAAATACTTGTCATTCAAGAATACGCCTTCACTTCACTCTTCTCGTTATCTAGAATGGTAATTAATGGCTACCATCAGTCCACTTTCCCAAGGTTTAACCCTAGCTCAAGTTAGCAACATAATATATTATAGAAGACACTCATGACAACTTAGGGTATATGGGCATACTCGGCTGACCTAAGTCAACCGAATGTGCCAGGTACTGAGTCATAGAAAGATACTACCTATCTTAAACATGCTACTAACTTGACCTAGAGAGAAACTAAGTTCAATTCCAAACGTGTGTAGATATAGATGAACAAATACGAAGGGTGTTCCAACATGTCAACGTAATAATGTATACAAGTTCAAATGAAACACAAGGCTCCAATAAAGGTTTAGAAGCACACAAAGAAATGAATGCCAATTCAGAATAACACCAGCCTTGAATACAAGTTTCAGAATGAAATACAGAGCTTCAAATACAAGTTTCGCATGCATGTTACCATTAAACTAGCACAAAGAAAGTCTCCCAAAAACTAACATTACTATGTAATGGATTTACATCCCAAAAACCACATAGATTCATAAAAAATGAAAGTAATTAACCGTAAAAATCATGTAAAAATTTATCTCATTAGAGCAGAATTGTTTTAATGAATCACTTAGAATAAAGCAAGAAATCTTAATGGATACAAACCTATCATGCTTGATAAGTGCCTCTGCCCGCTAATTCGAAGGAGACTTCCAAATCGAGCTTCCCACTCTTTCTCTTCTCCATGAAAGATCAAAACCAAACATCTTTTCTTCCAATGCCTCATATACATTCCTTTGATCAAAAATAGACTAGAGAAACCATAAATAGCCTCAAGTAGAATTCAAACTTGTATTGGAGCCTTGTGTTTTGTTTGAGATTGTATTGGAGCATTCGTGTTTGTTCTGAGCTTGTATTGGAGCTTTTTGTTATTATGAACTTTTGTTCAAAGTTTCGTGTTCGACACTGTACTCGTATTCTATACTTACGTATTCTGAACTTGTAGTTGAGTCAATGTGTTTGGATCTGTACTTATATTCTGAGCTAGAGATTTACTCTTATTCAAGGATTTGAAAATTATTTCAACTTGTTTTGGGGACTGTCTGCTTTCGAAATAGACTTGAGAGATTAGTTTTGGTTTGAATTTGATCTAGTAATATCTTTTGAGATCTTCTCCTTTTAGCTTCTTGTTGGAATGGTTGTGGTTCTCGAAACTTGTATTCAAGGTTGGTGTTGTTCTAAACTAGCATTCATTGATTTGTGTGGTTCTTAACCTATATTAGAGCCTTGTGTTTCATTTGAACTTGTATATAATGTTACAGATTGACATGTGGCAACACCCTTCTATATTTGTTCATGTAGATCTACACACATTTGGACTTGAACTTAGTTTCTCTCTAGGTCAAGTTAGTAGCATGTTTAAGATAGGTAGTAGCTTTCTATGACTCAGGGTACCTTGGCACATTCGGTTGACTTAGGTCAGCCGAGTATGCCCATATACCCTAAGTTGTTGTTAGTGTCTTCCTATAGTAAATTATGTTGCTAACTTGAGCTAGGGTCAAACATTGGGCAAGTGGATTGATGGTAGTCAGTAAAGACAAATCTAGATAAAAAGAGTGAGGTGAAGGATGTATTCTGGAATGATGAGTATGCCATCTAGGAATAGTAACATGAACAATATGTTGAAAATATTTGGCCAAAGTATCACAAGCTACTGGTTGCATTTTCCTATGTCACCTAGTTTAAAGTAACGTGATGTCAGATGAATATTAGTAACAAATATTCAAATAGGTTCTTTAAACATATCACTCAATACCCAAAATTGGGTAGGAAACCAAGTATACATAGTATACATAAAGTATTATATACTTTGAGTTAACATGAGAGATCGGTTGGTAACCGAGTCATGGAATGAGAGATCGCTAGCATACCGAGTCATTAGAGCTGCATATGGTTATCTGTTATGAGATTTATTGGTAAGGAATGTTTGTTTTAAATGATGTTTTATTTAGAACAAAGAACATTATGTTTCAAAAAAAAATCCCTTGTTTCTAAAGTCTTAAAATGGGAATGTTACACTCTTCCTCCTTTTATCTGGTAGGTGCTTGTATTTATAGCCCTTATCAACATCATCAAACCTTTGCAGGATTTGTTGATCCATTACCAAGTGTCCAAGGTGGTCCTTTATGGGAGCATGCTTCTTCAAGCCCGAGCTCTCCACTCCTTACATTGATGGTCTTCTGGAAACTTCCATCGTAGGGTATATTCCTTCTTAGGACAACCTGTCACTAGGCTGAACCTTATCTATTCCACATGCGTAGTTGGGTCATGCTTTTCTCATGCTCTACCTGATGTGTCAAATATGGCTAAGTCTTGAAACCTTTGTTTTGTCTTATGTGCATGCCACTTGCTCTGTTAAACCCTACTAGAACCCTGTCCTACGCACTTTCTCCTTACGCACCCTTTCTTGAATAGGCCTTGTGTGCCCACACACCTTCTTATTCTTGGCCAATATTTTACAGTGCCCAAAATCACCCCAAATTATGGTTATTCTCTCGCCTACAAGAAGATTCCCTCAAAGAATATAGAAAGATAGAAAAGAATGACGGAATTGAAGAATATGGTAAGAATGAAAGAATAGGGGAAACTCTGGCTACCACTACAAGAGGAGAGGAAAGTTCTTCCTTAACTCTACTTCAAATTTATCCCAAGTATCCACTTCATTTTGTGTTTGTTGACAAAGGTTGCTAACTAGGGCACTCACTTCATCAATACCATGCTCCTCTCACTTGGTACTCATAGTTTTGACAACCTCGTATAATTATCTACCAATATCCTCAAGTGCATCCATCCGATGAGTGATCTGTGGATATAATTCTTTAAGCCAATTTTTAATTGAGCCTCACAAGGTCTCAATAGCCTCTTATTTCTTCTCCACTTTGTCTATAATTTTATCCCTCTCAACCCTATTCCTCTTGTTCTTTTCTTGAAATTATTTTAGATTTGCCTCATAAGTGGAGACCAAGATACTTTCCACTCTATCTCTATCTACACAGTTGTCATAGGAAGCATATGCTACAAACACAATGACCTTTACATTGGAGAGGATCTTATTGTATTGAGAAACAATTGCCACCACCTTCATTTTATCCTCCTTTTCCTGGTGCGCTAACACCTCTTCTATAGATTCTAGTGCTAAAGGTTTCCTCTCCATGGTGAAGATGTGAGATCTTCTAGGCACTGTAGGCTTGATTCATATTTCTAGGTGGTTGGAGTCAAGTTTGGATGCTTCAAGATAATAGTGCTTGTGATCATCTCCACCTTCTTGGATACCTCATGTACCCTTGCATTTTCTTCCTTTAACTCCCACCTTAGCTGCATGTTGACTAATTCTTCATGTTTTAACTCCTTAGTTCTTTCTAGGAGCTCTTCATCCTTCTTCTCTAGCTCTACCTCTAGAACCTTTACTCTTTCGTTACTCGCGAATGCCTATCTTCAATTTCAACTGATACTTTGTTCAACGCGTTGTAGAATTGCTCATCAAATAGCTGCTAAGTGTTTACCAAGGGGTTGGTTCCTTTAGACTTTGACATTTCCATCAAATCCCCTTAGATTACTTCAAACTCAAGCTCATCGAGGTGGGACTCAAATGCACGTGAAAGCATTTTCCTTGTCCATGTGTATGTACCTTCTACATCAAATGAATTCATGACAATGAGTTGATTTGTTGGAATGGTGCTTTTGAAGTGTGTGCACAACACCTTGTTTGGATAATCAATATAATCAATTCTTGGTCTCTGAATCTCCATGCACCTTCCTCATGTACTCATGCCCTTAGGAATACATTCCATCAAACTCGGGGCTCCTCCCGTGCTTCCGTGATATTTTTCCACGATTTCTTCCTTATCTTTGTTCATTACCAATTCAACATTGTGATCTAACTCTTGTTCTACCAAGGCTTCAATGATTTTCATCACTTCTTTTTCCACCACCTTTTTATTTGCTCCTACGTGGGGCTTGGAGTCTGAATTTTTGTACTCACTTCTTTTCTTCCTCCCCTATCTTAGGTTCCTTCCTCCTCCTAACTACCCTTCCTCCGTGTGAAGAGAAAATCATTTTCCTCTTCTCCGCCCTATTCCTCTCGAATCATGCACATCAAACACTTTGGTTGTTTCTAGGATCCTTTGGGTTTATCTTCTTCATCCTCATTCCTCTCACATTTGTAGGCCTCTAGGTCCTTTGTTTCCTCCAAATCAGTCTCCTTTATCACCTTTTGTTTCTTCTTAGCTATGGATTACATTATAGGAGATTATGTTCTTTCTTCTTCCTTCTCTAGTGATCTCTACTTTGTGATATGAATTTATTTTTCAGGTGCCTCCTCTCTTACTAGGGACCTCTTCCTGCACATGTAAGTACTAGTTCTAGCGCTTGTCCCTGGGGCACCCACTTGTGGCATAATTTAGACACGTGGTGCCTTCTTCCCTTATACCTCTTCTTTTCCTTTCAGCGTGGGCTTCTTTCTTCCCATGGGGTCTTTAAGAATGGAGACATCACATTCCAAGTATGTGCCCTTCTCAAAATTTGGTATTATGTGTAGATATACCCTTTCCGTGGTCTCTCATGTTATTGGAAAAGTTAGGGGCTTTGTCATTTGAAATTTGTGGGAGACATACCTCTCCACATACACACACTTCTTGGGGTAAACAAGATTTTTTCCAGCTCTCCCGTGGTCTTGATCTACCTCACTAGGGTTGAACCTTGGTCTTTTGGCTTCTTTAAACCTATTTACCCCTACTTGGAAATATTGAGTAGTGAAAGAGAAGGGAAGCTTGCACTAGGGGCCCATGTTTTCATCTCACAATGCGAAATGCTTTGGTACACTATGAATTCACTTATCTATCAATGAGCACTCGCTAGCTACTCTAGGATCCTCCACTCCACCTTGAATGCATCCCTTAAGCTCTTATACAAATTTTCTAGGTGTGCCTTATGATTAGTCATCATGCTATTGTAAGTGTACTTTGAAAATATTTTCGTGGCCAAGGGGTCTTCCTTCGTATATTCACAAACAAACTTATCTGCTACATCTGGCACTCCGATCTCTGAAAACACAATTGTCAAGAGGATATTGCCAAAAATTATCTTGTCTCCTTCCTACATACTACTGAGAATTTCATTTACGATAAAGGAATACAAGTTGTAGATGGTACCTTCTGATATTTTCCTACACACATTTAACTTGGCCTTATTTACCTATGTCCACCATTCTTGGTCATTTAGCTTTTTCAATAGACACGCAACCATTCTCATAATAGGGCCTTGGATTTTCGTGATATAAAAGTATTGTGACCCCTTCTTATAATCATATGTGGAGATAATTACTTTAATGGCTTCCTTGTCACTCAGGTCATCATCTATACTTTCTCCTTCGAGATGATCCCTGTGAATTTTGAAATCAACTAAGGAGTTATGCACATCTTGTGCCCTGTGAAGTAAAAGTGGTCCTCATGTACGTGTGACATTAACCATTGATAGAGGCACTTAGGATTTCCAAAATAAGGCAACTCATAGAGTTGCAATAATCCTATAGTCATTTTTAACCCTATCACAAAAGAAAGGAACCCCATGCACGCCGACCTATCACCCAACAGATGTTGGGCACTCACCCGAGGCATGCGTGGGTGCCGAGTCTCTCTTTTATGTGAGTTTAGTGGGAAACATCATCATCTATGATTTTTTCTTAAGAGATTTAAAAGGATTTAAGACATACAAGAACCATAGAGCTCAGAATGGCCTCTAGATCCTTGCAGTCATTATAGATAGAAATTACTTAACAAATTATATAACTTGTACCATAATAGAAAGAAGTATACAAGCATCCATACTTAGCATAAACATAAATGAAAGAGAACCTATGAGAAATACGTATGCATCAAAATCATTGATATTCATATTCATATAATTGGTAACCTCATTACATCCATGGAGCCATTACAGAATGTCATAGAGAAGTAGACCATAGTCATGCATTACAACTAGACTAATGTAGCTAGGCTATCAAAAGAAAAATTGCAATCCCCATACCCATTATACATTCTTTCCCAAATACCATTACCCACTAACAGAGTTCTTGCAGTATTTCTGCAAAGCTCTACCCTCTTCTAGTTCTATTCCTATTTACTTAGTAGGTGCTTATATTTATAGCCTTTATAGGTTGCCAACTCATCCTCCAACGACCCTCAGATCCGATGCCAAGTGTCTGAATGTGTTCCTCCATGTGATCATGCTCTTCTAGGCATGAGCTTTCCACTTTTCACCATGATGTGCTTCTAGAAGCTTCTACCGCAGGCATGCTCCTTCCTAGGCCAACCTGTCACTAGGATGGCACCTTATCCACTCAGCATGCATAGTCGGGTCATGCTTTTCACGTGTTCTATCCCGAATGCCCAATTTGGCTAAGTCTCAAACCCTTGGTTATGTCTCGTGTGTGTCGCATACGTCACAGCTTCCTTAAACCCTTTTCTTAAACCCTTCCCTATGTGCTTTTTCCTTGCACACCTCTCTTCAACTAGGACCTATGCACCTACGTGCCTTTTGTACTTAGCCAACATTCTAGGGGCCCAAAAATCATGTCTTCTCCAAATTTACTTTTACCTTATCACTATAGATAGGTAAACCCTTTGGTGTCCTCTTGTTTGTTGGGCACACTAACTCTAACACCAATTCCTTTTTTGTTGTGTTTATGTGATGGTTGTAATCGGTTACCATCATGATTCTTAAGTGGAACTCCCATTCTTTCTTGAGAAAACCCCATCTAGGTACTACATCTTTACGTATCGTATTCATTCATGCTTTTCTACCTTCTCCAAGCTTAAACCTCAAACTTGTGAGAAAACCCTTTTCATCCCGTGCCCTAGCTAGAAACCCTAGTTGGGATAACCTTGTTCATAAGATGGCACTTCTCCACAATTTTTTTCTATGCCCGTTAACTTCTTTCCTTCTAGTTTTCAGATCAAATCTAGTCACTCACAACTTAATTCCTCAAATGTTTCTTCACACAGATCAACTCTAAAAACCCTAGTCCACAAGAGCATTATTTTTTAGTATTCGCAATGTCCATAATGAAATTCCCAACCTTTTGTTTATATCTTTCCATTATTTTTAGCATTAAATGATAATTCACCTACCACCGTACTTTAACACTTATTGCATATTTTTCCACTAAGCCGCACTCTAGCGCCCCCACTCACGCGCCCAACCTTGCGCAAAAATCCTACAACCTTCTAGCACACAAACAATCTATCTAATAGAAGACTCTTACGCGTGCATTACCATCACCGAAGGTATTTCTTCCTCCCTTGTATGTGGAACCAAGATGTATTATTATCCTGACACCAACCATCCTTGTTCACCCTTTTTTTTCACAGGGCCATCCATGTGCTTCCTTTCACAGGGCCATTCAATCTGGGCTTTCCAACGCAATCCTTTATGGTAATTTCACACCTTACACTTTCTATCACATCATTCCACCCCACACTAAAATGATGTGCGGTCCTCTATGCATTCATAACCTTTAAAAATTAATGAGGTTACCAGCGCCCAAAGCACAACACAAAACAACAATGAGAAAGGGAAACACAAGAAAAGAAAAATGAATTAAAGGAAGTCCTAACATATCTGGCAATACTGCCTTATTACAAACACCAAGAAAACTTATTTATAATAGGGCTTTAGCCTACTCCCATTGAAGTGTCTTGAAATCTCATCCCATCCAAAGACTTATAACTAGCACATGCCTAAATCAAGGATGTATGATATGATGTAGGGACCCAAAAATGGACTTTTTAGGATGACACAAAACTTGGAATCATATAGTAGCACCATCTGCCCAACCTCAAAAATTTTGTTCTTAATGTGATGATCATGCCATGCCTTTTGTTTTTATTTTTCAGTCTTCTGCTCCACTAAGCAAGTGACCATCTTTCATCCAATTACATTAACTTGTCAATTCTTTCTTCCAGTGCTTTTTCATCAACCAATCCTCCTACGCATGATATACATAGAGAAGGTAACATGAATTCAACTGGTAGGATAACCTCCATGCCAAACACTAATTGAAACGGTGTGGCCTTATTTAACCTCTTGTAGGTTTTCCTATATGCCCAAAGAACGACTGATACTTTGTCATCCCAATCTTGTCTACGAATGTCACAAATTTTTGTTAGGGTATGACTTAGTATTTTGTTAAATGCCTTCGTGGTTCCATTTTCTTGTGGATGGTAAGAGGTATTATTTTGATGATCCACCATGAATTCATCTAATATAATCCTTACTAGTCTCATTTAAGAAATGTGTACCCCTACCACTAGTCAAACTTAAAGGGCACCCATACCTTGTAATAATGTTTTCCCACAAAAACCATGTTGCAGTAGCTATTGTATAATCCTTGGTATGTGTTGCTTCTACCCACCTTGTCAAGTAATTTGTGTAAGTGATTATATAACGTGATCCAGTCCTATGCGTGGCCAGTGTAATAGGGACTAGGAAGTCTATAGCCCACATCTCAAATGTCTCGGTGTTGGGAATAGGGTATAAAGGCATTTCATCTCTTTGGTTTTCTGACAATGGTCACACGCCTTGCAATATTTGTTGTAGTCTTGATATATGGTCTCCCACCATAATCCAACCATCAATATCTTGCATGTAGTGGCGTTGCCTATATAGTGTCCACCTGAACTACCTCCATGTGCCTCTTCTATTATGGCTAGGCGTTCATGTTCTAGCACACACCAGCGCAAAATCTCATCACATCCTAATTTGTATAAATCCCCACTAATCAACATGTAGGGCGTGGAGTGTATAGCTAACTACTTTTTATCCAATGCCTTCATTCCTTCTGATGTTATACCTATATTTCAAATAATGCAATATCTTCTAAGTCTAAGGGCGTGCACCACAACCTAAATAGTTGTGTATATGGATTGGTATCCTCAATGCTTTGTGCATCCTCTCCTGAATCGATTCTAGACAAATGATCAGGTCTAGAATTACTTTTTCATGGTTTGACAACCATAGTGAACTCGAATTCTTAGAACAATAGTACCCACTAACATATGTGCCCTTGTAAAATGGGCTTGTTCACTATATATTTCAATGCCATATGGTAAATGTAAAATATAAAAGGGGTTTCTAGTAGATATTGTCTAAACTTGTTAAGCACGTAGAGCATTGGCAATGCCTTGCACTCGCCATAGTATAGTTCTACTCCACTAGTGTCAAATTCATGGTTGCAAAGCATAAAGGATGATCAACAATCCCTTCACTAGGTTGTGTAAGTACTACTCCAATGGCAGTTCTTGAGGCATCAACATGAACATGGAAGGGATTATCCCAAGAGGGGAATCATAGTATGGGTGTGGTGATAAGCCTATCCTTTAAAGTGTTAAATTCCTTCTATTGCGCCTCTCCCCAAAGGAAGGCACTCTTGTGTCTAAGTAACTCTTCTAAAGGCACAACGATCTTGGCATATCCCTTGATGAACTTCCTGTAGTAACCCATGTGTCTAAGGAATCCACGCATTGTGCTTTGACTAGTAGGCTCCCCTAATCCCACAATTACTGCAACTTTGGTGGGATCTACTAGTAAGCCCTCCCTACATATGATGTGCCCCAATAATGTTCCAAACGGGGTAGAAAAGACATGTTTCTTAATGTTGAGGATATCCTCAATTTCCGACACCTTTCAACATCAACCTTAAGTTATCACAATGGTCCTTCACTAACCCATATTGTCTAATCATCCAAGTAAACTTGAATAAATTTATGGATGAAGTCCTGGAAAGCTTGCACCACAATGCATGAGAACATAGCAGGCACATTCTTCAACCCAAAAGGCATGACTGTATAGGAAAACCTTCCCCACTCAGTGGAAAAATTCATCTTCCTCTATTCCTCTTTCACAATCCTTACTTGGTTATAGCCAGATAATCCATTTGTGAAAGAGTAGATGTCACATCCTACCACTCCCTCTAATATTTCTTCAGTAAATGGGGTTGGGAAAGGATCAATGACACACACTACATTCAGGTCCTTGCAATCAACATAGATCCTTATCCTCCTATCCTTCTTGATACTAATTACCATTGGACTTATCCATTCCAACTCTTTCACAACCTCAATGATACATGATGATATAATTTTGTCTATCTCCTCCTTTACCTTTACGTGTAAATTAGGATTCATCTAGTATGGCCTCTTCATGATTCGGTGTGCACCTTCCTTCAGCTTTATCCTCATCTCCCTAAAGGAATGGTGAATTCATTTAAGCTCATGGTACCTACATGGGAACAAATCTTGGAATTCATGTAATAGATCAATGATTTTAGAGACTTCTTTCTCCGAACAATAGTCTCTAATGATTACCTCCTTGGGTTCTACTCCTGAGCTGATGTTAACCTTTTTCATCTTTAAAGGTTCATGGTAGGCATGTTCCCACTCATCAAAGCTATCTATGACTTTGTACACCCCTCCGTAATGCTTAACATCTAAGTTTTCCACCTCTTCACCATCAATAACATACACCATATTCCCCTTTTCTTTATCTATACACACACGCTTAAGTTATATCTCTTTTGTTTCTTCTTCCTCAAAGTGCACCTCTAGACCAGTTCACCTATAAATTATTGTATTACATCTTCTACCATAGCACTATCCCATGTAAAGTGCTTGAATACCTGTGATTCCTTATGTATTGATGGCTTTTTACTTTGATACTCAAATGTTTGAATGAGATCAGCTATCAATTATTTCCAATTACCAATTTGACGACGTATCTCCAAGTGGATATACCACATGTGCACACAACCTTGTAGGGTGGAGTACAACATGTGAACCCATAACGAAGGTGGTAATGCTTCTATGCTTCCCATCTAGGCTGTCTCACATGCTTGGATATAGAAGGAAGTGGTATCTTTACCATGGTAGTCTTTTATATCAAGTGGGCATGTTGCTCCCACAAAACCCTATGGAGATGGCAATTCTCACCTCACATCATTCCAAGAGGTTCTCCCAATGTGTCACCCACCAGTGCATAGTAGTTCTAGGTAGGTTGTAGTTAAAAATTTTCCTCCTTTCCTTCTCATTTCTCAAGTGGGCCTCCATTTCTCGTAAGAAATATTCCAAATTATCCCCTCCGAGTAACTTGGTATTTTTCTTCCTCCTAGGTGCTGGAATATACATGCCTTTATCACCTTGGTTACCAATCCTCTTAAATTTCATCTGATTAAATCATAGGTCCCTTGTGCCCAATTTTCACATGCCATGCTTGTGGTATCACTCATAGATTGGGCATCCACAATTTCAATAACTCCTGTAGGGTGAATTATCTCGGGATCTCGATGCGGTGCAAGTAGATTCGGTCAAGGACTTCTTCTCCCAACTTCTCTTTGTATGGCACCAAATTCCCATCTATCAAAGGGATGACCACCCATTCCTCCTTGTTCTCGAAACTAATATATCCTTTGTTAAACCTTATGTCAACATTATTCTTGTAACACCATGGGTGCTAGAAGCAATCGTGGGAAGTTTTCTACCTCGACGAGCACCAAGAACTCAAATTCCTTAATAAACTTGACCTCTTGAATGGTGAAAGACACATCTTTTAAGAAATTGATGGGCATTTCCTTCTTATTTTCCATATATAGCACATTAAAGATGGTTGTAATGTGGGCTTTCCCATATGATGCCAAGCATCTAAGGTAAGAACATTCACTTCTTCTCTTGTGTCAATGAGGATATTACTCAGGAGCCCTCCATAAACAACTGCATTCAAAGTAATTTATTTTTCATACTCAAGGCTGTGTGGAGAAAGGTTTGCATGTAAAACTTGTCTCTCACGCTCCACTCTAGTGCATGGTACCTTCTTCCTTAGCCATTCTCCCAACAAGGGAATAATATTCTCTTGCCTTAACATTTTACATACTTCTTTGACCTCATCCAAGTCACTTCTTGGAACCTCGTTATCCTTCCGCTGTCCCACCTAGCCTCAATTACTTTTTGAGACACTGCATCTCCCATTATAAACTTAAAATTACATCCATAGTCTCCTGGTATAATTATTTCTAATGGGCTAGGTCTGGGTACTTTCCATGTGGCACCTCTTCTCTAGAAACTAATGTCCCTATTCTCGGCATATCCTTAGCATGCGCACCTCTACACGTATTGTCACTAAGATGGCTCTAGCTCGACTCACGTGCCACTCTTGGTATCCATTATGAATTGTCCCTTTTACACTCACCATAGCAGTACCTTTATCTTTCTGGTACTTGTAGTTCATATGCTCATAGAGTTCTTGATACTCTTCATACTATTGCTTCTTCTAACACCACGAGCATTGTAATAGACAAGGAAAATCACATTTATAATTCTCTGTAGATCCAAAATTATAACATGTTCCCTACATGAACTCACTTCTTCCTCATATGTGGTTTCGACGACCCCAAAAATACTCTGTGAGAAATTCTTCCACATGCACCTCCATCTGTGCATCCTTGATAATAGTGGTCAATTCCTTAGAACTACTTAAA
This sequence comes from Taxus wallichiana var. yunnanensis, assembly GCA_018340775.1. NCBI lineage: Eukaryota > Viridiplantae > Streptophyta > Pinopsida > Cupressales > Taxaceae > Taxus > Taxus wallichiana. The sequence goes on along the minus strand of CM031238.1, from coordinate 461,145,451 downwards.
AGCTTGGTATGGCACACACCATGATCAATGGCCTCATGGATCTTGTCAATAAGCCTAAAATCCTTAGTATCATGGGTTGTAGAGGTGTAGATCTTACATTAGCAAGTTACATTCTTTTGAATTACATGTTTTAACAAGGGACATCTACTCGTATCATGGTTCTCATGAAAATATCATAATCTCCATCGCTATGGCATGTATTGCCTTTCGTGGGTAGTTATCCTTGGCATGCCCCTCTACTTCACAATTCCTACACCACATTCCACTGCGAGTCTCATGGGCTACATTTTCAGATAACATTTCCACCAACTTACACATAGCAGTGATTTGAGCCTCTAGAAATGGGCTAACACCAGTATCAATGCTTCTAACAGCTTCAGTGCGTATAGTAACTTCTAGTGCCTTGCGTGGGTATGTGAAAGTATTATGAGATAATGCTCTTGTAAATGGTGTTATCAACCCTCCAAAAAACATTAAACATGCTGTGAAGGGTGAATGTCATATGACATTTTTGATAGGAGAGTATTAAACCATGCGTCATACTCCCACACACTCTCTACCATTCCCTACTGAATCTCATTTAGGGTGTTAATGCTCTTCTGTTCAAAATCAAGGATGTGGAATTCTGCTAGGAAGGCATTTTTCAATGTGGTGTAATCTACCACCATCTGATGGGGGTCATACTTCCTATATGAGCTATGCGTATTCCCTGACATCATCGTTGCAAATTGATTGACCTTCTATTGTGGGGTCATGATCCCCTTCACACGTCATAGCAACTCACACTTGTGAACATGTTCCGTAACATCCTCTATGCCCTTGGAGTTTGAAAAGTGTAAGGACGTCTCAAATATTAATTGAGGAGGTGGCCGAGACCCCTTCCTCTTGGTTCATATCCTTAGTTTCCTCCATTTTTTCATCAACCGGATCCATTAGATCCACTAGTCTACCGCATGACCCTCTTGTGGCCAATAATGGGCCTAAAGTGGCCATGTGCCTAGTATACACAATGTCCCACTAAACTATACACCAAGGGTCTATGAGATTGTTCCACTACTAGATGTATTCCCAACGCCGGTCTCCGATGCATTTCCCAAGCCTTATATATTTTTGCCTTGTCTGAAAATTCCTCCAAACACTGGGATAAAGTGTACAGCCATAGAAGTTCCAAACAAGAAATTATACCTCCTAGGTGTCAATTGGTCACTCCCACCGATACCAACTATGTTATCAACACTCCTCTAATTTGGAAAACCAAGTGCCAAGGTTTGGTCACTAGGTGGGTTTAGATGCACGCCAACGACTCTTCTCTCTCCATGCAAAAAACTCTCATCAAAAGACGAAGGGGTATCTCTCCTATGCTTGCTGATATGGGGTAACACAGACTTCTCAGGTTCCATGTCCTCTACGTGAACCTCAAATCCTTCCCATAATGTCTACCTCCATAGATCTATCACACTTGTAACCTCATATTGTCTAGCAATCTCCCTTTCACATGCTTCAACATACTTGAGCCATCCCTCCTCCCTTTATTTATCAATTGCAATATATTCCATCTTCCCCCACCCTAACTTCCTCACCTAACACTCAGGAAGGTTTATCCAGCCATTGTAAATGTTCTAAACTCAAGGTAATGATCAAGATACTTATCGCTAAAGGAATAACATGTAGAAATGATCCTTTAGAATCCCACAAAAACTCAAACTTAGTGACTTCAAGACAATAATATGTATAAATAACATATTCTAGAATGTATTTGGCTAGTAATCCTTTTAAATAATGAGCCACAACACGAGTCTAAATCAAATCTACATCTTGTAGCCTCTGGTAATCTTCTTGGGTCCACACACACGATCTATAATACCAGCTTGATCTAGATGCATATGCTGAGATCCATTCATACAACTCTACTGGGAAGCAATAGAAGAAATTTTCATACAACTCATGGTAGAGGTTCTCTTCTACCCATCTGCATGCATAAAACTTAGGCCCAGTGTTGAATCTCTAAGAAAATTCTTCCTCCATGCTCTTGAACCATGATTCAATACTTTCCAAAGTTAGGCATTCTATCATCACTCATTGCATAGATCATGATGTATGTTATTTCCCACTACAAATTTGAAAAGATGTCCCAATAATGGAACCAATATGTAGTCATTTTTACACCCACCAAGAACAAGGGAACCCCATGTGTGCCGACCTATCACCCGGTAGGTGTTGGGCACTCACCCGAGGCACACGCGGTCTCCGAGTCTCTCTTTTATGTGAGTTAAGTGGGAAACATCATATATGATAGGAGATTAAAAAGAGTGAGTGGGAATGAGACATGCATTTATCATAGAACTTAGAATGGCTTCTAGACAAATGTAGTCATCCCAGACTGAATGGTACTTAACAAATTATAGAGAGGAACCAAAACATAAAGGAAATTCATAAGGATTTATATTCATTCCATAAACATTCATGAATCATAATTATAAGATATAAACATGGATTATAAACATTAATAACCATATTCATCAAGTCTGGTAACCTCATTATATTCATTGGATTCATTACAGACTACCTCAGCTGTGCAAACCAAAGTCATACATCATATATGGATTTATACCCATCAGTTCTCAAGAGAAAATTTAAAATCCTAACCCCTTATTACATCCTTTTCCTATTGATCCCTACCCAACTTATGGAGCTCTCAAAGTATTCCTTAATGGCTTTGCTTCCTTCTTCTTCTCTCTTCCTCTCTTCATCCTTTTCTCTAGTGGGTGATTGTATTTATATCCCTTCTCAACATCATCAAGCCTTCACGAGAATTTTCATTCTGTTTCTAAGTTTCCAAGGTGGTCCTTCATGGGAGCATGCTTCTTCAGCCCGATCTCTCCACTCCTTACAATGATGGTCTTTTGGAAGCTTCCATCATAGGTTATATTCCTTCTTAGGCCAACCTGTCACTAGGATGGCACCTTATCTATTCCACATGTGTAGTTCGGTCATGCTTTTCTTGTGCTATATATGATGTGTTCAATATGGCTAAGTCTTGAAACCTTTTTTCTGTCTTGTGCACATGCCCTTACTCTATTAAACCCTAATATAACCTTGTCCTATGCACCTTCTCTTTGTGTGTCCTTTATTAAATAAGCCTTGTGTTCCCAAGCACCTTCTTATACTTGGCCAATATTTTAGGGGTCCAACACTCAAATTTCTCTCTTGATATCTCTTTTTACACCCTTTTCCTCTACCCGAGCATATCTACATATAGCTTTATCATCCACCTTCATGCCTTCCTGAAGTAATAGATTAGTTACCAAGTGTCCATATGGTACTTCAATGGAGCATGCTTCTTCCCATCCAAGATAGCCACTCTCTGTAATGATGTATTTTTGGATCCTTTAATCACATGGAATATTCCTTCCTTGACCTTCAAGTTTCTAGGTGGCACCTTCTTCACTCCACATGCTCAGTTGGGTCACACTTTTCTCACGTGCTTCCTAGGATGTTGAATATGGCTAAGTCCTAAAACCCCTTCCTTTTCCTTACGTGTGTGCCTTGGGTTCTGCTAAACCCTTCTAAAACCCTATCCTACGTGCCTTTACCCCGTGTGCCCTTCTTAATATAGGTCCCACATGCCCACGTGCCTTCTTTTACTTATCCAATATTCTTGAGACCCAACACTTGGAGTAAACAAAGAAGTGAAATTCATTATTAATTCTGTGAGGAGGTTTCCCTCTTATGGAATTGCTTCGACTAATATGAATTGAATTATCCTTTTTAGATTCATCACTGATATTTTGTAGAGTTGTAAATTCTCAGCTCTAGTCTCATATACTTCAAATATCTAGTTTTCCATAAGGTGTGAATCACCCAACACCCTAATATTAAGAGCACCCATTATTTTGGCTACAATGAGACCAAGTAGAAGGGCTTCATACTCAACCCCATTATTTGTGCACTCAAAGTTTAATTTTAAGGAAAAAGGTAGAATCTTTCCCTCATGAAAGGTAAGAATCACACCTACCCTAGTGCTAAAATGACACTTGGATCCATCAAAATGGAGATTCCAACAATTACTTGGAAAAATGGATGTTGGATCATCCTTTGAATCTTCCTCCTTTACCTCAGTTACCTCAACCATACAAACCTCATCTGCTAGAAGAGAACCAAGTCCTAGGGTATGTCCCATACCCATAGAATTGAATGGAAGAAGGATAAGTAAATCCTTCTCCAATAGCTTGACAATATTTGCAGTGGCTCTTAATTATACTATCTCTATGATGATGGTTTCATCTTTGACTGTCAAATTCCTTCAATCAAACCCATGACTTCTAATTCCACTTTAGGAACTAAATTTTCCTCTGGTACTGAGCTTGTAGATTTATTTAAATAATCGTAGGAAGATCAAACTCAGAGTGGATTCCTAGCCTCTTTTTCAAGTTATCTAGGTGTATTTCTAAGGGTTTTGGATCACCTTGCGCCATAAATACCTTCCCTAAATGTAGGAATCTAACTTCCTAAAACAAAGTGGAGGGAATCACCTTCATACGATGAATCAAAGGATGACCAAGGATCATATTATATTTGGTTTCTCAATCGACGTTTTACGGAGGATTTCATAGTCTCTTAGCGTGTTTCATGTTGAAGAGCAATTGGTCTCTCCATAACCTAGATTTTAAAGGAAAGAGAAGGGAACTATGTTAATTATTTCCCTATCATCAATCATCACATACTTTATGTAGTTATTGTAAATCCAAAATTGTAAAAACAATGTTGGATTACCTCTATGAGCTATTTTAGCATCCGTGGGCATCTTGTTGATGTCAAATAAAAATATAACATCTCTTTCAGGCTTCCCTAGTGGATAGACATCAAATTCAACATGGTTTATTTGTGCTTCTGGAGAAGGGGTGACGTTAATCAAATGACCAAGACCTAGTGCTTCTAGTAGAGTGACTTTGTGAGAAAGGGAATTCTTTAACATATTTAATAAGGAAATGTGAGAGAAATTCTTGGTTAAGTCATTGATCAAGTCATAAGCTCCTATTGGCTTGCCTAGCATATCACGAATGTCATTTGATATAGTTGGGTAGATCGGGATTGGCTGTGAAGAATAATCCTTGGTTCTAGTGGCAACATTAATTTGAGGTTTAATGTCCAACTCCACTAACCCCATAATTTTCATTTGTTGGCAACCATCCAAAGGAGGTGCCACTTGTGGGTTTGACAAAGTTGAGGCTTCATAATCGTGGGTTCCTATTACTATTATTTTGTTTTAACCATTGGGATATATTCTACCATCCTTTAGACACATGGGGAGAGGATTGTTACAGATTATGAGTGATGTTTTTATGGAGATACCGCCCCATATAGGTTTATTTGAGTTGGCATTATCAAGTTTTCCAAAAACATGTCAAAAATAATTGTCTTTGATCATCTAGAAAACACTTTGTAAAAACTTGTTACAATTGTGGCATGTTCTTGTGGAAAGTTATTGCATCATGCCCACAAACCCCATGGAAACCGTAATATAAATTAGGATTATAATATCAAGGCCTTTGGTTTGCACCTTTTTGTGGTTTGAAATTATGGTTATTGTATAGTTGTTGATTGTTATAGTTAAAATTTCAAACCCTTGGCCTTGGTTTTGAAATTAGTTTGGATACCCACCGGTATTGGTTAGGGATTTGGGTATGTGTTTGTGTTTAATGCTAAGGTTGTTGTTTTTGTTGATGGTTAAAATATATAGTGTTGATCGAGGGCATGAAGTTATTATTTCATTGATTTTTTCCATTGTTATTGTTGTTGTTTGAAGTACTTGTATTGGGAGCATTAACAACGTTAGGTTTTTTAGGTTTGTCCGTCACACCATCCATCATGAATCCACAATTATTATTAAAGATTTTTATTCCTTGTTTGTTATTCGTGTTGTTGGAGTAACCAAGGTTATTTTGATTAGGGGTGACTAACCTTCTATTAGCTCCATAAGTCCTATAACCACTATTAATGGCTACTTGGTAAATTTGAAGAGCACCCTCTAGTACCTCTTCATAGATATTTAGCAGGAACTTTTGAACTTCTTCCTTTGTCTCCATATTGAGGGAGCGGAGGAAAAAATCACAAAGCTCTATCCGATCCATATTTGGAATGATTGCAGAGGAGTAAAAAACTTGTTGCCACCTCTGAATGAAGTGGGCTGCAGACTCAGTGTGCTCTTGTTTGATATGAAGGAATTATTTGATTCATGTTCTATATAGTATTTTCATATCAAAATCCTTAAAAAAATTTGATACAAGTTGCTTGAAGAAGTGTATTGAAGCCTTTGGTATCCTATAGTACCAATTGAGAGAAATACCTTTCAGCATACTAGGGAGAATTTTCACAACTGCGTCCCATGGGAGCAACTCTTGAATGACGATCACGTAATCTTTGATTTGGGATTTAGGATTTCCCTCCCCTTTTAATTTTGGAAGATCGAAGAAAGGGTCTTAGGAACATGTATTTCTAGATGGAGAAGTCTAGATGCTCCTTAATTGCGTACATTTCCACCATTAAAGATCCTTTCTAGGGAGGTGGAGGTTACATTGGTTACTTGAAATGGGACATCGTAAAATTTTTTTTGGGTGTATGGCATCCCATGTGGCTATCAATATGGACCTAGGTAAGTATAAATATTTCCTGTAGAGATTTAGAATACATGTGTATGTAGGGGGTTGATTACTTTAATATGGAATCAAAGGCACAAAGCTAGGGAACATTTCATTTCCAATTGGTATGATGTTTGAGATTGCACTTCTAGCTGGTGCTTATTGTAGATATCAATATGTGGCATGAGGGGGCATACACAAGGTTCCCATTCCATCCAGAAATCTACAGGGTTTGGAGTACCCATATAAACTAGAGGATTCTGTGTATTTGTATATAATTATGTGGATAGGGAGAAGTTCTTTCTTGCACTGTGTATGAATTTTGAGCATTTTGGGAAAGCTCTAGCTCCTTGAATTTTTCTACCAACATAAAGATAACATCATCCATTAATGGGGTGGTGGTTTTCTTAGGTGCTTTTTGTTGAACCCTTGGAGGTTGTTTAGGAGTGTGGTATCCTACTATGAATTGTTCACTATGATGCCACCCTCATTAGCAATATTTTCAGTTGGTGGAGGGGTAGTATTATTCTTTTAGATGAGAATATCACCTTGTCCTTGTAACCTATCAAAATCTTAGTTCATATTCTAGATATGTTGTTCACTCCTAGCATATCATGCTAAGTATTCCTCATCTAGATGTAAGAAGTGGTTTGATTTCATGCTAATGGGTTGTCGAAACAATACCCAAGGAGATGAACTTACTTCCCCAGTTAAATTCATGTTGTTTGAACTTGATTTCTTGTGAGGATAAGTATGTGTGATTTGGTCAAGTTCCTCAATACATACAAAAGAACCAACATTTTTTCCCTCAAGAAGAGGGTTTTGAGTAGTTGATCAGTTGTCCTCCCAAGTGTAGAGTGAAGGTGACTGTTGTAGTATACCTATTTGGTATTTGTACATCTCAAAACCTAGGATGGGTCGACCGTACTCATCATCTCCTGACATATTTAGGGGTATAAGAATACCCATAGAATAAAGGATGGATGAACAATGTGGAAACATTTAGAGACTAGCTCTTCATGTTGGTTTAGCAATTTGTACTATAGAAAATCAACATGTGAACTTCTTTGCACCCGACCTCTTGAGGTCTTGCCAAGAAAATCGGTGTAGAGTGGAAGTTAATGCAAGTGTGGTGATGGTGATCAAGTTATTTTGGAAATATTATGTCTTCAACATGTAATATCGAGATTTTGAGTCTAAGGTGAAGAATGCTCTCCTAACCTAAAGTGGTGTGATGGATCGATATGATATAATAGCTTCTCAGAGACTCCAATCAATATCAAGATCTATCAAGATTATGTTTATTGGTTTTGTAACATGTGTAAAATGACCTGCAAGTGCCTCGTATGAATTTCAAAACAAGGTCATGGAAGTGAGAATGAGATATGTAATGGAGCCACAGGGACTATGGGAAATTTTCCAGTCTAGTCTAGAAATTCTTAGTCTAATTGGATATTGTGTTTAGTAACGAAAGTTGTGAAATAATGTTTGGTGTAAGTGGTGAAGATTTGAATACTAATGTACCCAAACTAGTGTAAATTTCTAACTAGTCAGCAAGCTCATTGGGTTATGGGACCTGAGGATCATAACCACATACCCATGGAGGTTATGGCCCTTGTATGGTCATGTGCATAATCAAACCCTATTTCTAGGAGCAATCTAATAATCGTAGGATTAATTAGTAGTGATGTTTAGTGTATTTAGTTATTCTATTTTCTCTAGAAAAGTTACAAGTGTGTGCAAGACCATCAAACATAAACTTGTATCAATGTCAGTTATCAATTCTAGCACATTGGGTTGTGGGACCAAGGGATCACAACTGTACGTCTTTTCTTGTTGTGGACCATTGATGGTCATACAAAATGAAATTAGATAATTTTAATAATAAAACTATCAAAGGAAATATAATCTATGTTTTTGGCATTTTCACAATAAAAGAAAACTAATCTATCAAAGTAAATGTTTTTAATCTTTTCTAATTTTTAAGCAATACGCTGTAATCTAATAAATAAAATAAATAAAATTAATCATCCCGATGTAGCAGGTTACTTGTGTGAATATGTGAATCTAATATAAAATAAATAACCTAATCTAATCAAAACCCTTCAAACCCTACCTCGAGGTGAAAAACAAATCATGGCCCCGAAAGAGCTATTGTTCCCCAACTTCCCCAAAGAATGTTAGAGAGAAATTTCTAATGATTTGATATACTTGTAATTTACCAATCAATTAAAACAAACAATTTTTATACTCTATTTGATATGTAATTGAAACTAGTGATTTAAAATCGATAATTTAACAAGTAGAAAAACACACAATTCCAACCTGGATAAGCAAGAGATTTGGTGAATCTGTTGTATATGTAGCTTTCCCCTCAATTTTTTCCTTTCTTTCTCTAAGTTTTCATATGATTCCAAGGGATTGTGAATGCAAGAACAACGACAGGAGGATGGTGCCTAAGAAATGGCAGCTTGAAGGAAATATGGATGTAATGCAATTAGAAGAGATCTAAGCTTGGCTATGCAATTGCAAGAAATATTGTAGTAGAAATACAATGCAAGATATAAAAAAATTATCAAGTCCTTTTTCTTAAACACAAGCATGGAATATATAATAATTAAGGATGGGATGTGCCTTCATGCATAAGGCAAAAGAGGTAGTTCCAACTAACTAAAAACATGCAAAAATAGAAGAGGGAAGGAGGACCGAGCAATAAAAACTATCTTTAGATAATTTGGCTTACTGAGATGCATACTAAAAGTCAAATCATATATGTTTAAAAAACACATGAAAAAATCTTGAAATTTTGGTCAGGACTGTCGCCATGCATGGGCACCAATTTCAGAACTACCACCTAGGAAGGGCGGTGATCCTGACACTAAAGGACAAAACATGCACAGAACAAACCAGGAAGCTGGAAAAAGATGCATGAAGGCTATGTAAGGATGTATAGGCTATAAATATACTCTGTGAATGGGTTTTAGAGCTTGAACAACTTTTTGAAAGGACCTAAATCATCATTGGGGAATTTTTTAACCATTTTTTATCAATGTAACACATGTAATTTTGGGTGTGTACGTTCATCTAGTAAAATGTATCATCTAAAGATAGGGTAGCGATGGATTCTTTCAGGAAACAAAAGTTAGAGGATTGATTGCTGGAGAGAGGTGCGTCTATAAGTTAGTTAGCAATGGTTTATCCTTTAACAAATTTTTGATGTATGAATATGAGTTCTAGGTCTACATGAAGCATAAGTCAACATGTAGTACATTGATGTTGATAAGGCTTGGCGTACATGTAATGTGAGGGTCTGTATTGGTGACATTGAAAGTTTTTGGTTAAGTAGGTAATGGCGCAGTTTAGTGCTGACAAAAACTAAGACTAAGAAAATTTTCTTGGCATGAGTGTATCTAGTTTTGTAGTCCAAAAGAGTATAACTTATATAATAAACCACTTGCTCCTGTGTTGCTCATCACAATGAGTGAGAATGGCACCCAAGAAATGATCAGTAGAAAAAATGTACAGGTAAAATGGTTGTTCATCCTTAGGGGAAATGAGAATAGGTTGTTGGAGGAGGTATTATTTTAAGGCTTCAAAGGCTTCCTAGCATTCATCACCCCATTTGAAGGAGACATCCTTTTTGAGGAGATGATGAAATGGGTGGCAGCGGTTGGAAAGTTATGAAATAAAATGATGAATAAATTGTAACTTTCCTTGCAAATTATGCAATTGACGAAGGTCAAGTAGGCATAGGAATTTTGATAATAGCCTTGATTTTAGTGGGATCAACTTTTATGCCATGTAAAGAAACAATAAAACTAAGGAGCTTACCGAGAAAACAATGAAGACACACATCTTAAGTTGAAGGTGAACACAATACTTGATGAGGCATTCATAGATGACCTTAAGGACGGTAATGTGTTCGGCCCGATGTTTGGATTTGGTAAGAATATCATCAACATAATCTTCCAATATTCAATGTATGATGTCATGAAAGATATAATTCATAGCCCAGTGATATGTAGCACCAACGTTTTTAAGGCCGAAGGGCATGAATCGATAGCAGAAGGTCCCCAAAGGAGTTATGAATGTAGTTTTATTTTGATCTTCTAGGAAAGTAATATTTGGTTATTACCCGAGAAACAAGCCATGAGGGATAAAAACTCATGGCCGATGGTAATGAGATCAACTAGGTAGTTAATACTACCTAGAGGAATGTCATCTTTAGGGAAAGCTAAGTTAAGGTCATGGAAATCCATGCAAATGCGGATTCCCCCTATTGATTTTGTGATATGAATGATGTTAGAGATCCATTGGGGATAATCAATGGGTAGGATGAAGGAAACTGAAAGAAAGCATTAGATTTCTTATTTGATAAGAAGGGAAATATGAGGATGCATTTTTTACAGCCTCTATTTTACGGGTTTGTCTTCAGGAAGAGTTACAATATTGTGGACAACAATGTTTGCATCAATATCCAAATATCATCATAAGAACACGAAAAATATTTTCTATGATCCGGGAGGAAAAAAATCGAAGCTTCTTGTTCATTAGAATCTAAAGATTGTCCTATCTTTAGAATGTACGGGTCATCCTGAGCTCTAATATTGATTTCAATGGTTGATTCATTTAACATGGTTTGTGTCTCGAAGGTAATGACTGATGAATATAAGCATCTTCCACACCAAGGTAGGTGAGAATATAATCATCATCCCGATATTGAATAACATTAATAGAAGGTGTATCGTCATTGATCATGTCGGGATACATGAAGGGAATAGAAGAGGTAGCCTTGCTATATTGTGAATAAGTTATAGGTCCCAGAGAAATGGTGTTCACAAAAAAGTTATGAGAAATGGATTCTAGATCCATAGAATTTGTGGGTGAAGGTGGTGAAGTTGGTGAACAAGGTGAAGAAGGTTTATCATCCTCAATGAGTTTGACTCGGACCTTCTTAGGAGATGGTTCGAAGAGATAATACCACTATGGTCTTTGTGTATATGAGTAGTGTGAAGGATGAAAATATGGTGTAATTGTTCATAGAAACCGAATCCAAAACCATTCCATGCACAATGATGGATGAAGGTGTGGATGAAGCAATCTTTGGTTGGTGAGAGATTGGAGGTTAGATGAAAATGCTCACATTTGGGAAGGTGGCTCAGAAAGTAGGTAAAAGTATCAAGTCCCCTATATGTTAAGTTAGTGTGAAGGTGGGGAGGACCATAATGGAAAACCTTGCCTATGTGGTGATTATAGTGGGGATGTTGGCGAAGCTTACCATAATCCTAGGGAGTAAATAATGTGTTGATGTTGTCTAGGCGGTACTACCCTAGAGTGAGACATTTAAAAACACCTTATAAGGGATTTGTAGTTGGTATGTAGGTCATGGAAATGGAGGAATTACTAGAAAAATAGACATTGGTTGATTAAGAAGTAGATGGGTTAGCTACAGCGGCTATGATGACAGTGGGAATAGAGGAGTTAGGTGTGGGAGAGGTAGCGGTACTATTGGTGGATGGGGTCATGGGTGAAGGAGAGGTGGCGCAGTGGTAGATACTTTAACTAGTATAAGGACATCATTAGGTCTATAAAATATATTACAAATTTTGAATGGTGAAGGGTCAGCTGCAATTGTATAGTTATGTCCTTCATGTTTAAATTTTACATAGTGATGTAAGGTTGAATAACCACAACCCATGACGCGTATCCAAGGTCGGCCAAGAAAAAACTTGTACTTTGGAATTCCCCTACAATATGTAGAATAATTCTTGAACATTATGGGGGCCCACACGAATGTGGAGAATGATGGTGCCAAGGGTTGAAGTTATGACATCATTGAATGAATGTAACATAACTGGGTTATTATACATGTAATTAGCAGGGATGCATGTAGTCATTTTTATGTACTTAGAAACAACATTCTAATCCCATGTGCACTGACCTATCACCCAGCGAGCACTAGGCACTCACCCAAGGCACACGCGGGTGTCAAGCCCCTCCTTTATGTAAGTTTTATGAGAATACATCCCCTACTGATAGAAGCTTAGATGCAATAAGGTAAATAACCATGCATTCATTCTGAGGGTCTTAGGATCAGTTACTACATAAATGCATCCATTTAGATAACAAGGAAAATATCAAATAGATAAAAGATCTGATAATACAAAGAAAATGAACTAGGGTTTATTCCCATGAACAATGTATATATTTTAAAATAAATTCATATATTCATATTAATCTTTGTTCAGTAACCACATTACATTCCTTAAGTTTATTACGTACTAAATGTCTTAATGCAAATAAGACTTATACATTAGAATCCTAAACTATGATTTCTAGATTATAAAGATTTTCATAAACCCATCCATCTAGATATGTCACCGCTCCTATAGCCTTCTTAATGAGAATCCCTAGAAATCATCACTATTTTTTTAGAGCTTCACCTCTCCTCTTATTCTTCTCATCCTCTCTTGATATCTCCCTTGACACCATTTTCTTCTACCCAAGCATCTCTATATATAGATTTAGCATCCACCACCATGTTTTCCTGAAGTAATAGATCAATTGCCAAGTGTCCATGTCATCCTTCAATGGAGCATGCTTCCTCCCATCTGATATCTCCACTTTCTGCAATGATGTCTTTCTAGACCCTTCCATCGCATTGAATATTCCTTCATTTTCCATCGATTTTCCAAGCTGATATCTTATCCACTCCACATGCTCAGTTAGGTCACACTTTTCTTGTGTGCTTCTTAGGACACCAAATATGACTAAGTCTTGAAACACCTTCCTTTGCCTTGTGTGTGCACATTCGATTCAACTAAAACCTTCTAAAACCCTATCCTTTACGCCTTTAGCCCATTCACCCTTATCCATATAGGTCATGTGTACTCACGTGCCTTCTTATACTTAGCCAATATTCTGAGGCCCAACATCACCACACACTACGCTTGTTCTCTATCCTCACAAAAAATTCTCTTCAATGAATTAAGAAAGGTGGGCTCTGAATAGTTGGAAAAAGAATGAAGGAATGAAGAATTGGGAGAAAGAATGAAATAATGGGGAAATGAAGTAGAACATGTTAATTATTGAAGGAGGAGAAGGAAATCCTTCCCTATATCTACCTATAGCTTCTTCTAGGAATTAACCTCACTCTACACTTACTGACAGATGTCACCTACTAGGGTGATCACCTCCTTAAAGCTTAGCCCTTCCCCTTGGAACTCATTCTTTCAACAATTCCTTCCAGTTGTTTTCCCAAATCTTAGAGGGCATCCATCCTACGGGTGATTTGGGGGTATAATTCCTTCAGTTGGTTTTTGATTGATCCCTACAAGGTTTTGATAGCCTTTGATTTCTTCTCCACCTCATCCAAGATCCTATCACACTCTACTTTGTTCCCCTTATTCTTCTCCTAGAACTCCTTGAGTTTCATCTCATGTGTAGCGACCAAGATGCTTGCTACTCTATCTCTATCAACATAATTATCATAGGTAGCTTCAGCAACTTACACGGTGACCTTCACATCGGATAGGAATTTGGTATACCGAGAAACAATCTCTATCACCTTCATCTTTTCTTCTCTCTTTTGGCATGCCTGTGCTTCTTCAATGGACTCTAAGGTGAGTGGCCACCTCTCCATAGTGAGGCCAAATCTAAGGTGAACCGCCACCTCTCCGTGCACCTTTAAGGTTGATTCATATTTTTTCTTGGGTGGCACTAGGTCAGGATGCTTTAAAACAATAGCATATGTAATCATTTCAATTTTCTTGTGTAATTTGTGCACCCTTTCCTTCTCCTCTTTCAGTTCATGCCTTAACTATGCACTGATAAGTTATTCTCACTTCATGTCCTTTATTTTCTCAAGAATCTCCTCCTCCTTCTCTAAGTCCACCTCTAGGAATCTCACTCTATAATTCCTTCCAAAAATTCTGGCCTCAACCTCAACTGAAACTTTTTTAGTACATTACATACTTTCTCATCTGAAAATCATTGAGCATTAACCAAGGGATTTACTCCTTTTGTCTTTGGCACCTTCATTAGTACCCCTTAGCTTACCTCAAACTCAGGTTCATTGACATGGGATTTAAATGCGTAATATAACATCTCCCTGGTTTGTGGGTATACTCCTTCCACGTCAAATGAAGGCATGGCCAAGGGTTGTTCTCCAAGCATGGTACTCTAGAAGCACACACATAGCAACTTGCTTGGATTATTGATGTAACCCATTCCTTTCTGTTTTGTTTACACTATGATCTTCCCACCTATTGCCATATCCTTTGGAAAACTTACTGCTAGGCTAGGGTCTCCACACATGCTACCATATTCTTTTCAAATGCTTTCTTCCTCAATATCCTTCATCATTTCATCTGTGTTGTAGTCTACTTTCTGTCCCACTAACTTTTCGATGATTCCTATGACATCTCTCTCCTTGGCCTCTTCTATTTGTTCCTTAGTGAGGCTTGGGGTCCTCTTATCTCTTGTGTTTACTTCTACGCTCACCCCTTTTCCTTGAGCACCTACTTCTTCCTCACCATCCTTCCCTTCACTCCCTTCTTCTTCTGAATCATGTATATCATACATGGGATGATTATTAACTTCTTCATCCTCATTTTCATCCTTCTCACCCATGTAACCCTCTAAGTACTCTATTTCTTCTAAGTCTTCCCTTTCCATCACCTTTTGTTTCTTCCTAACTGGTGATGCCATTATAGGAGACTCTTTCTTCTATTTCTCTTCAGCGGATAATTCCCTCCTTGGTGAATCTTCTCTTATGAGGGGCTCCTCTTTCTCTAGCACCTCTTCTTTTGGGGTCTTCTCCTTCACTTGGGACTTCTTTATACGTGTGTAAGTGCTTGGCTTAGCACTTTTTCTCGTACACACATAGATTGTGCTGTTTGAAAACTTGGTTCCTTCTTCTCCTGCACCTCTTCTCTCTCCCTCTTATTTGGCATGGCCATCTTTCTTACTTTGGGATCTTCTAGGAATGGAGAAATCATTCATCATATAGGATCCATTCTCAAACTTTGGCCTTATGTGCAGATATACCCTTGTTGCATTCCTTTCGGTGATCGAAATGTTATTAGTTTATCATCTCCACTTTATGGGAGACATATTTCTCTACATATGCACACTTCTTCATATATACAAGATTTTGGCATACCTTGTAGTTGTCCCGATCTACCTCACTAAGGTCAAACCTTATTATCTTTTCCCCCTTTAAATGGTTGGCTCCCACTTGGAAGTATTGCGCAATGAAATAAAATGGTAGATTGCACCATGGAATCTTAGTCCCATCTATTAAGGTGAACTAGCTAATACAAAAATGTTGATATACAACAAAATCCACTTCCCCATCCATGAGCATGGGAAACTGCTTAGTATCGTCCACTCTTCCCCAAATGTGTCGTGCATCTACTTGTACCATTTTTCAGGGTGTGCCTTGTGAGTGGCCGTCATGGTTTCACAAGTATATTTCTAAAACCCTTTTTTGGGAAAGGGATTTTCTTCTAGACACTACCATACAAAATTTTCTCGCCCATCGGGTATGCCAATTGCTAGAGAAGATGATGATGAGGAGAATTTTTCTAAATAATATCTTCTCTCCCACTGTTGTGCGCTGCTAATGATCTCATCTTGAATGTAAGAAGATAAGTTGTAAATGGTGCCCTAAGAAATATTTTGGCATACATTCATCCATGCCTTGTTCACTTATCTCCACCTTTCTTGATCATTCATCTTGGTAACCAAGTGTGTGGCCATTCTTATAATAGTTTTAGGAATATCTGTGATATCGAAGTAACGTGAAACCTTCTTGTAGTAATAGGCCTCCACAGTTTCCTTGATGGCCTCCTTATCATCCAAGTTTTCATCTATTAAGTCTCCTTCATAAATAAGGCCAATTAAATTTGATATGAGTTTAGGAGTTATGCGCATTTTGTTTCCTACAAAATTGAAGTGGTCTTCGTGTATGCATGACATAAACCACTATTATAATCACTCGGGCTTGCCAAAATAGGGCAACTCATATAGTTGCAACAACCCGACCTTCTCCAAATTCACCTTCACTTCAAAGCTGTAGATAGGCATTCCTTCATGTGTCCTCTTATTAGTTAGATGAACCAATTCCAATGCCATATCTTTTTCTGTAGTACTTGTGTGATGATTGTAGTCACTTACGACCATCTTCCTTGAGTGTGATTCCCACTCTTTCCCTAGCAATACTCCATCTAGGTACTGCATTTATACATACCACTCTTCATTGGAACTAACAATGGAAACAGTTTGTTTTCCTTTACCCTTTCCCTTTTGTTTCTTTGTAGAGATGGTTTCCCTCTTTGGTTCCATTCTACTTTTCGAGTTAAAACTTACATTCCTCCTTGCTCTTGCTCTACTATTATTCTCAACTCTAAGAATAAACTTCATGAAGAATCCTCCTATCTTTGTGCCCTAGCTGTAAAACCATAACTAGGAAAACCCTTACAAAATATGGTGTACTCCAAAAGAACTCTCCCTATTCCCGTGTACTCCTTCCACTCTGGTTTTCAGATCAACCTAGTTGCACACTTATATCTCTACGATTCTTTTTCCTTCACACAAATCTTTGTGGATGCCCTAGTTTGCAAGATCTCTTCCACTTCGTAATTGTAAGGTAAAATAGTTATTCACTCGACCTCATACCTATATATTTTTCCTCCTTTCAAGAAATAAATACTATGCCACCTAAAAAATTACTTAGCATTAAATGTGGCTTTTTACACTAAAGCCAACCTTAAACACCCTTACCTATGTGCCCAATCCTACGTGAAAAAATCTTTATAACCTTTTGGCACGTAAAAATCCTTACTAACCGAAGACTCTTATGTGCACGTCTATAGGTACTGAAGGTACCACTTCTTTCCTTTATCAAAAATTTCCCTCACCTACCTAATTTTGTTCCTGTGCTCATACTTCTCTGTACATGGTCTTTATAATCCCTTACCCTGACAAAAACAATTCTTGTCCACCATTTTCCCACGCGCTTTCTATCCTTCAACCAGGCCATTTAGCTTTTATTTTCATCTTATTATTCACTTCGCACTACTCGCATTACTCCACCCCACACTAAATTAGATGTGTGGTCCTCTGCACATACATAATATTTTTGGAAGTAATAAGTAGTTACCAACGGACAAGGTGTAAAACAAAACATAAAGAAAGGAACAAGAAATGAGAAAGGGAAAGACAAGAAAAGAAAATTCATAAAGGGAAATCTTAAGATAACCGGAATTACTTGCCTTATTAACAAACACTAGGAAGGATTATTTTTAATAGGGCTTCAACCTACTCCCATTGAAATGGCCATGTAACTTCGTCTCATCTAGTTCTTGAATCGACATGCACTGAATCAAGGATGTATGAGATAATGTAAGGGCCCAACCAATATACTTTAAACTTCCCCAGGATGGGGAAGATATTTGGAATCATACAAATTAACCATCTCCCCAACCTCAAACTACTTGTTCTTGATCGGTGATCATGTCACCTTTTGTTTGGCCTTTTTAGTCTTCTGACTCCATCTAACAATTAATCGTCTCTCATCTAACTACATCAACTTATCGATATTTTCTTTGAGTTCTTATTGATAGGCCAATCCTCATGCGTGCATTATACAAAATGATGGTAACATGAATTCAACTAACAAAATATCATCTACACCAAACACCAATTAAAATAGTGTGTCCTTGTTCAATATTTTGTAGGTTGTCTTGTATGCCCATAGAACGGATGATACTTTTTCATCCTAATCTTGTCTTCTGACATCACAAATCTTTTTCAACATGTGACTTAGTATCTTATTAAATGCCTTAGCAATTCCATTTTCCTGTGGATGATAGGGGTATTATTTTGATGGACCACAATAAACTCTGCTACAAGAATCCTAATTGTTTCATTGATAAAATGTGTTCCCCTATCACTAGTAAGGCTCAAAGGACATCCATGTATGCTAATTAGGTTCTCCCATTAAAATCTAGTAGTTTTCACTGCAATGCAATCCTTTGTAGGCACTGATTCTACCCATTTTGTCAAGTAATCAATATAAGTAATGATGTATCACGAACTAGTCCTTCACATGGATAGGGAAATTGGCCATATAAAGTGGATTGCCCATTTTTCAAATGTCTCAGCACTAGCTGTTGGTTGCAAGGGAATTTCATCCCTCTTTCCAGGTTTTTCTAGGTGTTGATAATGGTCATAGGCCTTGTAAAATTCCATACAATCCTAGTAGATGGTTTATGACCAGAGCCCTATGGGTAGAATCTTTCATGTGGTTGCATTTGATGCATAATGTCCTCTAAAAATCCCACCATGTGCTTCCTCCATAATTACCACATGCTCATGTTCCAATATGTATTGGCACAAAACCTCATCATGTCCTAAATTATACAGATCTCCACTAATCAACATGTAAGGTGTGGCGTGTATATAAAATTGCTTCCTCTCTAGAGCCTTCATCTCTTCCAGTGCCATACCAATTTTCAAAAATATTGCAATATCTTCTAAGTCTGATGGTGCACGTTGAAATATAAATAGTTACTCATCTGCCATGGTATCCTCAATGCTTTACATGTTCTCCACCAAGTCAATATTTGATAAGTTGTCAAGTCCTTAATTGCTCTTCCCTTATTTTACCATAACTAAAAACTTAAATTTATGAAATAACAGGGACGTAACAACATATGTGCCCTTGAAGAACATGCTTGTTCACGAGGTATCTCAATGTCATGTGTTTTGTATAGAATACAAAATAAGTTTCCAATAGGTCTTGGCTGAAGTTATGTAGTACGCAGATCATTGGCAATGCCTCGCACTTAGTAGTGGTATAATTTTGTTATATTGGTATCAACTTCCTACTTGGAAAACATAGGGGTGATCAAAATCCCCGACTAGGTTGTGTTATTAATGCTCCAATGGTTGTTCCTGAGGAATCAACATGCACATGGAAATTCTTATCCCAAAAAGGAAAACACAGTATGGGCGCAATGAAATGTCTACCGTTAAAAGTGTCAAATTCCTTCTACTGCACCTCTCCTCAATGAAAGGCACTATTTTGATTTAGTAATTCTTCCAAGGGTGTGTAAATCTTAGCATATCATTTTATGAACTTCATGTAGTACCATGTATGCCTAAGAAATCCATTTACTACACTTTGACTAGTAGGCTCCCCCAATCCCACAATAACTACTACTTTGGTGGGATCTACTAAGAAGCCCTCTTTACATATAATATGTCCAAACATGGTTCCAAATGGAGTAGAATAGACACATTTCTTAATGTTGAGGGATATCCTCAATTTCTGACATCTCTCAAATATCAGCCTCAAATTTTCACAGTGGTCCTTCACTAGGTCATACACCATCGAATCATCCAGGTAGACTTGAAAAAACTTATGGATAAAGTCATGGAATTCTTATAACATGATACATGAGAAAAAAATGGGTGCATACTTAAATCCAAAAGGAATGATAGTGTTGGCAAAGCTTCCCCACTCAAACTTGGTGATGCCCTGAGAACCCATCCATGAAAGAATAGACCTTGCACCCAACTACTCCCTCCAAAATTTCTTCAGTAAAGGGGGTTGGGAAAGGATCGATGACACTCACTACATTTAGGTCCCTAAAGTCAACAGAGATCCTTATTCTTCCATCCTTCTTGATATTTATGACCATTGGGCTTATCCATTATGATTCCTCCATAACCTCAATGATGCCTGAAGTGATCATCTTATCTATTCCCTCCTTGACCCATACACGCAAGTTTGGATTCATCCGATAAGGCCTCTTCCAAATCAGGTGTGAACCTTCCTTCAACTTTATCCTCATCTCCCCCAAGGAATGGTGGATGCCTTTGAGCTCATGGTACACTCGTGGGAATAGATCTTGAAACTCGTGCAACAGATCAATGATTTTTGAAACCTCTTTCTCCTACCAATAATCACCAATGATATCTTCCTTAGTGTTTGTCTCTATCCCAATTTTAACCTTATTTGTTTTCAAGGGCTCATGGTAGGTGTGCTCTCGCTCATCAGTGCTATCTATGACTTTGTAAGTACCTCCAGAATGGTTAACATCCACAATTTCCATCTCTTCACCATCCATTACATAGAACATCTTCCCTTTTTCCTTTTCAATACCCGCATGCTCAAGTTGTATCTATTTTGATTGCTCTTCATCAAAGCGCATCTCCAAACTAGGTTCACCTAACAACTCTAGTAGAATATTTTCTACCATGGCACTATCTCCCATTGTAGGGCACTTAACAACTTGAAAAACCTCATCCACTAATGGCTTGGTACTCTGATACTCAAACTCTTGAATGAGATCAACCATTAAATACTACCAGTTCCTTTTCTGACGATGTGTCTCTGAGTTGATATATCATGCACGCGCACAACCTTGCAAAGTGGAATAAAACTTATGAACCCATAATGAAGGTGGTAAATCTTCTACGCTTCCCATCCTAGCCTTCTCATAAGCTTGGACATGGAACAAGGTGGGTTCTTTATCATGGTATTTTTGGATAATTGTGGGCACATTGATTCTGCATAACCTTTAAAAAAATGTGACTCTTATCTCGCGCCATTCCGTGAGACTATCGTGATGTGTTTTCCACCAACACGTTGTAGTCTAGAGAAATTTATAACTAAGCATACTTCTTCTTAGTCCTCATTTTTCAACCGAGCCTCCATTTCTCATAAGAAATCACCATGTATTTCTCCTCTAGCATAACTTTAGCTTCTATATTCCTAGGAACTTGACAAAGCGTGCCTTTGTGACCCTTGATACATATCCTCTAAATTTTTCCCAATCAACTCTTAAGTCATGTGTGCCCAATTGTCAAATGTTACACTAGTTGTATCCCTCATTGACTGAGCATATTTAAATTAGATGAATCCTTTTATAGGATGAATTACCTTAGGATATCTAATGGAGTGCACATAGATTTTGTCGAGGAATTCCTCTCCTAGGGGCTCAGTATAGGGATCTTACTTCCCATCTGTTAAAGGGATGATGACCCATTCCTCCTTATTCTCGAAATTAATATACCCCTTGTTAAACCATAGGTTGGCATTATTCTTATAACACCAATGGTTCCCAAGTAATATTGGGAAATTATCCACCTTGACAAGTGCCAAGACTTCAAAGTCCCCAGTGAACTTGGCTCCTTGAATAGTGATAACAACATCTTTCAAGAATCCAATGGGTATTTCCTTTGTCTTATTTTCCATATACAACACATTCGAAGATGGTTGTAATGTGGTCCTTCCCATTTGATGCCATGCATCCAATGTAATAACATTGACCTCCACTCATGTGTCAATGAGGAAATTTCTCAGAAGCCATCAATCAACAATTACATTTAATGTGATCTCTTTATCATAATCAAGGTTGTGAGGAGAAAGGTTGGCATGTAAAACCTACCTTTCACACTCTCTCCTAGTGCATGGTACCTTCTCCCATAACCATTACCATAGCAAGGGAATGATATTCTCCTACCTTAACTTTTACACATTTCCCTGACCTCATCCAAATCCTTCTACAGAGCCTCAAAATTATTCCTTTTCCCTAACTTCCTTTACTACTCCTTCAGAAATTGGATCTCCCCTTGAAAACTCTAAATCACATCCATAGTATTTTGATACACTTCCTTCTGATGAGTAGGGTCTAGATATTTACCATGTACTAGTTCTTCCCTAATGACCGCTTCTATCTTAACATCTCCCATCCACACACAACCTCTACTCACGTTGTCTCTAGTACATGTTCTAATCCTGACTCACGTGCCACTCTTAGCATTCACTAAGGGTCATCCTTCTTTATTCTCACCATCCCAACACATTTTTCTTTCCAATGTTATTGGCTCATGTGCTCAAATAACTCATGGAACTCCTTGTACTTATGTTACCTTCTCGCACCATGAGCACTGCAATAGATTAGGAAACTCATGCTTATAATGCTCTATAGACCCACAATTATAATAGGTTCCTCATGGGAACTCACTTCTTCCTCTTCCATGGTTACTGCGACCAAAAATCCTATGTAAAAACCTCTTCCACGTGCTCCTCCATATGTGTGCCATTCATGGCAGTGATCATCATCCTTGGAACTACTTGCAAGGTTAGTATGGTGCACACCAAGATCAATAACATCATGAATCTAGTCAATCAACATGTAATCCTTGGTATCATGGGTCAAAGAGGTACATATATTATAAGAGAAAGAAACATTCTTGCAGATTGTGCACTGTAGTAAAGGACATCTATTTACATCATGATCCCCATGAAAAATCTCATAGTCTACTGCCATGGCACGTACCAACTTCTGAGGAAAATATCCTTTGCATTCCCTTCCACTTCACAATTTGTACACCAAAGACCACTACAAACCTCATGCACTGAATTTGTAGATAGATTCTCCAACTTCTTGGCCATTACAACAATTTGAGCCTCTAGAAAAGGGCTAACACTAGTATCAACACTCCCAATATCCTCAGCGTGTAGGGTAGCTTCCAAGGCCTCATGTGGGTCTATGAAAGTATTGTGTGATAGTGTCATTATAAATAGTGTTATCAATCCCTCAACAAACCATTAAGCATGTTGAGAGGGGTAAATGTAATAGGATAGTTTTGACAAGAGAGTTTTGAACCATGCGTCATAGTCCTACACACTCTCTGGCATTCCTTATTAGATATCCTTTAGAGCTCGATGCTCTTCTCGCTCAAACTCATGGATATCAAACTCTTCTAGGAAGGTGTTCTTCAACATAGTGTAATCCACAACCATTTGATGTGGGTCATAATTTTGGTACCATTTGTGTGCGCGCCCTTGCAATCATTACAAACTGACTTTATTTTCACTCTAGGGTAGTGATTCCCATTACACACCACAACATTTCACATTTGTGTATGTTTTTCATGGAATCCTAAATAAATTTATAATCTAGTAAGTGCAAAGAGATTTCAAATAATACTTGTGGGGGTGGTTGTGGACCTTGTCCCGCTGATCCAGAACCTTGGTTTCCTTTGATGTTTCCTCTACCACAAGATCCACTAGACCCGGTAGGTCCCGTCCCACTTGACCCACTAGATCCTCTAGATATGCTAGGTTCACTAGGTCCTCTAGCTCCTCTACCATGAGATCTACGTCCCGTAGCCAAAAAAATGGCTTGAATTGGTCATGCCTAGTGTCTCCAACATTCAACTAAATTATGTGTCGATGGTTTTTAATATTGTCCCGATGCCGCTTGTGTGTCCCACACCACTTCTTGACATGATACCCAGGACCTTGTGTATTTGCACTCTTGTCAAAAATTCCTCCAAATAAAAGAATGATTTGTACAAAAATGGATGTCTCGAAATGAAACATTATATCTCCTAGGTGTAGATTGATTACTTCCACCAATACCAACCGAATTAGAAATACTTCTTCCTTGATCTAGAAAACCAAGTGTCGGTGTTGGTCACCAGTGGGTTCGATGTGCGTCCAACAAATCGTATTTCTTCGTGGATGAAATCTAATTAAAACTTGAAGGGGTTTGTCTCCTGCGCTTTCCAAGATGGGGTAACATATATTTCTTAGGTTCCACATCCTCTGCATGAACCTCAACTCATTCCCAAAATTTTTTCCTCTATAGATCCATCACTACTATAACCTCACTTTGTCTAGCCATCTCCCTTTCATGAGATTCAATATACTTGAGTCATCTCTCTTCCTTTTCCTTTTAAGCCATAATCTCTGTCATCTTCCACCACTCTAGATTCCTTTCCCAACGCTTAGATAAGCTTATCTGGCCATAGAAAATTCCTCTAAACTTAGGGTAATGATCAAGATCTTCATAACCAAAGGGATAACACATAAAAATGATCCTCTAGGTTCCTTCAAAAACTCGAACTCAACAAGCTCTTAGAAATAATACATAGAAATGGCATATTTTAGAGTATAACTTGTCAAAACTCCTTTCCACTAGTGATCAATAACACACATGAAATTCATATCTACATCTTGCAGCCTCTAGTAATCATCTTGGGTCTATATGCATGATCTATAATACTAGCTCGATCTAGATGCATTTGCTGAAAGCCATTCATATAGTTCTATTGGAAAACAATAGAAGAACATCTTGTACAACTCATGGTACATGTTATCTTCTACCCATCTACGTACATCAAACTCAGGTCCAGTGCTGAATCTTTGACCAAACTTTTCCTCCATGATTTTGAACCATCCTTCAACACTCTCCAAGGTCAGATGTACTTTCATCACACATCACAAGGACCAAGATGTATGTCATTTCTCAAAACAACATAAAAAAGAGGTCACGATAATGGAACCAAGATGTAGTCATTTTTATGTCCTTAGAAAAAACAATCTAATCCCATGCATGTCATCCTATCACCCAGCGGGAACTAGGAACTCACCCAAGGAATGCGCAGGTGTCGAGCCCCTCCTTTATGTGAGATTTTTTAGAATACATCCCTTATTTATAGAAGTTGTTATGTAAGAAGGGAAATAACCATGCATCTATTCTGAGGGTCTTAGGATGAGTTACTATATAAATGTATCCATTTAGATAACAAGGAAAATATCAAATAGATAACATATCTGATAATACAAAGAAAATGCACTAAGGTTTATGCCCATGAATAATGCATATATTTTAAAATAAATTCATTTATTCATATTAATCCCAGTTCAGTAACCACATTACATTCCTCAAGGTAATTACAGACCAAATGTCTTAATGTAGATAAGATTTATACATCAAAATATTAAACCATGCTTTCTAGATTATAGAGATGTTCATAGATGCATCCCTTTAGATATGTCACCTCTCCTATAGCCTTCCTAATGAAAATCCCTAGAACCCATCACTATTTTTGTATAGATTTACCTCTCCTCCTCTTCTTCTATACCTCTCTTGATACCTCTCTTGACACTATTTTCTTCTACCCAAGCATCTCTATATATAGCTTTAGAATGAACCGCCATGCTATCCTAAAGTAATAGATTGGTTTCCAATTGTCCCTATGGTCCTTCAATTGAGCATTCTTCCTCCCATCCTAGCTCTCCACTTTTTACAATGATGTCTTTCTGGATCCTTCCATTACATAGAATATTCCTTCTCATACCATTGAGTTCCTAGGCTGACACCTCATCCACTCCAAATGCTCAGTTGGGTTATGATTTTCCTGTGTGCTTCCTAGGATGTTAATTATGGCTAAGTCTTGAAACCCCTTCCTTTTCCTTACACATGCACATTAGGTTCTGCTAAACCATTATAAATCCTTGTTTTTCACGCCTTCACCCTACACGCCCTTATTAAAATAGCTCCCACACACTCATGCACCTTCTTGTAGTTAGTTAATATTCTAAGTCCCAACAATGCACATTTGGTTGGATTCATGGGAAGAGACAATGTTGATTCTGGAACTGCCATCAACCATAACATGTTGAACATGTATATTATCAATGTAGATGGATATGAAAATGGTGGGATCGGGATCATCATATTGGAGAGGTAAAATCTCATTGTTATAGAAACCGAGAGCGGATACTTGATGAGTGGTAGTGGGTGTAGATGAAGTGGTTGAATTTGTAAGAGAGATCACATGGTGAGGGGTGATAATGGAGGCCATAGATGTGGGGTCATTAGGTAAAACCTTTATGGATTGCATAACCTCCATGAGGGACTTTCGAAGAGGATCAAAGGTTTTGGACAAGGTCGTATAATGACATTTTGAGAGGATATTGGTACAACTATTTGATCATTGTACGATTAGCGACCCCATCGTAAATAGGGTATGTGGGACCTCGAATGGTAATTCTTGGTGCAGCTGCAAATGGTATAGTGGGAACATGATTGGTGGATAGGATATTTGATTTCTCCTTTCCTTTGTCTTTCTAAGTGTGAGTGGAAATGTTAACCATATTAATATGGGGTGAGGGAGTAGTTGAGGCATGATAGGTGTATCGACATGATACGAAATAGAATGAAGGAAAATGTTTTTGTGAAATAATTTAGGCGCATTGACATTTAGGTGGAGGTTTGTCTAATTCTCTTATTTAGACTATGTTGATCTCGAATGGTAGGGGTGGATAAAAAGGTTGTGGAGGTGGAAATGCGGGTCGGCTTAATAGGCAAGTGGTGAGGGTGTGTGGTGAGAGGTGAAGGTTGAACAAGGTCCTTGTATAGAAGATCATCATCATAAAAGTTTTCTTTAGGAGGATAGATTTGGAGAAGAACAATTTTTAGAGCCTTATAGTTTTCTACATCATGCCATGACACACAATGTTAGGCATAACTATTTGTATCATCAAACCCTACTAGTTTAGATTTGCGTGGGTTAGAAGGTATAAATGGTGGTAATGTGATGACAGAGTTCTCTAAAATATTTTCTAAGATGTTGGCATAAGATATTTCTAATGGATAATAATGTAAAGTAAGTGTGGGTCGAGATGGAGGTAAGAGTGATTTTGGTGGAAGAGGTGCCACAGGAGGTGGAATCGAAGGTGGAATACGTTTGACCACTGGTTTGGTAGGTAGTATTATTTTGGGTTTGTTTTGTACTTTCTTAGGTAAAGGTGTAGTAGATGAACTAGCGATAAAAGGTGTTGTAGGGTTGACTACCTATTTGGAGGTTAGTTGGTTTTTTAACTTTGGTTGTGCCTTCCTTGGTAAAGGTGAAGATGTGCGTGATGTAGAAGGGAAGGTAAATGGTGTAAGAGGAAGGGTTAGCCAAGGTAATAATAGAGGTGCGGTGAAGGTTTTGGAAGAGAAAACATGGAGGATATTGGTTGAAGAGTGGGGAATAACATAGGTAGGGACAAGGTTATTGTAATTGGTATGGGTATAGTTGGTAAAATTATTGTAGGTGATGACAAAGGTGTACGATGTGCTAGTAAGTTAGGTGTAATAAAGGCTTGCAATAAGGATGTGGGTTACTATATTTTTATTTTTCCTTGGGTAAGAGTCTACTTGGCCAAGGTGGATGTGGGAGGTCCTAGGATGGGTGGAATTTGTGAAGGTGACAAAGGGGTAGTAGGCAAAACTGGTGTATGTGGCCTAGAAGGTTGAGTCTTCCTTTTAGGTGGAGGAATAGTTTGTACATGATTTTGTGAAGATGAGACTAGATCTAATTTGATAGGAGGATGGAATAGAATTGATGTTTTCATGACCCCTAATGTGGTGATGGTTTTGGATATGGGGGAAGGTATAGTTGATGGAAAAAAATTTGGTGTTGTAAAAAGTTCAATTGTTGGCAAGGGTTTAGGTGTGGGAAAAGGTGATGAAGAAGAGACCGTTATGAGTGGTATGGTTATGGTTGGTTTGGTTTTTTGAAATACCGTTGGATAAATCGTAGAGGTATCGACGGATGATATTTTCATTTGAGTTGAAAAACGTAGCCAAAGGAATCCCCAAAGCATGAAATTATCAACATAATCCAAGCGGTCAAATAGTCATGAATATGACATTGTTATAAGAGGATATGATGTTTATTTAGTAGTAATCCCGATAAATTATGTCTGTGAGACATGGAACTAGTTGGATTTAGACTTTTTGGGTAAGAGAGATGAGAGAAAATCAACATGATCTTGGAAGGCTAATGGGGAATGGTCACCAACATGAAGTGGCACTTCTAAAGGATCTTTGATGGGTAGGGGAGATGATGAGTGGGATGTTGTAGGTTCATCTTTCGGTGGAGAGGAAGGTGAGCATGACTCTCCCATGGGTAAGAGAGTTAACAAAATGGGTTGCTCACTAGGTTGAGAGGTGTGTCGGGAAAATACATTAGAAAATATTGTGGAATCCTGTGGGTGAAGGGGGAGATGAAGGTAACTCCTCTATAGGTGAAGGAGTAAATGAAATAGGTTCTTCCGTGGATACAGCACTCATGCAAGAATCTCCTTGATAGAGTATATGTGAGTAAATTGATGAAAAGATGGTATGAATCTAAAAACAACATGAGCTTCATGGACATTACTATCATTAATCGAAGGTTTTCTAGTTTGGTTAGATGATATGTTGTGATTAGGAAAAAATTTCTTGAAGATATGCAAGTTCTGATTAGATGATGCATTTGGCTTGTCCAATATGAGATCTTCATTGTGTAACATTTCCTGGACAATTTTTTTGAAGGTGATACAGTTAACGTTGTTATGACCTTTAACACGATGATAGCTGTAGTAATCATGTTCCTTGTACCATGCATACATAGGAAGATCAAGGTCAAAACTAGTATTTGGCTTGATGGGTGGAGGAGAAATTGCTTTGCCTTTTATAAGTTTTCATAAAACGTAATAATAGGGCTCTCTTATGGGAGTGTACTTTTGTTTCTCCTACCTGAACTGGAAATCTTGGATGGGAGAAAGGTTGGATATAGGATTTGATTGATTGGATGGGTGAGATAGGCCATATTTTAAAAATACCATGATGGCAGATCCTTTGTCTTTAGAATAATTTTTTTGGGGTTTGGAAGAGGAAGATGCATCATTTGACTTGAATGCAACATTTTTGTTATGCAATTAAATTTTCTTCTCTTATATGGCATGGATTTTAATTTTTCTAGCCATGGTGAATACCTCATCGAGTGTGCGGAAGGTTTAAACTTGGATAGTTGGTGAGATGTGTCTAGCAAAATCCCTAGTAAACATCTCTATAATCTCAGTTTGAGGTAGTTGGAATGTGAGCTGGTTGATGAGGCTTCACCAATGAGTGACGAAATTTGTGATAGATTCATCTTCATATTGTCATGTTGAGTAGAAGTCGGTCATGGGGACCTTCTTGATTATATTGATAAAAAATGATCTAGGAAGCCTTGAGCCACTTGGTTGAATGAATAAATGTAATTTTGAGGTAAACCACTATACCAATCCAATGCAGTTCCTGTTAAGGACATTGGGAATGTCTGTAAGAGTATAACATCATCATGAGCGACTAGATAACACCCATGTTTGAAAGACCGCAAGTGTTTCGTGGGTCCTCTTTGTTTTTGAATCGAGTTGAATTTGGGAATTTCCCAATGTATAGGGTATGGAAAAATGGGAATATACAAATGAATGGGCTCATTGTAGATTTCGTAGTATGTCAAAGAGTTACTATAGCTTGAAACCGATGCTTCCAATGTTTATATATTTTCCACCATCATTGTAATAAGGTTATTGGTAGGTTGTGATGAATGGGAACCCCCTGTAGTATAAGGGGGTAGATGGTGAATGTATGATGAGGATAGGATATATTGTTGTGCCGAGTACAAGAACTGCGATGGGGGAAAATATATAGGAGGAAAATATCCCAAATAGGTGATTAATGAGATAGGGGGTTGTTGGTTATATGTGTAAGCAGGTGGGTGGATGTATCCATTCTTTTAGTTAGTAGAGGTAAATACTACAGGAAGGAGAGGACAATGTTTTGGAATGGAGTATGAGTTGTTGACACCATGGGTGCCTATGATATAATAGGTTTATAGGAGGTGAAGAGTGTAGATGGGGCTATGCTCAAGGTGGTCGATGAAGAAATGGTTGACACCACGGGATAAATTAATGTCAAAAGTGTGATTGATGCCATATGTGCCACTTGATATTGATGATGTTGGGTCGATTTGGGATACTACGGGTGGTAAAGTTAAAGAAGGTAAGGCCGAGCTAGTACTAGACGATGTATAAGTGGGTACGAGGTCGGAAAAAGGACACAGGGCATACCGTATATGAGTTATCCCGATGAATCTTGAGTGGATAAATGGGTGAGATAATATTGTAAGGCGAGAGGGGTTTTGGTCAAGGAAACTTGTGAACTCCTTGTCACCGGACTGCGATGATAATGGGTTCAAGATAGGATCCATAGGTGACAAGATGGAAGGTGGCAACGGATAAGCAAGAGTGAATTAAGGCTTGCATGGAATACAATGGTGTTGGCTTGACTATGAATCAAAACCATGTTAGTTAGAGTAGGATTTATAGTGTTCTCTCTGTAAATGACACATAAAAATAGAAGGAATAAAGAAAAATAGTTCTAGAAGGTGAAAATTGTTGTTGTTTTAATTAAAAATTTAATACACAAGAAGTAATGGTGGTTGGGTTAACTAATGACAGTGATAGAGGGTGACCGATGATGATTAGGGTGAACAATACGAGTTATAGTGGAATGATCAAATGTTTGATAAATGTGGTAATAACTGTTGAAAATGAAGAAAAATTTGGATTTGATAGTGATATTAAAGGTCTTGAGGTAGGATTATGTATCTCGAAACCCCAGAAAGAATAGAAATGTGATGATTGTTGTTTTGGTGAAATAACCCAAAAAAGTAGGAAACCGACAATGGTTAGGTAAACCAATGATGGTTAGATGTAAACCAAAGTGATGGTTGGCTTTGGACCGACACCGATCACTATAAAATTTGAAAATATGAATATAAATTGGAGTTACTTGACTTAGATCACATAGAATACCAAACCCGAAATGTGAGTATAGTAATGATGAACCTTGACACACTCAGAACTAGTTGGAATACACTAACTATGATTTTGGAGTGTGAAAGGAAGAAAATAAATTGATGAAACAACCTCTCAAATCAAAACAAAAATAAATTAAAAAATAAGAAACAAAAAATCCTCTTGGTGAATTTTATGTTTTAGCTTATGTTATTTTGGATTGTCTTGTGAATAGAACATAATTTTTGATTTAATAGAAGGTACAGTATGAAAATCCAAGAACTAAGGATGGTTTCAAGTAAAGTTTTGCGGGGACGATCCTTTCTCTGAGATAATGACTAGACAGAGAAACCAGATGGGCACCCACTGTCAATCCTTTGATCATTCAGAACTTCTTCTAGGTAGGATGATTTTAATGAAGATGTGTAAATTATTTAAGTGGTTTGGTATAGAGAGTGTCCAAAGTGAACTACAATTATATTGTTCAACCATTAGTTGGGCATTACTTCCAGCACATAGGTTGCCCTCAATTAATGTGAGCTACAATCTAATAAACAAGAATGAAATGCAAATGTTTTAAGCCCAAATCCATAATTACATTTGATGTAGAAAATGGAGAACAGGAAGAGGAATGATATTTCACTAATGCAATGCAAGTAGAAAGAAAGACGTGTTTTTTAAAGCACCGAATCATGATTTATTTTAGACAATAGAAAGAAGGAGAATATTCCGAGAAGAAAATTAATGTGAATATTTTTCAAAGGGGAATAAAACATAATATTTACTTATGAATGAACAAATGCAACATAACCTCCGATGGGTCCCATCGGGCATGCCAAAATATTTCACCAGATTCTTAGTAGATTAATGAAAAAAATAAGGGTAAATAGGCCAAGGAGGAATACATGTTGTCATGTGGTTGAAGGTTGAGTGTGCACGCTTCTGATTTCCTATCCAAATTGATTATGTGAGATTCCTTTTGGCTAGGAGGAACTACTTGAAATATAAAGCAAGACCACAAAACATAGTTAATAGAAAAAGGTTAGTGGATTTCCTAGCATGAGCTAGATTCAGGAAGAGTGATACTTCCTCGATGGTTGTCAATCCATTGATATATAATTCAACATAAAATAACTGAACATGCAAATAAATGAATCTAATGTTAGTGTTCGATTTAGGTATCTCATATTACTATCAATGTCAATACAATCAAATGCTTTGATAATTAAGCTAGTGAATGTCCCCGGTCAGGTTGTATGTTAGGCAGGTGGTTTGAGGGTCACAGGAAGGGTCTAGGTAAGGTTTGGGAAAGTTTTATTTGTTTTGGGGTGAGTGGGGATCTTGCTGGTCTAAGGTAGTTTACCAGACATAGAGAATGATGTCCATCGGGGTACAACCAATGATGGTTGAAGTATGACCAATGATGGTTGTTGTGGGTAATGGAATAATGTCAAAGTAGGTGTCTAGGCTCTCTCTTTATCTACACAAAGATATGGGAAGGTCTGTGATGAGGTTGTAGGTAAGGTATCAAGATTGGGTGAGGGTTTTTATGAGGCTTTTGGGGTATTAAGGTCAATTTAGTTAAAGTATGATAGGAGACAGAGTAACCGATGTTGGTCTGGTGACCGATGCTAGTGAAGGGGAAACAAACGATGGTTAAGATAAGTGGCGTTAGTAGGGGAAATATGGTGAAAGTTGATAAAAGGTGATTTTGGGCTTCTTTGTGATTTCACAAAGAGTGAAGGGGACTAGTTGGGTTGGTAATAAGGGGAGGAAAAATAAGGAAATTATAAAGGTTAGGTATGGAGATCCAGAAGATTTTGGGTGGCTATATAGGTAGACAGTAGGAAGGTGGGGATGGAGGAATGTAGGGAAGAACAATATCTAATAAAAAAGATAAACAACCTTTTAAGAAAGTATTAAAATGATGCAAAATCAAATGCATTTACTTGTATTTTGTAGGTGTGCTTGGTGAAGGAAGGTGATGATTAATCCATGATGAACTTGGTGGTAATCGCCATGAAATTACTTCCTCAAAGCTATCTTGTAAATTCTAATTCCTTTGGATCAGTCTCAGGTACTTGCTTGGGTTTTTGGATGAATGTATTATGTCTTCTTAATGATGATAAAATTCCAGTTTGTGTTTGAATCAGATATCTCTAAAAACTCGAAGTGACCTACCTCATAAAAAGGTTACAAAATAGTATAAATGGTAACCAATGATGGTTAGGGTAACCGGCATCGATTATCGATTAACCGACGTCGGTTAGGGTGGAAAATCCTAGGTTTTCCAAAAATAATAGATCTTGGCTATTTTTTGTGTGCTCTTCTTGTCATTCCGATTCTCAAGTGATGGTTAGCACTAGATAAGAATGATTATTGTTGGAGAAGGAATAGGAATATAATGCTAGGGTTAGACTAGTCCTAGTTAGTTAAGATAAGTAGACAATTAGTCTTAGTTAATTAATAGGCTAAGAATAAGTCCATGGTGAGGTGTCTAGGTTAGATTTCTAGGTGATGTAGTTGGGTGAGGTTTAAATTAACCTAATTAAAGTAATTAAATTAATTAATAATGTGGTTATGGCCATTAATACAGTTGTAAGTAATTAAATTAATATGAATGTGGGGTAAAGGGGTCATGGTTAGGTGAACACATTATGTTAACTGATTGAAAGGGGACTAAGGGGAGTGTGACCCAAATTTGGTGTCTAAATCCATGGTGTCGATTGACGATCCTTGATATTGTTAATGAAAAGGAGAATCTACATCATCAATGGTGGTGGGTGGAAGAGAACAAGGAGGAGAATACTTTCATTTTCCACTAACAATTTTTATCCTTTCCTTCTTGTTGAGAACCTCACCTTTATATTTTGGTTATTGGGAGAGACCCACCTTTTAAATGGTGGTTATTTTCACCTTTAGGAAGTTAGGATCCTTAGACTGAATATTCATTGAAGAAAGCTAGTTATTGGTTTAAATTAGAATTGGAACAC
Organism: Taxus wallichiana var. yunnanensis; assembly: GCA_018340775.1. Lineage (NCBI taxonomy): Eukaryota > Viridiplantae > Streptophyta > Pinopsida > Cupressales > Taxaceae > Taxus > Taxus wallichiana. Next base: position 461,111,354 of record CM031238.1, on the reverse strand, counting down.
ATCACTCCTTAATAGATATGACTTATTTTATTGACTAATATATTGGGGAAAACCTAATATTTTAACTTTCATTTTTCCATACATAGGACCTAAGGCATCACCATCGCTTACTGCGCCTTCTAGAATATATGAAATATTATACCTAGTTACATCATCTATATTCAAGACACTCTAACTATTATTCTTGGCAATATCTCATCCTTGTAGTCATCCATACATTTGTAAGCTCAGGGACGTAAAATTTTAGTGTTCCAAGGCTTTTCTGCACTCCTTGATAATGAAAGGTAAGCCTTAGATGGAATCTGTTTATAGTAACCCCTTTTATCTCATTGGATATATTATTTCCTTTTATTACTATTGTGCATGTGTATCATCCAATTGATATTGTGAAATGAATTCCTTCCTTATGCTTGAATTGTTGGAGCTTTTGAAGATAAAACAATTTCTTTACTAGATCCATCAAAACGCACTTGTCACTTGGAAATCTTGGCAACAAATATGAAGAACCTTGAAATCCTCTAACTCGAATATAGGTGAAATTTTATAATATGAGGAAGATACATCCTTAATGATATGCAATGTTCTAGGATGCATAATTACACCGAAACTTTTAGATTTCTTTATCCAATTTTCAAATGATGTTATAGAAAATGTAATCATTCACCCCCAAAAATGACTCAAGCTTTGCTTCAGGGAAAAAAGAGAGTAGAATTCATAGACATAATTTGGACTTCTAGTTCCATGTGTGTTTATCCCATGATATACCATCATTCATGTTGTTTCATAAGTGACATATTATGTCATGTAAAACATCCACATTTTGCACATTTCCTTCAATTGATCATGCATGGTGTTACTGATGAACTCCCCCAATCTAAATAATTATTTAATCTTCCTCACTATGGTAAGGAATTGATACATACATTATTAATAATATTTAGCCTTATGAATGCCGAAAAACATGGTTAGGAGTGTGATGATGTCATTTATTTCCAAGATGGGATCACTCCTTGGTAAGGTTTTCACAAATTAGCTAACCTAAGCTTATATTACGAGGATATAACTTTTATTTACATGCTTCATAAATGTTGTTGTATTTTCATCACAAGCCTTTTGGGCTTGCATGAGATTACTATCTACATACTCATTAAGGTCAGAAAGCTTAAGGATTTTCTCAAAATACTCCATCTCTAGGTGGATTACCACTTCTCTATATTGATTAATTACGGCCCTAGAATCAGTATTATAATGACTAACAAAGGTAACAATGAATTTTAGACATTGTGAAAAGATAGAGAAGGTTGTAGAAAAATTCAATCGATGATTATATATGCATTATATCCATGTCATTTTAAATTTTTTTGACTTTATTCTATAAGTTATCCATATCAATATGTCCCAACTCTATATCTCTTATATCAATATTAGAATCAATGTTTGAAGGGGGACTAACCCCTTAATATTTATATTTCATTTCATTTTCTTCTCTAGATGATTTTACCTTAGCTTTCCCTTTCACTTATTTAGACATCGAATGATAATATGAAATTTTTATTTAATGACTTCTCCGGATGCTTAGAAATAATAACCATAATTTTGACGTTGATCTACACATTAAAAATTCAAAAAAATCCTATCATATTTTCCTCCTTATTAAGAACCTTGAGAAACCCAAAACCTATCAAAAATTTGATGATGTATTCATCTATGAAAAAACTAACACACTTTGTTAGAGAGTTGGACTTATTGAAAACCATGTGAAACCTAATAGAATTTCCTGAATTCCTTGATGTTTGACACCCTAAAATTTCTCGACACACTTGAGTTGAGGAATGACATCAATTCAGTAACTAAAAATTTTGAAGTAAATAATTCAGATTCTAATACTTGTTAAACATTCTAAGGAATCTAAAACACTAAGTCTAGTTTATCATTATGATATACAAGTTTAAAATCTCAAAAAAATTCATGTTGGGGTATCATACATGATCATCATGGTGAAAACCCTAATTCAAGTTTCAAAACTTGATTTATTTTTAAGGGAAAAGTCCTTTCTCATCATGATACGTATAAAATAATTGAGGAAATCCTTTAAAATAATAAAAAATAGAGATAAAGAAGGTGAAAACCATAATATGTCATGTTGTGTAAGAGAGTTTTGATTTTCAACTTTAACTTAATGAAGTAAAATAACAAAAAACAAACCAACCTCGGAGGACGGATGGTTTATGATACCTGCAATGAATGATATTAATATTTGATGGATGAATGATGTTGATGGATCCAAATGGGCACAAAAATTATTCCTTCCAATGGGATAGGTCACATGCAATGCACATACACTAAAAATAAGATAAGATTAGATAGATATATAAAATATAAACTAGAAAAGGCCAATCCCGAGAATTCAATGTCTTTCATTCCAAGTATTTCAATCCGCGTTCAAGAAATCAATCTCATAATGATGAGATAAAATGATAAAATAGAAAATATAACCAAAAATGGAAAGGAAAATTAATTGATGTAATACAAATCTATATTATGGTCGGATGGTGATACCTAATCCAATGGGATTCTAGGAATCACAAAATGGCTTAAAAGAGAAAGGAAGTAGATAGTTGTGTACTCAAAAATGTGAGTAGGGTGATAGATTTGATTGAGATAAATGATATAATGTTATAGATGGCTCAAGGAGCTTGATATGACCTGACAGACACCTGCAATGGAAGAGTGGAAATAAGTGACATGATTTGGATGTCTAAAAATAAATCTTAGAGGTTAGATCATTTGAAAGATAGGGATTGTCAATAATAAAGGCCGATCTTTAGTGATTAGGGCCGATCGTCAGTGATTAGGAGAATCACCAGTGATTTCTATGGAAATGTACATGCTAATAAAACATAGGATAAGGTTTATTGAAGCTTATAAATGATGAATAAATGAGATGATAATACAAAATGGAATGTACCTAACTTATATCAATTGATGAATGAAGTTGAGAGGATGAAATTACTAGAGAGAAGGATATTATAGATGTAAAAATATTGTTGACTTGGGGCTTGGATGTTTGAGTGACCTCAAATGGATGAAGTAGAGATAATTAGTGTCTTGGGATGATACTGAGATGAATCTAAATTTGTAAGATGTCTATGATACAACAATATTATAAGGTGAAGGTCTTGAGAAATTTCTATTTAATAAGTTTAAATGAGAGGAAGATTCTAGATAACCTAAAATGTGGGCCCAAAAATTGTTTATATAGGGTCGCCACCGATGAGAGATTATTACTACCAATTGTTAGGATCATCAATGATCAAGGATTTGTGGTTAAAAGGTTGAATATACCTCCCAAATCAATATTTTTGTTTGTTTTGATGAAGGATATATGTTGGAAATATGTTATGTGGGTCAAGGAAGTTGTGAAATGGTTAAGAAGTTGTTGATTTTGTTTTTAATTTGATTTGGTTTCCAAGTGGTTTGGTTAGTTTAGGAGAGAATAAAGTAAGATTTTACAGTTGTAAAATGATATTTATGGGAAGTAAATATGATAGGGGAGAAATAAGACTTAGGATAAGGGTTTAATAGATAATATAATAGTGATTTGATAATTAAGGGATGCTAGCATATGCAGACACGGGGATTAGCGGTGCTAATTTTAGGTGTCTATATTTTTCACTTTTTGTTGAGTTGTTTTAGATAAGACACGAGATAAAAATGAGATTTGATAGATAAGGATGTGAAATATGTTTAATTTTATGATGGGTGCTCCCCCTCAGAATAGGGATTGATGAACTAAAAGGGAATTGATCATGATTTTGGAAGAGATAGATGAAAAGATGAAAGTATTGAAAGATGAGAGATAATGCCCCAGGATGAGGTATAGAAACAAGATGGGTACCATCATAAAATCAAATGATAGGGGAACTAAAGGGCTCATGTCTTATAGAAGTATGACTTAATGATGGATAGGGGAAATAAAAAGGATGTTTTGACAAGGTCAAAGGACTAAAGTTTGAGTTTTCGAAAAATGTAGGCTTACGAGTCCAAGAAGTCAAATGATAGGGAACCTAATGGTTCATGTCTTATAGATATATGACTTTAATGATGGCAAGATGATGGTTTAATGAGGTCAAGAAACCAAAATTTATGTTTCCACAAATGTAGGCTTATGAGACCTATAATTCAAGTGATAGGGGAACCAAAGGGTTTGTGTCCTATATAAATATGACTTTAATGAAAAAATGGTCTTGATATAGGACTAGATATATTTCCTAATGGTAATTAAAGGCGTAGTGCTTGAGACAGAAGTCGGTTGAAATTTTTTAATTTTAGTGAGTAGATGTGACATTTTGATTTATATAGTGATACACAGAGTTTTTAAGACTCTAGATGATGTAAAATGATACACTGATATGATTTATGACTTTGTATTTATGATTCATGTGTTGATATAATATTTAGATGCAATCATGATTGTATGGATATTGATATATGTGTATATTGTGTCTGATAGATGTTGATGGATGTTTTTGATGTGATGCTTTAGTGATATTTATTTCAAAGTTACTTTAATGTATATCAAAATGTATCTTAACCTTCAATCAAGAATAAAATGTGGAATGATTGATTTATATTATATTTGATACATATGTGATGGGAATAAAAACAAAGTGAATAATTTTACAATTTGTTCCCTTATAACGAGATGTTAACACATGACTAATAATGGGTAATCATGCATAAGATCTAGGATAAAGATGAAATTCAAATGTATACCTTCCTAGAACATGGGAAGGGTTGACATATGTAGGTTATGTGGGAGGGTAGGTTCTCCTTTCAATTGTTTCATAGGGATATGCCCCAGCTATACACTTATTTTTGATGAAAAATGATTGATTCAAGAAGTTTTCTTTAATGGGAAATTTAATCGATGTAGGAATCTTCCTAGGATGATTTTGACTTTTTATTTTATTTTGTAAAGGTTGCTCAATGTGAGAAGCCTTTTTACATGGGTAGCCATCCTTCAAGAGAGTGGTCTACAATTTTGATTTTTTTGATCTTGTTTTGTATAGATATCCATGCTTTCGAGGATCGAGTCTATGATTTTAAATGTATTTGTCCTTCAAGGATCAGTCTAATTTTATTTTTGATAATATGGTTTGTATTTTTATAGTTTTCCTTCAAGAGATCATTCTATTATTTTGATAAGATGCATGTATAAATATTGTTTACTTTATTTTGAAATGAGTGAAAATCGTAATAGACCATTTCAAGGAGGGGAAAATAAATGTTTACACATACTAAACATATGTGCCCCATGACATGGCTTTTTTGGTATAAAAGGTAGATGGATATAATGATTGCATGGTTCCAGCTAAGGAGTAACTTTTCCTTGTGAAATATGTGATGAAAAAAATTAGTGGTGCTCATCTTTAAGGTTATTTAAAAGTAGTGACAGAGAGAACTACATACATTCAAATCATTATGATGCTAAAATTATAGGTTTTTGGTGGAAAAGATATTTGATGTGACTATTTTCATGACTATCAAAATGTTAATTGCATAAAGGCCACAAGTGAAAGGAATACAGAGGTTCCTTTTTAGGTGTACCATCAAGGGTGGATAGATGATAAGCTCTCAACCCATACTTATGAGTGATGACATATGGACCTATCTAGTTAGGTGAAAACTTTCCATGTTTACTCATTTCCAGAGTAGTGACATTTTGATTGGATTGAGAGGATAGGGTTAGTGAAGATTCACTAAGGGGAGGTGTATAAGCCAAGAATTTTGAAGTCTTAGTAGAGAGGAGACCCCTTAGCATGATGATGTAGTTAGGTATAACATACGCCATGAGGAAAGATGTATTTCATCTTAGGATTATGGAAGCTTAAATGTTGACTAATTGAGTATATGGTAAGTAATGAGGATGTGAAACCTTTGACAAAGAATTTGTTGAAATATAAATGAGATATGAGAGGATGATTGATAAAGAGGTGAAATTTTTACTTTACCTTTTCTTCATGTATCATGATTTATGATTCGTGTAGGTAGGTGAACCATACTTATTTGAGACAAGGGACCTTTGATGGAAGGTGATGAGAAGACATATGAGAAAGTTTTTTTGAGATCTGACTAAGGAGTAACCCCTAGTTTTGAAGATTTTTCCATGGAAATTGTCAGTGACTTAGGTATAGATGTTGATGAGATTTAAGGACCCTTAATGGAAGGTGTTTACGAGATTTCTAGAAGAGTTTTGTTAGTACTAGATTTAGGATGAACCCCTTATCCTATAGATGTTGATAAGGACACTTAAAAGGGTATAGGTGTAGATTATAACAATGATGTCTTAGGCTGGTATTATTCTGGGAGAATATCATTGATGAGGAAGATTTGTTGGATTATGTATTTAAGATCTTTATAACTCTTTGTGTTATGACCTCGGCTTCTATGGTAAACATAGGTTTTATCCTGGCCGTACCATGTAGGTTTCTAGATATGTTGATTGGATGTTTTTATGGGTGGTAATGTGATAAGATAACCCTAACTGAGCCTCTCAAGGATGTCAATGTAAGTCCCCTTTGGGGATTTGGATTAATGGATTTTGATTTTGATTTACAAGGACATTTGGTAGGACGTGCTCTAATTTTTTTATGGGGGTGGATTCATAGATGTTTTATGGTGTTGGAGAATCATAGGGGTGTTTTGAGGTTTATATGAAAGAGGATTTGATCTAAGGATGGGATAGGATATGGGATTGATAAAATTGGATAATGGATGAGGTCCCAAAATAGACAAGGAGGGATGGATTATGGATAAGATATGGTTCATACATGTGATATGATATTGAGATATAGGATGGGGTCCCAAAATTGATGATGAGGGTGGAACCATATATTTTATTGGGTCCCAAAATGGATGGTAATGTATCCCTAAATGATGTATGTTTTTATTTTGTAATGTAAAATTTAGGTAAAGGAGATGGTCTTATGAAAAATTATGAGTATGAGGTCATGGATGTCATAGGTTTTGATTATATAGTGTTTGGTTAAGGATTATGTTATAAAATGGAAAACAATTGAGGAGTCAAGAATAGGATTGATTCTGATTCGATTAGGGAGTTGTTTTTATGGAAATGATTGGAATGGGTTAAATTTATGTGGGCTACCAAATATTTCTATTATTTTACAATATGGTTGGATGTAGAGATATTTGATTGTAGGTTACCCCTTTATAATGATCTCTGAGGTGGATTCTAAATGCTGTAAGGAGGTAGCAGTGATTAGAGAGTAAGAGAAGGTGATGTTGATTCGTGAGGATTATTGAAAAAAGAATCCAGGGATCTATTTGTTTAAGGGGAAGCATTGGTGATGAAAGGGTCTCCTCATGGGGAAGATAATATATAACAGTATTGATTATGTGACTCAAGGGATGTGCATCATCTATATGAACTGAATCTATCTAGGGTGTTGGGTCAAGATGACATGTAATTGAATCATATGTGATAGTTTCATATTTCTCATAAGAAGACCTAGGGGTAAGATTAAGGATCAAGATGGCCTTATTCAAGAGCTTGCATTTATATTTTCTAGCCGTGGTGAAGAATTCATCAAAATTATGGAATATGTTGATATGGAGGTTACATGAGATGTGATGGGAACATGATCGAGAAAATAACTTGATTAGTTATGATTAAGGAAGTGAGAAGGTCAATTGATTGATAATTTTTTACCACCTAGTGATGATGTCAAGAATGGATTTGTTTTCATATTTTTTATAGTAGAGAGTTCGGAAATAGTTATTTTACGAGTAAAATTAATAGAGAAGTGTTTGAGAAATATCAGGGCTAGTTGTGATAAATATAATAAAGAATGTTGAGGGAGGGAGTTATACCAATCTGAGGCAAGTCCTTCTAATGAAATTGGAAAGGTTATAAGTAGGATATATTTATCATGGATAATGAGATAACACAAATGTGTAAAAACTAGTATGTGTTGCTTAGGGTCCTCCTAGCTATGGAATATGGTAAATTAAGGTAATTCCCAATTAAGAGGATAAGGGTTATATGGTACTGATGGATGGATGGGTTCATAACAAAACCTGGTCATAAGTGAGGACATGTTTGGGTCCCTTAGTAGTGGCCTCTAAATTGTATAATCTTCTCAAAGAAATCTTACGTGGAACCATTTTTAGGATTAATCATGAGGGAATTAACATATGAATGTGGACGAGAATGTGTTGGATTGGATTGATGATAATGGAGAGTAGGATGGTCCTATTATGGAGTCTCGATGTGGCGGTTAATGAGGGGTAGCTTGAGAATATATCATTTGTAAAGTAGGTTGTGATAAATGGAAGTGGGGAGATGTGTAGAGAATTTGGATATGTTGTTGTTGTTTGAAACCACAAGCACTAAGAGGGGGTTGAATCAGCGCGGGTCAAATTTTTAATATTTGAATCCTCTTAATTTTAACTAAGATTAGACCATAAATCAATCAAAATGCATGTAAGAAGAAAAGTGCATAATACACTAAGTTTATGGTGGGAAATCCTTAAAGGGAAAAGACCCACTAAAATCAAAGTATCTATTAGGAACACCTATTCCAAAGTCTTACAATGATTTCCACCTATTTGAGTACCCACTCAAACTATGAAGCAACCACTTCCATGTTTTTCTAGCACCCACTAGACTGATTTAACAAGTTATAACTTGCAAGGAGCTCCTAACCCTGTATCCCAAGTACCTACTTAGGAAGCAAACATAATGTCAATAATACAAACTGATAATTTAGTTTTATGTTGCTTACTCAACTAATCATGATCCTTTTCTAGCTCAATATACTTGTCTCACTAATTTTGCATTTCAGTTTTCTTTAACATCTTCCTCTTTGTTCATTGTTTCATTGGTATATGCATTCACTTCTACACAATCACCGTTATCAACTTTATTGCATATTAAACTTGATTTTGATTGCATTCATATGTTATCATGTTTCATGTCTTAACTAAATTTTCATTCACCTATTTACATGCATGTATTTCTTTGTTATTGACCATACTTTTCATTTCTCCAGACATATATCATTTTTCTCTGGTTTTCATCACAATCTCTCTATCATATCATCTATTTTTCAACTTGTTTACCTCATTTTTTTCTATCTTCTTTACATCTGATCTCTTTATCTATTTATTCTATGTTTGGTCTCTTCTTATTCACTATTCACCTAGCACTCATTTTCACACACTACACATTATTCTCACACTCTATGTACTTTTTTTCTATTTTTCATATCATTTCTTATCTCAATTCCCTGTTTTCTTTGTCTATCTATATTTTCAAATTCTAGTGACATTTGAAGGACTTTCCCCTTTAATAAATTTTTATTTACCTACATATTTTCTATATCACCAATAATTTTTGTTGTTATACAATAAAATATTGTATATCCTTATTCATATCTCTTCAAAGTTGAAGGGTTAGAAGGACTAGGTCTTTGATAAAATGACTTTGAGCTTCATCTTCTTGAAGGAGGTAGTTAAAAGAAGATTAATCACTATCAAATTATTTTTTAATTATTCAACACATAACTCATTAGATCAAGCAAGTGGATGATTTTTTAACTTGTGTAGAGAATTAAAATGCTCCCAAGATCAAACTACATTCACTCTTCAAATTTATACAGGAGGTTCAAGGTCTGCCAAATTGACTATACCACCATTTCACCACTCTTAGACAATTTGATCTAATTTTTTCTTAAAGATAAAAGAATGTTTTTCACATGATTTTTAGATCAAAATTTTCTCCTAAATGAGCCATATGTTGTTTCCCCCTGATACAAAATAGTATAATCCTTGAAATTCACAACCAAATTTAAGATAAGTTCATCCAACGGTCAAATTGTGACTGTGCTCAACCATTACAAAATTCATCTAAAAAGTTCTCTTAGTATACTTCATAAAATCCAAAAAATATTCTTACAACATGCTTTTTTGATTCAAAGAAATACTTATCAAAATTTTACGCAAATTGGTGGATGAGTTTGGAGAACGAGTTAAAAAACTGTTGAGAAAACCCTAGTTATGTGGAAAGAACCCGAGAATGCTTTTCATGTACTTCTTTCAACAGTTTCACATGGAATTCAACTGTGAAGTTTTCTGAAGCACCATAACAATTATTACTTCTTGTTCAAAATTATTTGAATCAAGGAGTTTCTTTAAATTTCTTACAAACTACCACTGTTATATTGTAGAGATGAAAAATACCTTGCATAGTTTCTTATTTGAGAAAAATGGATTCATGAGTGGTTTAAGTACTCTTTCCCTTAATAGTTACTTAGACCCAAGGATGATTGAGCTTCACATTACAAATATGCACTTCATAGTTTAGGTTGAAGATGCAATTTAGAAGAGTTGATTGATATCCATGTTTCATTGCCATAGGGAACAATTCTTTGCAAAGATATAAGCTTGAACAAACAAGAAATATGTTCTATCTCCATTAAATAAGGATAATTCCAATGTAAGTAGTGATTTATAGATATTATAAAACTTGTTTCATCACTGTTGGGTTCTCATGCACATAGACTTGAGACAACAACCTTAATTTTTGTCTTTGAGTGCCATATATTTTCAAGAGGATAAACAACGTTAGTAACTACGTACTAATCAACTCAATATGTCTCAAATATGCCAAGAAGGGTCTCTTTGGTCACAAAAATTATGGAAAGAATAATTTTAGACCATATTTGAGGAAAAAAAACTTGGATCAGTGGCTTCTTGTATATTTTAGGCAAGGTTCATGAGTGCACACTTCGAGGACAGTATAGAGATGACAAAAATATATGCAAATATTTGTTTTCCAAAAAATTTAGATGCTCAAGACACCTTTATAATTAGATATAGAGAAGGTCTGACCACTTGATAAATTACCAAAGATCAATAAGCACTCAAATACACCTTGGAGTTCAAAGCACATGCCAGAATGATGAAGAAACACCTCTAAAAATGATGATATATTTTTAACTACACCTCCTTTTGACTTGAAATTTTTTTGATAGATTTATAGGACAATTTACTCTAAAAAATACTTCTATTATTTATTTTAAGGAGACTTTATAATTTTTTTTGAAGGCTAAGAAGCCATGTAGCTCAAAATGAGCTTTTCAAAAGACATGTTTTACAAAAAGTCACATAACTTGAACAAATGACCTAAATTTGAATTGAAAATTTTCTTGAAGCATAAATAAACCTTCCTTCATGATATCCTATGATTATTTTGAAAATAATAGGTCTAAATTTTTCTAGCCCATCTCATTCGCAGTGAAGAAGACCATTTTGAGTTCTCAAGTCCATTTCTCGACCAACATACAAAATTGACTTGTGGAGCTAAGATGAACCCAAAATTTGCTCACAAATGTTGTAGATACTTTCTAAAAGTATTTCCCATGAATTTTTGGACTTGTACCATTATGTTTCACTTCATTCTAGACTGAATCTACCCTAAAATGACACTTTCACTCAACTTTCCAAGACCATGTCTTCTTGAAACCTCATGAAGTCATCTTAAACCTCTAAATAAAAATTTAGAAGAATTTTATTTCACTCTCCATTTTCATCAATACCTTTAACATCAATGAAAATAACTGGTAAATCAATAGGGTGTAATAATTATTGTCAAATGAGAGGGGTTAATTAGACCTGAGTAGAGAAGTGTGTGTGATATTAGAATGTATGAGGTATCAAGAGAGATATTGAAGTTGATATAGGTTGATTGGATAAAATATGGGGATTTTAAGATTCTGATGAGATTGTGATGGAGGAGATGCGATAATGATCGATTGATGGGAATCAATTTCTATGGGATGAGGGGTGATAGTTTCAAAGGAATCTAGATGTGAAGGATGTTTGTAGGGTTATTAGATGGAATTTTTATAGGGTTGTAGGATTGATTGAAAGGTAGGGGTTCCATAGGGATCAAAAGGTGATCTATATGGCCGTGTGAGCATGCAGGAGCTAAGTGAAGTTGAATAGGGTGTGATAGGTTGATAATATTGATAAGGATTAGATCTTGTGTATGGGATGTTTTGAAATTGATTGGGATGAAAAGAAATATATGAAGAAATCAAAGATGATTGTAAAAATGAAGCATAAGGGGTAAAATAATATGCTAATATAGAGGGTTGATCCATATTAAATGATAGTTAACTAACTATGATATAAACAATCCATTAGAGATCTACAAATGTAATAGACAAGTCAAGAAGAAGAATTTTCATTATCTTGATTAGAATTTATATGTGGAGGGAGAGGCATAGTCAGAACCTAATGATATGGTCATTCTAAGGCTAGTTTTAAGAATGTCAAAGGATAGAGTCATCGATATACCCAGAGGTACATGAGGCCTAAATCGTGTTGGTGCTTGTATGGGGTGTGGTGTTGGGGCCTACCCCATCAATTCATGTTCCCACAAATGATAACGAGTTAGGTTCTTAGCCAATAGACAGACAAGCAAGGTGATTATACTCACCTAGAATATCAATTTGCTTCCCTATTAGGTGATGAAATCCCAATAGTTTCACTTGGGTAGGAATGTGTCAATGCACATTTTTGTTTGATGTGATTTGGTTGTGTGTGACAGTATTAAGTGAATGAAATCAATTAACCACATAATTAGAATATGTGATCAAGTAGGATGAAAGGTTCTTTTTAAGCCCTAAATAATGATTGATTTTGATGAGGATAGACAATAAAATGCAATGCTTAAAAATAAAAAGAAAGAACAAAATACACTTGTAAAATGCTTCCTTTTTTAATTTTTTAATTTTATATTTTTTTAGCATAGCAATAATGAAGCAAGAAAAATCCTCCTAGAGTAGCAACGTATAAGGGTTAGTAGGAAATAGAAGATATGTTGGGACCCAAAATATTGGCTAAGTGCAAAAAGGCGTGTAGGTGCACAAGACCTAGTTGAAGAAGGGCACACAAGGAGAAGGCACACATGACAAGGTTTAATGAAGGGTTCGAAAAACCCATGACAAGTGTGCGAGACAAACCTAAGGTTTTAGGACTTAGCCATATTGGGAATTTTGGGCAGGACACGAGAAAAGTGTGACTGACTGTGCATGTGGAGTGGATAAGATGTCATCCTGGCAATATGATGCCCATGAAAGGAATATGCCCTATGATAGAAGGTTCTAGAAGAAATCATGGAAAAAGTGGAGAGTTCAGGCCTGAAGAAGCATGCTCCCATGGAGGACAATTTTTAGACACTTGGCATCAAATTTGAGGCTGCATAAGGATGAGTTGGCACTTTGGGATGCATATATATGTGAGTGCCCGCAATAGAAAAAGGAAGATAGTAGAGATAGATCAAATAGACGGGAGGAGAGTATAGAGAACGAAGCTCTACAGAAATACTATGAGAACTCTATGGGATTAGGTAGAAGCTATATAAAGGAGTAATGTATTAAGGGGATGGGATATAAATTTTTATTTGTATGGATGAAGGACATGATCCTTGTTATGATGCATGAATTTGGTCTGATCAAGATGTGGTAGTCTAATGGATCCATTGAATGTAATGAGGTTACAAACATGAATGAGAAGGAGTTTAATTGATTCGGTTCATATCTATATTTGTTCATTTCTTTTCATGGATGTTATGGAATAGATGTAAATACTTATGTATTTTCCTTTCTGCTGTAGTTCTATTTGTTATCTATAAGTACCCTCTGTTTGGAATGAATACATTTGTCTAGAGGTCGTTCTGAACCCTATGATGATTGTATGTCTCATTTCCACCTTTATTCATTAATTTTGTGACATATATGATGGTTTCCCACTTAACTTGCATAAAAGAGAGACTCGGTGCCCACACATGCCTTGGGTGAGTTCCCAGCACCCGCTGGGTGATAGGTCGGCACACATGGGATTTATTTCCTATGTGATGGGTGTAAAAATCACTAAATCTTGGTTCCATTTTTGGGACCTATTTTCAAATTTGTAGTTGTAAATTACATACATCATGATATGTGTAATGAGTAATGACAGAGCGTTAAACTTTGGAAAGTGTTGAATCATAGTTCAAGAGCACGAAGGATGAATTTTCTCATAGATTCAACACTGGATCTAAGTTTAATGCATGTAGATGGGTAGAAGAGAACCTCTACCATGATTTATATGCAACTATTTTCTATTGCTTCCCAGTAGAACTGTATGAATGGCTCTTGTCATATGCTTCTAGATAAATAATGTATTATAGATAATGCATGTGGACCCAAGAAGAATACCAGAGGTTGTAAGATGTAAATCTAATGTGGACTCGTGTTGTGGATCATTGGTGGAAAGGTGTGTTGGCTAGCTACACTCTGGAGTATGCTATTTCTACATATTATTGTCTAGAAGTTGCTGAGTTTAATTTTTTTCGAGCCTGATGATCATTTCTAGGTGTTATCCATCCGGAAATGAAGATGTTGATTGTTACCCTGAGTTTAGAGGCATTTCCAATGGCTGGATAAACCATTCTAAGTGCTAAGCGAAGAAGCTAGAGTGGAGGAAGATGGAAGATATTATGATGGAGAAAGAAAGGGAGGAGATATGGCTCAAGTATAGTGAAGCACATGAAAGGGAGATTTCTAGACAATGTGAGGTTACAAGTGTGATGGATCTATGGAGGTAGATGTTGTAGGAAGGAGTTGAGGTTCACGCGGAGGACATGGAACTTGAGCATTATGTGCTACCCCATCTTGGCAAGTGTGTAAGAGAGATCCCTTTAGATTCTGATGAGATTTCATCACATGGAGAGAGAAGATTCATTGGCATGTATCTAAACCCACCTAGTGACCAAACCCTGGCACTTGGTTTTCCAGATCAAGGAAGGAGTATTGTTGACCTAGTTGGTATTAGTGAAAGTGACATATCTTCACCCAGGAGATACAATTTTTCATTTCCCACTTCTATGGCTATGCATATTCCAATATTCAGAGGAATTTTTGGACAAGGATAAATTACAAAAGCCTTCAATATCACATCTGGGAGTGGCATGGGGAATACTAGTGGTAGTGGGGCATTATCACAGACCATCGGCATGTAGTTTAGTGGAACCTTAGGGACCCTTGGCATGACCACTATAGGATTTGGTGGAATAGGATGTGGTGGATCTAGAGGATTTGGTGGCTTAGAAGGAATAGGACCTGGTGGATCCGGTGGTAGAGGAAACACCGAAGGGAACCAAGGCTCTGGCTCAAGAGGAAAAGGGCCCTAGCCACCCCCTCAAGTCTTCTTTGAGATGTATGTACATTTTACAGATTACATAGGTATTGAAGATGCTACAGAACATGTTCACAAGTGTGAACTGCTATGGTGCACAAAGGGGATCACAACCCCGGAGCGAAAGGCTAGTTAGTTTGTAATGACGTTACAAGGGCATGCACATAGCTGGTATAGGAAATATGACCCTCATCAAATAGTGGTGGATTATACTACTTTAAATAATGCCTTCTTGGTAGAATTCCACATCCCTAAGTTTGAACAGAAGAGCATCGGTGCCCTAAAGGAGATTCAATAGGGAATGGCGAGAGAGAGTGTGTAGGAGTATGATGCATGGTTTAAAAACCTCCTATAAAAATTTCATATGACATTCACCACACGCAGAATGCTCAATGGTTTGTTATGGGGTTGATATATACATTTAGAAGAGCTTTATCTCATAAAACTTTGACAGACCTAGGCAAGGTGTTAGAAGATGCTCTGTGTGTCGAGGCTGTTGGAAGTGTTGATACTCATATTATCCCATTCCTGGAGGCTCAAATTGTTGTTATGGCTAAGAATATGGAGAAGTTATCTATGAAATCATCCCATGAGACTTGTAGTGGTACATGGTGTAGAAATTGTGAAGTGGAGGGGCATGTTAAGGATAGTTTTCCCCAAAGGATGGTACATGCCGTAATGATGGGTGTGAATTTTTCATAGGGACCATGAAGCAAGTAGATGTCCCTTGTTATAATGTGTAATTCAAAAGAATGCGTCTTGCTACAATAATATATACACCTCTATGACCCATGATACTAAGGATTATAGGCTTATTGACCATATCCATGAGGACATTGATCATGGGGTACGCGTAGATGGAGGTGCGCGCGGAAGGGGATTTTGTGGAGGATTCTATGGTCATGGCAACTGTGAAGAATGAAGAAGTGAGTTCCCACATGGAACCTCTTTTAATTTTGGGTCTATAGATAATTACAATCAAGAGTGCCCGACTTGTTGTAGTGCTCATGGTGCGGGAAGAAACACAAGTATGAGGACTGCCCTGAGTTATTTGAGCACAAGAATTAGCAACACTGGAAAGACAAGGGTGTTGTAATGGTAAGCATTAAAAATAATGACACACAATGGATGCCACATGTAACATGTGATGCATGCTTAGAAAATTTTATGGTAACAACAAAAGCATGGACCACGTGTGCAAAGGAAATACCAAGGTATAAGAACCTGTTTTCAACGGAAGAAGTGGTACATAAGAAGTACCCAGACCCTGCACATCAAAAGGAGGCACCTCAAGATACCATGGATGTCATTTATAGTTTATAGGGAGAAATCCAGTGTCTAAAGGATTATTCCAGGAGGGAGGAGCAAAGAAGGAAGGTCAAGGTGCTAAGAGATGACCTGGATGAGGTCAAGGAAGTATGTAAAATGCTAAGGTAAGAGAATATTATTCCCTTACTAGGAGCATGGTTGAGAGAGAAGGTACCATGCACTTGATAAGAGTAGGAGAGGCAGGTCTTGCATACAAACCTTCCCTCTCACAATATTTACTATGATAGAGAGATCACGTTAAATGTAGTCATGGATGCATGGCTCCTTAGTAATATCCTCATTGACACAGCGTAGAGGTCAATGTTCTCACAGTGGATGCATGGCATCAAATGGGAAGTCCTACATTATAGTCTTCTTTGAATGCATTGTATATGGAAAATAAAACAAAGGAAATGCCCATTAGTGTCTTAAAGGATGTAGCTATCACCATTCAAGGAGCTAAGTTTACTGGGGACTTTGAAGTCTTGGCACTTGCCGAGGCACACAATTTCCCAAAACTACTTGGGCACCCATGGTGTTATAAAAACAATGTGGATATTCAGTTCAAAAAGGGGTAAATTAGCTTTGAAGATGAGGAGGAATGGGTCATCATACCCCTGGTTGATGGGAATTCAACACCCTATACTGAACCTTTGGGAGAAGAGGTCTTGGATAGAATATATGTGTGCTCAATCAAGGATCTAGAGATAATCCATCCTACCAATGGAATTATCCTATTTGAGGATAATCAGTCGGTAAGTGACACCACTAGTCTAGCATGTGATAATTGGGCACATGAAACCTATGAGTTGATCGGATGACATTTAAGAGGATCGGTGACAAAGGTGACAAAGGCACACACAATCTAGTGCCTAGGAGGAAAGGAGCTACCTAAGTACTCGAAGGATCCTCCCCTAAGGTCTTTTTGCAGAAGATGGAAGCTCAATGGAAGGAGGAAAATGAAATAAGGGGGATGTTAAGTTACGTCCTACTAAGAACTATTGTGCGTTGGTGGGAAACAAATCAGGATAATCTCTTGGAATGACGCAAAGTGAGAATTTCCTTCTCTATTCATTTCTCTAGAAGCAATGTGCCCACCACCATCAAGGACTACCATGGTAAGGAGCTCACCTCTTTCCACATCTATTCTTGTAAGAGATCCTAGAGGGAAGGCATGGAAGCTTTTCCACCATCCCTCTGGGTACACAAATTGTATTCTACACTATAGGGTTACGTGTGTGCATGGTACATCCACTCGAGACTCGCCACCAAACAGGGAATTGGCAAGAACTAGAAGCTAATCTCATCTAAGCATTTGAGTATCAAGGCACCAAAGCATCGGTGGATAAATCATTACAGGATATCAAGTTCCTCATGATGGGGGATAGTGTAAAGGCAGAGGATAGACTTGTAGAATTGCTAGGAGATCCATGCTTAGAGGGAAAATTTGGTGAAGGTGAGTCTGATGAGATGTGGTTTGAGTGCGCATGCATAGAGAAAGAAAAAGGAAAGATGGTCTATGTCAGAGATAGTGAAGAGATGGAAAAATTAGAGGTTAACCATTTTCTAGGCTTGCGTGAAGTGATGGATAGTTATGATGAAAGAACATGTGCCTATCATGAGCCTTTAAAGACAAAAAAGGTTAATATTAGGTCAAGGGTGGAACCCAAGGAAGCTATCATTGGAGATTATTGATCGAAGAAGGAAGTCTCTAAGATCATTTATCTTTTACGTGAATTTGAGGATTTATTCCCATGTGGGTATCATGAACTCAAAGGCATTCACCATTCCTTTGGGGAAATGAAAATTAAGTTGAAGGATGGTATGCACCTAGTCTGGAAGAGACCATATCGAATGAATCCTAATCTACATGTAAAGTTCAAGGAGGAAATAGACAAGATGATAACGTCAGGAATCATAGAGCTTGTGAAGGAGTCAGAGTGGGTAAGTCCAATAGTGATTAGTATCAAAAAGGATGGAAGGATAAGGATATGTGTTGATTATAGGGATCTGAATGTAGTGTGTGTCATTGATCCCTTCCCAACCCTGTTCATTGAAGAAATATTGGAAGGAGCGAGTAGGGTGCAAAGTCTCTTGTTTCACTAATGGGTTCTCGAGGCTATCACTAGGTGAGGATTGGAAAGGAAGACCAAAGAAAGACAACCTTCATGGTACTGAGTGGGGAATTTTTTCCTATACGGTCATGCCATTTTGGTTAAATAATGCACCTACTATAATCTCATGCATTGTAGTGTAGGCCTTCCAAGAATTCATCCACAAGTTTCTCCAAGTCTACCTTGATGATTGGACTGTGTATGGACTGGTCAAGGACCATTGTGAAAATCTAAGATTGATGTTTGAAAGGTGTAAGTAGTTGAGGATATCCCTCAACATCAAGAAGTGTGTATTTTCTACCCCATTTGGGACCCTGTTGGGACACATCATATATAAAGAAGGCTTGCTGGTGGATCGTACCAAAATTGTAGTGATTGTGGGATTGGGGGAACCAACTAGTCAAAGTGTAGTGTGTGGGTTTCTTGGACACACACGCTACTATTGGAAGTTCATCAAGGGGTATGCCAAGATCACCATGCCTTTAGAATAATTTCTTAGACATAAAATTTCCTTCCATCGGGGAAAGGCGCAGTAGAAGGAGTTTGAAACATTGAAGGATAGGCTTTTGACCATGCCTATACTATGTTTCCCCTCTTGGGACAAGCCCTTCCATGTTCATATATATGCCTCCAGAATGGCCATTGGGGTAGTTCTTACAAACCCTAGTGAGGGAATTGTTGATCACCCCCTATACTTTGTAAGCAGGAAGTTGACACCAGCAGAACAAAATTATACTACGACCGAGCGCAAGACCTTGTCTATGATCTACGTGCTTCATAACTTTAGGTAGTATTTGCTAAAGCAACTCCCTTTATATTCTACACTGACCACATGGAATTAAAATATTTGGTGAACAAGCCCATCCTACAAGGGTGCATATGTCGGTGGGTGCTATTATTCCAAGAGTTTGAGTTCACCGTAGTTGTCAAACTAGGAAAGAGTAATTCTAGACTTGACCATTTGTCTAGTATTGATTTAGGGGAGGATGCATAGAGCATTGAAGATACCATGCCAGATGCATAGTTTTTTAGGTTACGACATGTGCCCTCAGAATTGGAGGATATTGCTATGTTCCTCAAAATAGATATCACACCAGAAGGTATGAAGAAATTAGAGAAAAACAACTATCCATAGTACCACACCCTATATGTTGATCGGTGAGGATTTATACAAACTAGGACATGATGAAGTTTTACACGGGTGTGCACTAGAGCATGAGCACCTTTCCATCATAGAGGAAGCACATGGAGGAAGTGCGGGTGGAAATTATTGTTTCGCTCGGAATGTTTCGCTCTTTGGGAATAGAGTTGCTATCCTTTCATTCCTTTTAGAAATGATGAGAGTTAGGGTTAGGAGGAATACTGTTGAATGTTGAGATGGTGTGCGCGCATACCGTAGAGAAAGATCGGGTTGGCTGCGGAGAACTCCTTTTTGTCTTGGAAGGACTACTGCAAATAAGAACACAAGACCACAAGATTTTGATTAAACAATAAATGAGAAGCTGCCTTGGGCCCGGAAATATAAAACTTCCTTTCGAAGGTGGTCGAGTTCCCTGCTAATATGAATTAACACAAAAGACGCAAAATATCAATTAAATTGTTTCGTTAAACTAGGTAGGGAAAGGCTGGTTTTCTGGTTTTGATCGAGAGGAACCGATGCGGTTACTTGATAACCGATGCGGTTACTAATAACCGATACCGGTGGGTTCTAGGATCTTCTTGGTAGCTATGGTGTTTTGTAAGGCTGGTTTATGGATGATATTAGGAAATGGGATGATTAGAAGCAAAAGAATAATAGTTAGATGCAATGACACGTTGGGTAGTAGATTCAGAGACGGATTTAGGAGGACTGAAATTCACAGAGCATAAGAAATGTTATAACAGAGGACATGCAAGATGTGACTTACTGGTTTTGGCGAAGATGCAAGTTGATCTCCTCTACTGCAAGCACTTCTGGTTTCTTTACTCATCTCTGCTTGATTAAATGAAGATCAGGACTCTGTTCCTCGCTCGCAATGCTCTCTGTTGATCCAGAAATCCTTTGACTGATCTCCAAAATGAAATTCCGATCCGTTGTTTTGGTTTGGGGAGCCCATTTACAGAACCGATGGCGGTTGCGTAACATGCTTAGGTGGTCAGTAGGAGCCGCATCGGTAAGGAAAAAAGTAGGCTATTTTTAGTAAAATAGCCCACCTTCCTAACTTTTCTCGAGAGATCGATTGCGGGCTTGGTCAAGTGGCTAGAAGGTCGGCTTTGGAGTGCGAGTAAGGAGGCATTAGTTATGGATGTGAGTCTAGACCAAGTCATGGGTCCTAATTAGGTTAGTTTAGGGTTAGGGCTAGGTCATGATGAGGTGGAAAAGTGAGGTGGCGGGTAAGGTGATGTGGATTTATCAATTATAAGGTAATTAATAAATAATTGTAAGGTTTAGGTGATGAGGTTAGATTGCGAAATGGGATGCGGGTCAAGAGGGTCGTAAGACACAAATTTGGTGTCTACATTAGCCCCTTATTGTCGTGTAGCTTGTTCTATAAAGCTGCGCGGACAATAATATGAAGTGGTTTCTCATGTTAAAGATATAGGTAATCCCCCTCAAATCTATCACCGATTGAGTGAACGGGAAATCAGGGATAGGGTTGATAAAGGGTACATGTTGTAGAGAGGATGGTAAGGTGGTGGGGTAGGTCCAAGGAAGCAGACGCATGTTGAAATGCAATAGTACGACGAGGGTACATGATTTGACAAGCAAACCAGCAATGTGTAGGCAAAGGTCGATAGTTTATCCAAACAAGGGTGATATAATCCTGGTATCCAAGGCATAGGAAGTAGCTCCAGGGTATATAACGGTGAGAGTATGCGAGAACGTTTAGGCATGTTCGGCGATACGAATGGTTGGTTTGGTTGAGATAAACGTCACGGTCTAGAGTCTAGGCAAAGTTGGTCGGCAGATCAAGTCGAGGACCCTAATCGTGCTAAAACACGAATAGGTGAGCTCGATTGAACAAAAGGTACATGATGGGTGGATAAAATGTATGCGTGTGATTTGGGTATGGTATGAAGTGATACGGCCGTGGGTCGGGCCAAGTTGTTGGGTTGTGCCTTGGGTCGGGCATAAGGGTAAATGTTGGGTCGGGCCAAATAGTGAGGGCGGGCCTTGGGTCGGGCAATTAGGTAGGTTGAGGCCTTGGGTCGGGCCAAATAGTGAGGCGAGGCCTTGGGTCGGGCCAAATGGTAGGTTGAGGCCTTGGTCGGGCGAATAGTAGGTTGAGGCCTTAGGTCGGGCCTTAGGTTGGGGGCCAATGGGTAGGTTGAGGCCTTAGGTCGGGCCGAATAGGTAGGTTGAGGCCTTGGTCGGCCAATTAGGTTGGGGTTGAGGCCTTGGGTCGGGCCTAGGTGAATGGTAGTCGGGCCTTAGTTTAGGTCGGGCCGAATAGGTAGGTTGAGGCCTTAGGTCGGGCCGATTAGTAGGTTGAGGCCTTGGGTCGAGGCCTTAGGTCGGGCCAATAGCCGAATAGGTAGGTTGAGGCCTTAGGTCGGGCCAATTGGTAGGTTGAGGCCTTGGGTCGGGCCAAATAGGTAGGTTGAGGCCTTGGGTCGGGCCGAATAGGTAGGTTGAGGCCTTAGGTCGGGCCGGACAAGTGAACAAATGGTGTGCAGCAAAGGTGGATAGAGGCGATATTGGTGAAAAAGAGGCAAGGAGTAAATAAGGGCAAAGAATGGGGTGAAAGTTGGGTAGAGAACCGATGTCGATTCTGCATGACCGATATCGGTTAAGGGACCGATCTGCAGGTTCCTTAGGGCAAAAATGAAACCGATATCGGTGAAAGGCAAAAAACCTATAAAAAAGAAAAATACGGCTTGTCATTGTCACTTTTGTTATTTGCAAACCAAATCGACTTGTCTGACGTGGAGAGTTGGGATTAGAGGCTTGATTGAGTGAGGTGGAGCTATTGTATTGGCGGAGAGAGTTGATAGTGGGCCCGATTAAGGAGGAGGCAGCAGTTGATTGGCCGGGGACCCAGCAGATCAGGATTGGAGCCATGGCACAAGCAGGAGGAGCTGGAGGGGCTGGACCAGGCCCGAGTGGTGGACCGCCACCACCCATCCCACCACGACGACGTGTCGTCGTTCGGGTAGATTCGAAACTCTTTAATTTGGTGATTTGGTTGTATTATGCTAAATTGGGGGTTTGGGTAGGAATTAACCTTTTTTAGGAAATAATGAGAAAATGGAAATGATTTGAAAAAGGGAGAGGGTAGATAGGCTAGATAGGCTAAGGTGGGTAGGTGGGTAAGTTTTTAGGGTATTTGGGTGGGTAGATGGGGAAAAATAGGTAAAAATGGGTTTTGGGGGCAGCGGTTCGGCTCTGGAGAGAAGCAGATGACCGATGTCGGTCACTAATGGCCGATGTCGGTCAGTGGCGGTGACGGCGTCAAATCGGCGGCATCAGGTCACACAATTTTAGGGAAAGGAGACTTGTTGGTGACCGGCGTCGGTCATGTATCGGCCGGCGTCGGTGGCTTGTATGTTTTTTGGGTTTTGGTTTGGGTTGGGTTGGGTTGGGGTTGGGTTTTGGGTTTTGGGTTGGGTGGTGGGTTTGGTGGGGGTGGGGGTGGAGAAGGGTTTGGTGTGGGTTGGGTTGGTTGGGTTTGGTGTGGGTTGGGTTGTGGGTTGGGTGGGGGGTTGGGTTGGGGGAAGGGTTTGGGGTGTTTTGGGTTTTGGGTTGGTTTTTGTGTAGGGTTGGGTTTTGTTTTTTGGGTTGGTTTTGGGGGGTGGGATGGTTTTGGGTTTGTAGGGTGGTAGGTTGCTTAGAGGGGGTGGTAGAGAGTCGGGGTATGGTCGGGGGATAAAAAGGGTGTTTAGATGATAAAGTAGATGTTGTAATAAAGAGTAGGTCTAAGGATGTGGGTTGGTTTTGCGAGCACGTCGGCCCGATTGGCGATGCGGGATAGGATGCCCCATTGTTGTGCGGATGAGGCCACACGTATCTGCGGCTCATTGGGCCATCATGCGCGAGTGGGACTCGGTGGAGTCAGTACGAGCGATAGAGAGAGATCACGGCTGATGGTCGCCCTCATCGAGAGATGGGATCCGGCGACCAATGTGTTCCATCTCCCGTGGGAGATGACCGTCACATGGAGGATGTGTATCGCATCCTTGATTACCTATCGAGGAGCGATCTTCGAGTAGATTCGAAGGCTGCCATGGACAGCATCTGCGAGTTTTGGGGATGCGGCCGCCTGCTGCTGACCTACCATAGCGCTCGAGTATCGAGTGCAGTGACATGTACCGTGCGCATCGACACGAGACCACGGCCCATTGTGTTGATGATGGTTGGGATCACACTGCTTCGCCCTCCCGGACTCGGAGGGAGGCCGCTTCCCACGAGCATTGATGGGGTGCTTGCTTGAGATGGTGGAGGAGCACACACATTACGCTGGGCACCCAGTATATCTAGTGCGGTTATACGAGGAGCTATGGGGCTATCGCGGAGGAGGCGATTTGGTATTTGTTCTACATTTTTGTTGCATTGTTGGGCATACGAGCACATCGTATGCATCGAGCGATAGGGTTACCCAGCGGCCAGGGCCACAGGTCATATACCGATATGGCTTTGAGAGGTGGTTGGGGTCGTGGGCGACCACGGCGATTATGGCGAGTCGGGATGTGGCATACTATAGACATTTGCTAGAGGCCTTACAGCGTAGAGCATTGTATGGAGACCCTACGAGAGGTCACCATCCCAGCGAGAGGAGCCCGCTTACGATTGCGCCTAATCCAGTACACATTACGGATAGCGGGGCGGAGGCCGAGGAAATACGGCGGATACCCACAGAGAGAAGTGCAGCGGCGAGATGGGGCTGCGGCAGGGCGAGCCACCTCCCATTCCTCGGTCAGGAGAGATGATGTAGAGGCCCCACTTTGCTGCACCACGAGCCTTTGGATCCAGTTAGGGTAGCGAGAGGCGGCGGTGAGGTGTAGATGATCTTGGGTGCAGGGAGCATACGAGGTGTGGTGGGGCTGGCGAGAGAGCGGCGAGATAGTACCACGCCCCACAGCCAGAGACTTAGCTGCGGTGATAGAGAGAGAGATCAGCTCGGGGTCGAGTGCAGCTCTTACGAGGGGCATAGCTGCAGCACACGAGCACGAATAGGTGTCTTACGAGGGGCGGCTAGCTTGAGAGCTCGAGCACGAGCACGGCGCGCCACCACCACGGCACCACACGCCACAGTGCGAGTATGCAGTATAGCAGCTGACACAGTACAGCACCACCACGGCACCACCAAGCAGCCACCCACGCACGCAGCCAGCGACCACACGGCACAGCACCACAGCACGCACAGCCACGAGCACGAGGGAGGGCATTGGTAGTAGGTGTCGAGGACCAGGCCCAGCTCCTACGGTGGCTCGAGAGCGTTACATGGAGGCTAGAGCGGAGGCCCGATACTATCGAGATATTCTTGATGAGTACAGGGTGATTATCGAGCCCTATGCGGCACATAGGCGAGAGACCTCTCGGGCCGAGAGGTCTCGGGGAGAGTGCAGCCACGGTGGTGTGTCCGTCACGAGGCGGGAGGCGAGAGGCACCACGAGGGACCAGCGGGGAGAGGTGCCGGGGCGGTGGGGAAGGCCGAGAGATCCCAGACATGGTGTATTGATAGATGGGCACCGGTCTGCCCGAACCAAGTGTATTGATAGAGGCTGCGTGCCTATGTATTATTCATGTATTCATTTATTCATTTATTGTATCTGGCTGCTGCGAGCCGAGTAGGGGTTGTATAGTGGATACCGGCTGCGGCCAGTATATATCTATTTTGATCGAGAGGACCGGCTGCTGCGAGCAGTCGAGATTTTTGATTATTGCGGCTGCGTGCGGCTTTGGTGTATTATGAGATCACGAGAGGCCCGATGTAGGGCACATTGTATTTTTGAAAATTTGTATATATATAGAGACGATGTTTTGATCCACATGCAGTGTTCAAAATGTGTTTAAATATTTTGTTAATGGTTGGTAATATATAATGTATGATAAGTTTTAGTTGACATGTTGATAGATGGATGATGTTGATGTTTTTGTTTTTGCACGTATATATGAATGACAGGTTATGTGATGAATTGTTGGTTTTGTGACATTGTGATATATGTAACTGATGAGTTGGATCCAAATGATGTATAGATTGATAGTTGCTTGATATCCGTAGTTGATGGTTTGTGTATTTGTATAAAATAAATGATGTTAATGAAAGTGTAATGCTATATGTGGTGGATGAACAAATGTGGTAAATTGTGTTGTTTATGCAGGAAAAGAGGCGGGCGACAAAAATTTAGGTGAGAAATGAAGAAAAGAAACATTGTTGAGAAAAGATAGGTGTGTAACCGATATCGGTTAAGGAACCGATATCGGTAGCTTATAGACCGATATCGGTTAAATGTAACGATCCGGTTATTTAGGTATGAGCTTTTCTAAAAATAGAAAAGCTAGGGTGGCACTTAAGTTTTAATTTTAGAGCCATGCGAGAGGTTAAATACGTGAGCGCGCGCTTTTTGGCATGAGAGCAGGTATTTGCATGAGAGATTTGAGTGATAAGGAGAAGAGAGATAGGAATTTGTATGAGAGATTTGGGTGATAAGAAAAGAGACTGGGAAGGTGAATGCGATCGGAGATTCAGAAAGTAGAAAGGCGAATTTGAAAAGAGTGGTGATAATGGCAGGACGAGGAGAAACATCCAGCAGGCAGGGACAAGAGGGAAGACAAGGGCCACCTCAAGCTACTGCAACCCCAGAGGTAAATGTTTTGGTTGTGATTTGATTTTTGCATGTTTTGTGAATAAGATGGGGGAGAGTATGTGGGTAGATATGAGAAAGAAAAGATGATAACAAGAGTTATAAATGAGGTGAGTGTTACGTGGTAGGTAATCAAGGGTTTCGGGTATGTCTGTGTATACAGAGAGGAATAAACGAGCAATTTATTGTCGTAGGTGGTTGTTTTAGGCAAGATGTATGTAATTGTGATGGCCGGTAGTAGTTAGAGGTAGCGGTATCGGTTCTTGAACGATACTCGGTTATGTATAACGATACCCGATTCTTGGAGAATTTCGAGAATGTTTGAAAAACCACGAGGATTGAATGGTTGTTTGTTGTTTTGGTGTATGCGGCGAGAGCGGGGATTGAGGATGAATGATAGTGTGCAGCGACTGTGTTGTCACGAATCCGGCGGATGTAACACCAGTGAATGGACATTGATAAATCGTTTGGGGTTAAGTGGAATCCGTTATTATTCACGAATCGCACGTAATCATGGTATGTTACAGGCGTTGATTGAGAGATGGAATCCCGAGACAAATACCTTCTATCTGCCAACAGGGGAGATGACAGTAACATTGGAAGATGTGTTTCAGATTTTGAGACTCCCTATTACAGGAGAACCAGTATATCAGGCACTACCTAGCGCGGCACGGGGAGCGATAACAGCAGTATTTGGTCCATACGCACGAGATTTGACACAGCGAGGTTTATCCTTTACGTATGGGGTAATGTATGCAGCACACCCTGAGGAGACAAGGTTAGCAGTGATATTAATGATAGCGGTAGGGTATTATGCATTACCGAGGGCAGAAGGAGGAAGATTTCCAAAGGCATTGATGTGTGTTATCTGGGAGATGGTAGAAAGGAACGTTACGTTTGCATGGGCACCTGCATATTTGGCGGAGCTATACAGGGGTTTATGGGCTTGTAGGTGAAATCACGGGGCAGCTTGGATTGTTCATACTTATTACCTTTGTTGGGCCTATGAGCACATTGTTTGTGTGCGACCAATAGGCCAATCCCTCGAGCGGGAGAGCAGAGTACGAGAGGTTGGATTCAGACGATGGGTCCAGACAGAACAAGAGGCAAGATCTCAGGCCGTGATGGGTGACATTGAGTATTACAGGCAGGTATGGGAGAGAGTGACGGTTGCGGATATCTGTTGGAGGCCTTACGGGAACTATATGGTAACAGAGAGCATAGCTGAGGAGTTAAGGGGTGTAGAGCGAATGAGGTGGATCGCGGGGCACAGGCCAGGTGAATATGAGAGGATTCCTATAGATCGCGTGCGGCGACAATTTGGATTTGTGCGGGATATACCCCACAGCTTATAGACCATATATGAGGATCGGCCGAGCGGCATTCTCACCTCCCGGCCAACACCTCCGAGAAGAAGGGCACGAAGAGGTAGCGGCCGATCGCGAGGTAATGGATGCGAGGAGCAGCGAGAGCCTATAGATTATGGTGGGTAGCGAAGCTGCGAGGTGTACGTGAGCGCCACGACATAGCGGTGATTACAGCGAGAGAGGATCGTCTGCAGCGTTTGGTTCAGCAGCTCAAGCGAGTGAATGAGACAAGAGGATTGTTAGTGGTTGCGAGTCACGGGCGGAGAGACTAGAGGCTGGAGTCCTCCATGCGAGAGGCGTATTCATATGTTACGAGAGAGATTGGCGAGATCGGTGGCGGTACCAATAGCCGTGGTACCTTTGAGGACGAGAGAGGCCGGCGAGAGGGTCGACAATCACGATCATCACCTAGTTCGGGATGAGGCGTGAGGTGCAAATAAATGTTAGCAAGGTATAAGAATAAATAAAATGCCGACTGCGTGTCGATGATAGAAAGATGTATTTGTTTAACATCTAAATAAAAGCGAGATATGTATGTTGATTTGAGTTATAATAATAAGAATGTTTTGTTTTGACTTTCGGTGTTTTGAAAAAGGATAAAGAGGAATGTGATTAAATAGAAATACACAAAAATATTTATATTTACCACACATGATAGGTTATGGTAGGGGATGGTCGAGCTAACCTTGGGAGACCCCATGTCTCAGAAGTCTTTGCCCTACATAGCCCTTTGCAAAGCAAGCAGAGGGCCTCGGACCGATGTAGTTCTCCCTTAGGATCGGGGAGGCGAATCGAGGCAATTTAGTACGGTTTAGGCAATTGGTTGGTTGGTAAAAATATTAAGATTAAGTAAAGGTAAGGTTGATGGTGTTGGTAATGAATTGGTGATGTTGTAAAAGGTATAAGGGAAGCGAAAGTTAGCCTACCCAAGTAGAAGGGAACCATGTCTGATTAAGGTCAACACACAATCCTAGATGCGAGGCAAAGCGAGAAAGAGTGCTCAAGTAGGTGAAAAGAGCTAAACAAACCACACACGTAGAACGAGCTTGGAGCCCTAGGTACAGTGCATAGACGAGAAGTCAATAGGTGAAAAGAGTTGTGTGATCACAATATATCGGCGTACATTACGTCCCTTGAGTTGAAACAAATGGTGAGGTGAGGTGGATGATATAGGCGAGGTACGGAGAACTTATTACAAAGTGAGTGTTACGACGGAAGAGAACCTACCCTAAATAGACAAGTCCATGACTCAAAAGTTCTTTTGAATGAGGCTTTTATTTTATTGAATGTAGGCGATCGATGCGGGAAGTCTACAGGATATTGATTGTATTATTCTTGAGGTCTTCACGAAGGCGATCGATGCGAAAGCTTACGATAAAAAAGGCTGTGTATAAATTGTCCTTCGAGGAAGCGATCTATTTATAGTAGCAATATGATTTAAATGCATAGCTGTCCTTGAGGAGCGATCTATATATATAATAGCATCAATAGTTTTGGCATATAGCTGTCCTTCGAGGAGCAGTCTATATTTAATTTAGATAACTAGATGTTCTTTTGGCGTGAAGCATCTAGTTTGTAGGAAGTTTGACTCAAGAAAATCCCATAAGAATACGGCTTATTTTAATACTTTGAAGTCATGGACTAGACTAAAAAGGGAAGGCATCATCGAGGAGGTGAGAATCAAACTATGTGAGCTTGATTGTTATTATTATTAGAGGTGTAGGAAACAAGTGTATGTGGTGGTATGTGAGCTCGGGACGAGCGGTAGGCGGATAAGTGATATAACACTAATTTCAACAATAGAATGGTCGAAGATGCAAGGCATTAAGGGTTCGAGCTCGGGTTTACCATTAAGCGAAGCTAAGCGATAAGTGCAGATCCATAGGTGTGAGTGATTATATAAGGCCCAATCGATTGGGAGCAAATTTTCCACGTTTGCTCTTTTCTAGTTTAGTTACATGTTGATTCTCTTTGAGGACAAGATCACCAACCTTAAAAATACGCTCATGAAGTCGCTTATCATAAGCACGTTTAATGCGTTTTGATAGATTTGAAGGTGATCAAGAGCGTAAGGCGGCGTTCGTCAAGAAGCTCCAATTGGGCTAACCGCTCTTGGCGGAAATCATCGTTGGTGAGAATATCCTGAAGAGATATTCTAAGGGAGGGTATTTGTATTTCGAGAGGCAAAACAGCCTCGGTACCGTATACCAAAGAAAAAGGTGTGGCATTAGTAGAAGTACGAATGCTAGTACGATAAGCCCAAAGGGCAAAGGGAATGTGATCGTGCCAATTTCTTCCAGATTCATTGACAACTTTCATGAGGATTTTGGTTAGTGTTTTATTAGAAGACTCGGCTTGCCCATTGGCTTGTGGATAGTATGGTGATGAGAAGCTAAGTTTGATACCAAAGTTGTCATGAAAGGTCTTACGCAACAACTTGTTTTTGAAAGATTTTCCATTATCATTATCGGGCGATGAGAACACCAAAGCGAGAGATAATGTGGTGGTTAATGAACTCGACAATTTTTTCTTTTTTGATTGAAATGAGTGGAATAGCCTCCACCCATTTTGTGTAATATTCGGTCGCTGTGATTATCCAACGGTGACGTTGTGAAGAGGTCGGGTGAATCTCACCAATAAGGTCTAAACCCCATTGTGAGAAGGGCCAAAGATCTCGGCGACACAGGAGCGGGTGGCTAGGCTAGGAGTATGTTGAAGGTTGGCATGTTGTTGACACATAACACAACGCTTAACATATTAAGTAGCGATCGTTATTGAGTAGGCCAATAATAACCAAGGCGAAGGATTCGTTTGGCCACAGCGAGGCATTAAAATGTCCACCACAAATACCGTCATGGACCTGTTGGATGGTATGAGTGGCCTCCACGCCAGTTAGACAGCGAAGGAGGATACCATCAAAGCCACGTTTATAGAGGAGTCCCCCCATGACAACATAACGCGAAACACTTTTAAGAAAAGCACGTTTGCCGTTACTAGTAAGGTCAGGTGGGAGGACAGAGATTGTAAGGTAGTCGTGGAATTGGTGGTACCAGGTATCCTGTGAATTAGTAGACACAGTATTTATCATACAAACTACCGGGGTTGAATAGGATGGGGCAAAAAGTTGTTGGACCACGACGAATAATTGAGTCGGTTGGTGCGGCGGGAATTTGCGAGGCTAAGCAAGCCATAGTGTCCATAAAATTTGTTAGTGGAGCGTGGAATGGTTTGTATAGAATAGTGAGTAAATAAGGCTAGAAGTGAATCCACGTAGTGTTTGTATTTTTGAAGTTCCTCATTTTGCATTGGTAGATGCCCATAACTTGATTGACTACCAATTGAAGTCGCCAAAATGTTGATAGATTTGATGCCTAAGTGTAGCGCACTTGGAGACCGAACAAGGGCCTCGTATTCCATTTGTATTATTAGTGCAAGGAAATCAAGCGGAATGAAAGAGGCATAGGTTCAGCGTCGAGAGGAATGAGAACAACGCCGGCTCCTCCGCCCGCGATGCATTTAGATCCATCGAAGAAGAGGTCATTGGATACGACTCTTCCGTGAGTGAAAGAGTAGCGATGAGTTAAATCGGGGAAATGTAAAATTGGTAAATTGTTCCCGGTAAAGGGGCCTCCGCAAGTTGGTGCTGATGGTTTGTCCTTTGATTGATTTACGTGGACAAATTCAAGGTCAAGGTCGGCGAGAGCATAAGCCATCGGCGATCGTTGGTTTAGATGAGGTTTGGCGTACATGTAATGGATGGGAGTGCACGTGTTGGTGATGACAAAGTTTTGTGATTTAGAAGGTAATGTCGGAGTTTGGTGGCCACGAATGATAGGGCAAGGCACAATTTTTCTATATGTGTGTACCTAGTCTCATAGTCCACAAAGTCGACTTATATAATAAATGGCTTGTTCGCGATTCTCGAATCCGATGTGCGAGCATAGCTCCTATAGCATGGTCGGTGGCGGAAAGGTAAAGGTAGAAAGGGCGGTCGTCTTGGGGTGGGATAAGCACGGGTGGCTGCAAGAGATAGGATTTGAGAGCTTCGAAGGCTTGGTGACATTCTTCACTCCATTGAAAGGCAATGTCCTTTTTAAGAAGGTGATGAAAAGGTTGACACCGATCCGAGAGTTGGGAGATGAAACGTCGGATAGATTGGAGCTTACCTTGTAAACTACGCAATTGTTTGAGATTTTTGGGTGGGGGCATTTCTAGGATAGCTTTGACTTTAGATGGATCGACCTCAATGCCATGCAAAGAGACGATAAAGCCAAGAAGTTTTCCCGAAAGAACACCAAAGACACATTTCTTTGGTTGAAGGCGGACAGAATATTGTAACAGGCGATCAAAAATAATGGTTAAAACATCAAGATGTTCACTACGATGTTTAGACTTGCCAAGAAGATCGTCGACGTAATCTTGAGGATAGTGTGCATAATGTCATGAAAAATGTAGGTCATAGCCGCGATAGGTAGCACCAGCATTCTTAAGGCCAAATGGCATGACACGATAACGAAGGTTCCCGAGGAGTTATGAAGGCGTTTTGTGTTGATCGGCGAGGCAACCAAAATTTGGTTGTATCTGAAAAGCCATCCATGAGAGAGCATCTCATGACCTGCGATTAGATCAACAAGTTGGTCAATGCTAGGTAAGGGAAGTCATCCTTAGGGCAAGCGAGTTAAGATCCCGAAAATCATGTGCATATCTCCGAAGTCCCCTGTCGCTTTAGTGCGAGTGCGATGTTAGAAATCCATTGAGGATAGTCGATAGGCAAGATGAAGGAAGCGAGAAAGGAGTCGTTGGAGCTCCTCTTTGACCAAGAGAGCAATGCGTGGATGCATTTTCTCAATTTACATTTGATTGGTTTGGAATCGGGGTTTAGGGTGATGTTATGGACGGCGATGGTAGGATCAATTCTGGCATGTCGGCGTAAGACCATGCGAAAGCTTGGTTGCGAGCACGGAGAAAGGTAGTAAAGGCGGCTTGTTACGATGTGTTAAGGGATTGTCAATCTTCACAATGTGAGATCCTCCTCCGTGTGGATGTTGATTTCTATAGTAGATTCGTTCGGCATGGTTTGGGTTTGAGATGGTAAGGCTCGTTGAATATAAGAATCATCGCGCCCGAGGTAAGTGAGGATGGAGTCGTCATCTGGCATTCAACAACATTAATCAAAGGCGAATCCTCTTGATCATGTCGGATACGAAGGGAAGAAGATGGGTCCTCATTATCGCGTTGATAAGTGAGAGGACCTATGAAGATAGCATTTATGAAAAAAAAAAAAAAAAGTTAGGAGGGATGGATTCGAGTCTATAGATTACGTGGGTGATGATGGCAAAGTGGGTGATGATGGTTTGGTAGGGCGATGTCTTCTTCTTCCGGGATACGGTGACGGGAGGTGTCTCTGTGTAGGTGTTCGGAAAACCGAGACCACTGCGATCATTATGTTTACGGGTAGTCACGGGAATGAGTGTATGTCGGCCTTGTTCGTAAAGGCCAAAACCAAAGCCTTTCCACGCCTGGCGAGTCAAGAAGGTGAGGCGAAAGCGACGATTTGTCAAGTATTGAAAATCGGATTGGAAGGAACCACACCAAGAGGAGGTTCGGGGGTAATGGAGGATGCGTCAACACCCCCATACGTTAGGTTAGTGCGGCGATGGGGTGGTCGTAGAGATTACCTCCCCACGCGGCAGTCGTAGGTGGGATGTGCATGTAATTGTCCGTACTCTGCGGGGTAGGAAAGAACTAACGTTATATAGCGGTACTCCCCGGCGTAAGGCGCGCTGAAAAACATCTACTAAGGGGTCGGAGGTTGGAATGTTAGGCTGCGGGAAGGAAGTGGTTTTGCGATGGTGGTTTCATCGGTTGAAGGCGTAGCGCGGTTGAGGTGGATGGTTGAGGTACATTTGAAGAGGATGGTTGGGTTGAATGTATGGGTGTCTTGATTGGTATAAGCACATCGTTAGGGCGGTATAACATATTGCAGGTTTTAAAGGGGAGGGTCAGCTTTTACGGTGTAGGACTTCCCTCGTACTCAAATTTTATGCATCATGTAATGTTGAGGAACGCATCCCATGGCTCGGATCGAGGGCGACCCGGCAATATATATTATATTGGAACTCTCCCTCAGACATAGAAGAGTTCGGGTAAAGTCGTGGTCCTACCGAATGTTGAGGATCACGGTGCCTAAGGTAGAAGTAATAGCGTCATTGAATGACCCATGACATGATGGGGTTGGCACACATGCAACTAGAAGGATATTCATTTGTTGGAAGGCTTTTGAAGAGATGATGTTTAGGCTAGCGCCCCGTCAATCATAACCACGCGTACTCGAATGTCTCGGACGTAGCGGAAATGAAAAGAAGCGAGTCGGGGTCTTACGTACCAAAGTCAACAATTTCATCTTGAGCCAAAGCTGCGACGAGCTTGTTGTATAGAGAGAGAAGTGGTTGGGGCGATGTGGGTTGTTTGGTGAGAGAAGCAACGTGATTGGGTGTTAGAATGGAGCGGCGGCGGGGGGTTTCATTAGGTAAAACCTCTATCCCTTGAAGGATCTCAACGAGAGCTTGTCGATGAGATTGAAGTCGAATGAGATCATACGATGTCATTTTACGGGCGATTGGTGAAGGCTGTTTAATCATATTTCGGTGGGCAATGCCATTAGAGGCGGGATAGGCGGGTCGCGAATGACCACTTTAGGTGGTGGTGCAATCGGGATGTTTGACGGAGAAAGAGATGCAGCGAGTGTGTTTTCTTTTGCTTTCCCATTGTTTTTACGCCCTCGAGTAGCGACACTAATCATATTAATCTCGTAGACTGAGATGAGGAAGATGGTTAGGATAACTCATGGTCTTGAGAGGTGGGGTTGTAATAATGATAGATCTTGGTGAGGCGGGGACAGATGGTATAGGAGAGGAATGGAAACTAAAGGTCTCTCCCTTCGTAAGTTGTCTTTCTTAATCTTTCTATCAGGGAGAGGTGGTGACGAAGGATGGTTTTAGAGCTTTGCATCCCTCCACATCATGTCTGGTGTGCGGTGATAAGCGCAGATTTTAGACTCATCGTAACCCATAGGTCGGGGTTTAGACGCGGGTCATAAGGTCTAAGTGGAGGTAGGGAAATGGTCGCATTCTCCACCAACATAGCAAGGATTTTGGCGTAAGATCCTTTGAGTGGGTCAAAATCGGAAGAGGATGAGGGTATTGGTTGTGCGGGTTTTGGTAATGTTTGGGCGTGGTTGGTTCGCACGGGTGGTGGTTTAGCCGAGGGGTGTTGATACGTGGTTTTCACTAAACGTGATTTCTTTGGCGCAGAAGCTATGTTGGATGATGAGGCCGCGAGATGATGTGGTATCGAAAAAAACCACGGGAAATAGGAGTGACCGAAAACAAATCTTTTGATGATGGAATTTGTTTAGGGTTGATAGGTGGACGGGATACGCGGAGTAGCGGTGTTCTTATACCACAAATTTACTGTATGGGTGCGGAAGGCGTAGGTTGTTTTGAAGAAAATGCGGGAGGTATGATATATTGATGTAAGGTAGAGGATGGGGTCCCAATATGGAAGGTAGGTATGGCGATGATGGTTTTGATTGTGATAGGGGCACGGATTGAGTTTGTCTCTAGGTGGCGGGACGGATTTATTTTGGATAGATCGAGTCGCTTAGGCGGGTGCGTTAGGCCCAGGCATTGGTGAGGTCCCAAGCGTAGGAAGATCTGGTTAAGTTGATAGAAGTGGACGGGGCATTTGGTAGAGGTGAGGGGGTGAAGGTGAGAACAGGGGCATTTTAAGCACGCAAACACTTGGGTATATGGTGGAGACATCGGGATCGAGTCATTTGCATTTGAGTAGAAAAAGGGGTACTCAAGCGTTCCCATAGGGCTGTCATCTTACGTGGAATGGCAGTCTCAGTGTGATTTGTAATTTTTGTACGGAAGAAAGGTGGGTTGTAATTCCAGTCCACTGTGGGTGTGACACAGGAGGTAGATGAGGCACTGTATCAATAGATGTTAAGAGGTCAACCGGTCGTTGAAAAGATTTAGGCGATGAGGGACTAATAGGTAGGAGGGCGTGTTTGAGGGGATCTGTCATGTTTAAAGAATGTGGTGATGTCAGTGTAAGAGATTTCTCGTCTAAGGATGTCAAAAGGAGTGGCGAGCCTTCCTCTTGTGCAGCAAGAGCGGTAGAAGGGGACGTTTGGGAAATAGATAAATTAGATAACATCCGCTCACAGTCTTGTAGGGATGTGGTGTAAGAAGACTCATCGATGAGAAGAGAAGTCCGGGCAGTTAACTCTTTTATGGGTAAAGGAATGATTTCACTTTGGCTTGATGGTGGTGAAGGAGGTTCAGACTCCTGTGTTGGTGGAGAGGCTTGATTCAAAATTTTTTCAATAGAGGCTTTTGGCTGAGAATCGAAGACTGCATGGATCTCATGAACACTCTCCTCGGCTAAGATATCTTGGTTTACGTTACTGTTGGATGAGTGATTCGGGAATGGCTTGTTGAAAATTTTCAGATTTCGGTTAGCGGGGCGTTAGGATTATCGAGGTTATATCCCTGCATCGACCATTTCTGCACTATGTTTTTCAACATCTTGCGAGTTTCATGACTATGTCCTTTTACGCGGTGAAAGTTACAAAAGTCATTTTCTTTGTACCGGGAAGGTATTGCGCGGGTGGAGTCAAACCCAGTGAGGTTTAACGAGGGCAAGGTGATAGCCCCGGCTTTGAGCAATTTCTCGAGGATGACGCCATAAGTTTCTCCCAAGGAGTGTAATTGATGGGCTCGGCTTTGTACTTATAAGTGGTTTTCGGCGGAGTATTGGACGGTGTTTGAGATTTGACCATTACCGCGTGGACAGCTCCTTTTGATTTAGAAGAAGTGGACGCGTGAGGAGTGGTGGTGTTTGGCTTGTTGGTAGAATCGGGAGTTCGGAAGTGGGGTTTTGTTCTGCGACCATGATTTCTCTTCTTCTAAGGCTCGAATTTCTAGTTTAGAGCCATGGTAAAGGCCTCGTCGAATGTGGAAAGTTTGAATTTGGAGGGTAGGGGAGATGTGCTTAGCGCGAGGCCACGTAAATAGTTCGATAAGTTCGGTTTGAGGCAAGGCATACGTAAGTTGGTTGATAAGGCCCGCCATCGTCAGCGAAATCTGCGATAGATTCGTCTTCAAATTGTCGGATGGCATAGAGGTCGGTGATAGATACTTTCTTGGCAATGTTAATGGAGAAATGATCCAAAAAGATTGGGCTAGTTGGTTAAAGAGAAGAGATCGAGTCTTGGGTTAAAGCAACATGTACCACTCAAGCGGGTCTGATAAGGACATGGGAAAGGTGCGAGTAACATGAGCGTCATCATGGGCGATCAAATAACAAGCATGTCTAAATGATCGCAAGTGTTGTTGAGGATCCTCTTTCTTGTTAAAGCGAGTAAATTTTGGCAACTCCCATTGAGGAGGATATGAATGAAGGGGGACGAGAAGGGTGAATGGGCTCCCGACAAACTTGCTCGTATGTCGAGGCGCTTCGACTTCCCGAAACAAAAGCCTCCAGTTTTGCATTTTGTCCATCATTTGTTTGATGAAATCATGTGGTTGGATGAGATGATGGTGCGGTTGTGGTAAACGAGGCAAGTTGGACCAAGGGCTTCCATTTGGACAATGGTGGGGCTAAGTGTTGATAAGGTATGGAGGATGAGTATGTTGGAGCAACGAGAATAGGGATGTCCCATATAAGGTGTTGAGGTTCTTTGGATACGTGTATGGGAATGAAAAGGTAGGCGGAGCTTGAGAAGGAAAGCTCGTGTGAATAGGTGGCGAGAGTAAGTCATGAATGGAGTGGTGCGAAAGAGAGATGAGGTAGGGGCGGTTGGTGGTAACGATCGTGGGGTCAAGATTAACAAAGGAAAGCTAATCGGGGTCGTATGAACCTCTGAAGCCGTCGGATTGGGAGACGGGGCTAGAGATGCAGGAAGTAAGGCAGTGTTATCAGGAGGAGTGGGAGCTAAATGAGCAGCTATACTAATAGGCATGCCAATAAGGAGCTGACCATCAGGCGTACGGTCAGGGGCATGAGACAAATAGTATTGTACAGTGCTGGGATTAGCATCCAGAAATTTGGCAAAGTCCTTGTCTCCTACAGGAATTTGGGGGATCTCACTGGTGTCCGTAGGGTTCCCTATAGAATGTGAAGGGGGTGATTCAGGCAAAGACACACGAAGCGAGGCATGTGAAACCATGGCGGCGGCTTGCTTCAGTGATGACAACCATGGACAAGAACACACGGAAAGTTTCATCTATCGAAACAAAAACAACCTCGAGAATGATGAATTTGGCAAGTTCTTTGGTTTGTCGGGGGCTGATGAAGATAGATAACGATATCGGTTTAATAACGGTGTCGGTCCTGAGAAAACGCGCGTCGGTCGATTAACCGATGCGGTGTCAAAAGTCTAGGATAAGAAGATATAAAAGGCTGCTAATTTGATTTTTAGCAACGTTGAGTATATTTATCAACTTATTGATCACGAGAAAAAAGTATGACGGAAAAACGAGAATTTGAAAACAAGCGAAGATGCACATGCAAATCCAGAGACTAATCCTAGGGTTAATTTTAGTTATCGTGGGCTTATGCCTTTAGACGTAGATGATGTCGAATCCTAAACAACAAGACCTAGGGAAATGTCAAGTTTGTTTTGGCTTATAAGGTTACCTCAATCGGGGCGGAGAATACCGCGGAAAAGGGGGATGTTTGAGTGTTGTGTTAATTGTGAAGTGATTCGGTATGTGTTGTGCGGTGAAACTAGGGTTAATTTCTGTCAATACCGTGGATATCACCCCCACGTGTACGACACATTACTTAATCTATGTTCACTAGAATTGAAGAACAACAAGCGAGAATGCAATGCATGTGTTTTAAACCCAAATCGAAAATTATGTTCGATGAAGCAAGAGAGATGACTTTCACTAATGCGAAACTAGGAAAGCAAGACAAATTCTTTACTGAAATATATAACAAAAGCGGCAACAACAAATATGCTTCCTAAAATGAAAATAAGCAAAAGAAAAAAAACCCAAAATGGGTCCCACCGTGCGTGCCAAAATGTTTCACTCGGAATGTTTCACTCGGGAATAGAGTTGCTTCTATCCTTTCATTCCTTTTAGAAAGCAGATAAGGAGGTTAGGGTTAGGAGGAATACATGTTGAATGTCGAGATGGTGTGGCGTACCGTAGAGAAAGATCAGGTTGATTGGAGAACTCCTTTTTGTCTTGGAAGGACTACTGCGAAATAAGAACACAAGACCACAAGATTTTGATTAAACAATAAATGAGAAGCTGCCTTGGGCCCGGAAATATAAAACTTCCTTTGAAGGTGGTGGTTCCCTGCTAATATGAATTAACACAAAAAGGCGCAAAATATCAATTAAATTGTTTCGTTGAAGCTAGGTAGGGGAAAGGCTGGTTTTGGTTTTGATCGAGAGGAACCGATGCGATTCTTAACGATGCGGTTATGATAACCGATGCGATTCTTGATAGCAAATCTCTACCGGTGGGTTCTAGGATCTTCTTAGTAGCTATGGTGTTTTGTAAGGCTGGTTTATGGATGATATTAGGAAATGGGATGATTAGAAGCAAAAGAATAACGATTAGATCAATGATGACACGTTGGGTAGTAGATTGAGAGCGGATTTAGGAGGACTAAAATTCACGAGCATAAGAAATGTTATAACGAGAGGACATGCAGATGTGACTTACTGGTTTTGGCGAAGATGCAAGTTGATCTCCTCTACTGCAAGCACTTCTGGTTTCTTTACTCGTCTCTGCTTGATTAAATGAAGATCAGGACTCTGTTCCTCGCTCGCAATGCTCTCTGTTGATCCAGAAATCCTTTGACTGATCTCCAAAATGAAATTCCGATCCGTTGTTTTGGTTTGGGGAGCCCATTTACAGGGAACCGATGGCGGTTGCGTAACCGATGGCGGTCGAGTAGGAACCGGCATCGGTAAGGAAAAAGTAGGCTATTTTTAGTAAAATAGCCCACCTTCCTACTTTTCTCTGAGAGATCGATTGCGGGCTTGGTCAAGTGGCTAGAAGGTCGGCTTTGGGTGCGAGTAAGGAGGCATTAGTTATGGATGTGAGTCTAGACCAAGTCATGGGTCCTAATTAGGTTGGGGGTCGTAAGACATGAATTTGGTGTCTACAATTATGTAGGTGAAACCACCATACATAAAATTTTAATGGTAGGATTGTGGTGGGAAAATATGTATAAGGATTACAAAGAGTATTGTAAAGAGTGTGACCATTGTCAATGCGTTTGCAAACTAGGATGAAGAGATGAAATGCCTTTGCACCCTATCACTAGAATTGAACCTTTGGAGAAATGGGAAATAGACTTTGTAGGCCCTATTACACCAGAAACGTGTAGGAATGGATCACTCTATGTAATCACTTGCACGAACTACTCGACAAGGTGGGCAGAGGTGGCTCCAACTAAAGATTGTACAATAACTACAATAGAAAGATTTTTGTGGGAGAATATTATCACGATGTATTATTCCCTTTAAGTTTAACCATCGATAGGGGTATCCATTTCTTGAATGATACCGTGAGGATCTGTTAGTAGAGTTCATGGTGGCTCATCACAAAACTACACCTTATCACCCATAAGCAAATGGAACCGTGGAAGAATTTAACAAGATATCTTGAGTCATAACTTGAAAAACATTTGTGATGTTAGAAGACAAGATTGGGATGACAAAGTATCAACCATATTATGGGATTATAGGACAGCTTTAAAAGTTTGAACAAAGACACACCGTTTCAATTGGTGTTTGGCACAAAAGCTATTACGCCGGTTGAGTTCATGTTACCTTCTCTACAAATAGCGTGCACAGGAGGGATGGCTGATGAGCAAGCGCTGGAGGAAAGAATTGATAAATTAATGAAGCTAGATGAAATATGATCACTCTCCAGGTGGATCCAAATAGTATAAAAAGAAAAGAAAAAAGTCATGGCACGATCACCACATTAGGAACAAGAAATTTGATGTTGGCCAGATGGTCTTACTATATGATTCTAAGTTTTTGTGCCATCCTGGGAAGTTGAAAGAGCATTGGTTGGGTCCCTAAACCATCTCGTACATCCTTGATTCAAGTTAATACCAGTTACAAGTGTTGGATGGAACGAGATTTCTAGGATGCTTTAATTGGAGTAGGCTGAAGCCCTACTATAAATAAGTCTTCTTGGTGTTTGTAAATAAGGTAGTATTGCTAGTTAGTTTAGAATTTTCTTTAATGCATTTTCCTTTCTTGTGTTTCCGTTTCTCATTGTTGTTTTGTGTTTCACCTTCGGTGTTGGTAATATCATTACTTTTTGAAGTTTTAACTATGTATAAGACTGCACATAATTTTAGTGTGGGGTGGAGTGGAAGAAATTGAAGTGTGAAGTACCAAGAAGGATTGTATTGGAAATCCCGATTGAATGGCTTTGTGAAGAAAGTACATGCAAGGAAAGGTGAAAAAGGATAATTGGTGTTAGGATAAGGCTACATTGGGGATCCACATATAAGAGAAGAAGAAGTGCTAAGTAACACAAGGTAGGTGAGAGAAAAAATCATGATAGAAGAAGTGTCTTGATGCTAATTACACGTGCATAAGAGTCTCTTATTCGGATGGATTGGTTACGCACCCCGGAGGTTGGAGAAATTTCCATGCAAGGTTGGGCGCATGAGTTAAAGCACTAAAGATGGGTTTTTTTGAAAAATATGCATTAAGTTTTAAATTAAGGTGGTAGGTAAGGTAGCATTTAATGTTACAAACTAGGAAAAAGCTATAAAAAGAGGGTTGAGGACTTTCATTATTTACTTTTTGTATATGAAAAAGAATCACTTTTACATCTTTGCAAACTAGGGATTCCATAACTGATCTATGTGAATAAAAATTTGAAGATTCTAAGTGTGAACAACTAGTTTATATTTAGGAATGTTAAAGGATAGAGTCATTGATATACCTGAAGGTACATGAGGCCTAAATCTATGTTGGTGCCGTGTAGTATGGCGCGTGGTGTTGGGGCCTACCCCATCAATTCATGTTCCCACAACAATAAGGGAGTTTGGTGCTTAGCCAATAGAAGGATACCCAAGGTGATTATACTCGAGATAGAACATTGATTCAGCTTCCTTATTAGGTGATAAAATCCCAATAGTTTCACCTAGGTAGGAATGTTTCAATGCAAGTTTGTGTTTGATGTGATTTGGTTGTGTGTGAGGGAGATTAAGTGAATGAAATCAATTAACCTCATAATTAGAATATGTGATAAAGAAAGATGAAAGGTTATTTTTAAGCCCTAAAGAAGGATTGATTTCGATGAGAACAGACAATAAAATGCAATGCTTAGAAATAAAAAGAAAAGAACAAAATACACTTGTAAAATGCTTCCTTTTAAATTTTTAAATTTTAGATTTTTAGCATAGCAATAATGAAGTAAGAAAATCCTCCTATAGTAGCAACCTATAAGGGTTAGTAGGAAACAAAAGATATGTTAGAACCCCAAAATATTGGCTAAGTATATAAAGACGTGTAGGCGTGCAGGCCTAGTTGAAGAAGGGCGTGCGAGGAGGAGGTGTGCGGGACAAGGTTTAAGGGAGGGTTTAGGAAAACCCATGGGGCACACACAGAGACAAAGATAAGGTTTTAAGACTTAGCCATATTGGGAATTTTGGGTAGGACATGAAAAAGTCATGACCCGACTACATATGCGAAGTGGATAAGGTGTCATCCTGGCAACGTGATGCCCACGAAAGGAATGTGCCTGTGTGATAGAAGGTTCTAGAAGACATCATGGAAAAAAGTGGAGAACTAAGGCTTGGAGAAGCATGCTCCCATGGAGGACCACTTTCAGAAACTTAGCATCAGATCTGAGGTTGTAGAAGGATGAGTTAGAACTTTGGGATTCCTATATATGCGAGTGCCTACGGGAGAAAAAGGAAGATAATAGAGATAGATCAGATAAACAGGAGGATAGTATAGAGAGAAGATCTCTGCAGAAATATTACGAGAACTCAATGGGATTAGGTAGAGGATATATAAAGGATTAATGTATTAAGGGGCTGGGATATAAATTTTTCTTTGTATGGATGAAGGACATGATCCCTGCTCTGATGCATGACTTCAGTCTAATCAAGCTATGGTAGTCTAATGGATACATTGAATGTAATGAGGTTACAAACATTAATGAGGAGTGTAATTGATTCGGTTCATATCTATATTTTTCATTTATGTTTATGGATGTTATGGAATAGATGTAAATCCTTATGTATTTTCCTTTCTGTTGTAGTTCTATCTGTTATCTATAAGTACCCTCTGTTTGGAATGAATACATTTGTGTAGAGGTTTTCCAGAGCCCTATAATGATTGTATGTCTCATTTCCACCTCTATTCATTAAGTTCATGGCATTTATGATGGTTTCCCACTTAACTCACATAAAAGAGAGACTCGGCTCCCACACGCACCTTAGGTGAGCACCCACCACCCACTGGGTGATAGGCCGATGCGCATGGGATTTATTTCCTTTGTGATGGGTGTAAAAATTACTACAAGATAGAAAAGAAAAAATGTATGTTAGAGGATGACTAAGTGAGTAATCAGAACAAATCACATAGATTGTTAGTGATTGAAAGGAATCACTAGAGATTCACCCTAGTCACTAGAGATTTAATAGGATCACTGGAGATTACTGGACTTAAGGCCTACATGAATGAAAAAAATTAAATAAAATAAAAGGACTGCATCCCATCGGGCATTCCATAATGTTCAAGATATTTTTCTTTCCAAATTTAACTTAGTGAAGTGAAATAACAAAAAAACTAACCTCGAAAGATGGCGAGGTTTACCAATACTTGCGATGACTGATACTAATACCGATATTTTATGGATGAATGACATCAATAGATCCAAACGAGTGCATAAATACTTCCTTCCAATGGTATAGGTCACTGTAAT
Source organism: Taxus wallichiana var. yunnanensis (assembly GCA_018340775.1). NCBI lineage: Eukaryota > Viridiplantae > Streptophyta > Pinopsida > Cupressales > Taxaceae > Taxus > Taxus wallichiana. The sequence goes on along the minus strand of CM031238.1, from coordinate 461,067,518 downwards.
GAACAAACACTCATAAAAATATAAGATTAGATAAATATATGGTAGATTTCCTGGAAAAGGAAAGTCCCCATGCATCAATGGACTTCTTTACAAGGATTTCAATCTGTGTACAAGAAATCCATGTGATATTGATGAGATAAAATGAAAAAAGCAGACGATATAACCAATAATGAAATGATAAATATACTAACGTGGTCAAAGGCTATATGATGGTCTGGTGGTGATACTTGGTCCAATGAGAGTCTAGGATGCACAAATGGCTCAAAGGAGCAAGGATGTAGATAGTTATGTACTCATAAATGTGAGCATGTTGATAGATTTTCTTGAGATAACTGATTTAGTGCTATATATGGCTTAAGGGAGCTTCATATGACTAGAGAGACACCTGCAAGGGCACAATGACAATAACTGACACAATCTAGATGTCTAAAAAGAAATGTTAGAGTTCATATCACCCAACAAATAGAGATTATTAGTGATTAAGGCCAATCCCTGGTGATTGGGTCCAATCGACAGTGATTAGGATTATTACTAGTGATTGTTATGGAATTTTACATGCTAATTAAACATGGGATAAGGTTGATTGAATCTTATAAAGGATGAATAAATGAGATGATAATACAAAAGGGAAGGTACCTACCTTGTATCAGTTGATGAATGAAGCTAATAGAATGAAATTGCTGGAGAGAGAAGGATTTTATAGATGCCAAAAGATTGTTGAGTTGGGGATTTTATTTTTTGAGTGTCCTCCAAGGGTTGAAGAAGAGACAATTGTTGTCTTTTGATGATGTTGATATGAATCTGACTTTGTAAGAGGGCTATGATATAACAAGATTACAAGGTGAATACCTTGAGAACCATTCAATTAACAAGTCAAAATGGAGGAAGCTTCTAGCTAACCTAAAATGATAGCCCTAAACTCATTTATATAAGCTTGCCACCGACATGAGATAATAATTGGCAATTGGTAGGATCGCTATTGATCTGGTCTTTATGGGGAAAATTTTGATATGCCTCCTAAATCAATATTTTTTTATTTTGATGAAGGATATATGTTGGAAAGAGTTTATACCGGTCAAGGAGGTTGTGAAATGGTTATTAAGTTAATTATTTTGTTTTTTATTTGATTTTGGTTTCTAAGTGGTTTGGGTGGTTTATGAGAGGATAAAATAATATTTTATAGTTGTAGAATGATATTTACGAGAAGTAAACATGACGGGGGAGAAATAAGACTTAGGATAAAGGTTTAATAAATAATATGATAGTGATGTGACAATGCGAGGGTGCTAGTAGATACAGACACAAGGATTAGCAATGCTAATTTTAGGTGTCTACACATTCCAAAAAAACAAGGAAAGGAAAAAATACCAAAGATTACTCAAAAACTTATAAAAACCCATGAGAAAGATAGAACATATCAAAGAAAGAAATGGATTTGAAGGAAAATCAGGAAAAGACATTGAAAACACCAAGAAATTTAATGTCGGAAGAAGGAGGTCTACAAGCATGTTCGAAAGATAAAATTTGAATTTGTACAAGTGAAAATGACAGGGAAAAGATGACTATTTATAACCCAACCCACATTGATCACATGTGTGGGACTTAAATCTGACTTTGAAATTAATGCATTGACCTGGGGTGGTAAATTGACTACACTCAACAATACATGTTTTCATGTAATTGGGTTTCAAAACTCGACACAAAGGACTCTAATTATTTTTGGGGATTTATACTTGGTTTATAGAAAACTTGATTTTGTGAAAAAAATTAGATTCTTCTAACACCTGAAAAAGCTGACATAAATTCGAGTTCGAGAGCACCTAACATACAACATGTTTATACCCACAGATGTTTCAATGTATGATAAGTCTATTAAACAAGATACACTAAAATGTTTCATATTTTTGTTTTGGAAAACATCGAAGATAAAGAATTTTTTAACCACTAAATATTCTAATGCTTTTAAAACCTGAAACCTTAAATTATCTAGTGTGTTGGGTTTCAGGGTTTGGGAAGCATATGATAATTGACATGCAAATATGCATGGTGATCCTGAATCCCAAAAAACACTTAGAAAAGACACTTTGGGGTAAAATTTTATATTTGTTGGGAACATGTGAAATTTTTTAAGGCCTCCAAAGATAATTTTTTTGATTTATTATCATAATTGTATTATAGACATTAAAAAATGGGATAAAAATTATAAACAATGAAACATTATACTATAAGAAATACATGCAAAATGAATTAAAAGTAATACTTGAGAGATCAGAAACACTAATATAGAAATAAAGGGAACATATGAGCCAAAATGAGAATTGTAATAAATTTTATAATATACATAATATGTTATATTAGTAACAAAAGGAAATTATGAATTTACAAGGCTTATAAACACATATATAGGAAATTAGAATATCAGTCCTCAAAAGATTATACTATCTTTGAACTTAGTAAGGAACCATTTACAATTAGATATGACTAGTATTTATAGAAAAGAGAATAAATAAAGGGGGAGAAGAAGGACAATATATGATAGAATATCCCAACTTCATCATGCTCCTCTCTTTAAATAATGATGCTAATTAAAAATATTCACTCCAACATCCTTGAATCATATTCCATGAGAGATTCATATCTTGAATTGAACATTAATGATTGAAAATTAATGATTGAAAATTATCACCACCAACTGCTCGATACTAAAATGTAGAGATAAAACAAAAGCTAGCACTTATGATTTCTCAATATTTTCAAAAAATTGTTCGTGGTGACCTAAAATGACATCCAATAAGAAGTAATCCTTGATATATTTATAAAAATACTTTGTTTTCTTGATTTAGAGCTTTCAATCAAGAGATATGGCCAATAATATATGGATTTGCTTGTTATTCACATTTAAAACTATAGGGCTACCAATTTTAACCTCAAATCTTCTTATACCACTTGTCTTATCTCCATTGTTAATCTAATTTATTTAGTCCCACTCAATTTTGAGTCCATGTATTAAGTATTAGTATTTGTTTCATTTTTTAGGCTCAATGCCATATTGCATCCCATTATTCTTTATGGTATCTAAATTATATCTCAATTGTCTCCCACTACATTCCTTTTCTCATCTCCTCTAGTACATGACTTCCCATGATTGGTCCCTATTGCCAAATCATTTGTTTTTTCTATAGGCCGTGTGGTAGCCCATAATTTTTTATGGATACTAGGTATTTCTCCATGGCCTAGTCAAATTTTTACTTTGAGTAACTCCAACTTATGAAAGTAAACCTTTAGGATTATTTTTTTAATCTAACATTTTCTATTTTGGGATTAGATTTTGTAACATGTGGTCGTATGTGATTTGGTGAAATTTTTTTAATATAGTTGTCTACAAGATCTATAATTGGGGCCTTAGAAAATTTATTATCCGTATAGACTTTTCTAATCCCCGACCATAAGGGATTGGACCATGTCTCAAGACCTAATTGGTATGGGTTTTTCAAATCCTTTCTTTTCATAACTAATATTTTAACTCATCCAAAATATAATCTAAGTATATCCTTCACTCAATTTAAATAATAAATCACCTTTATATTTAAACCCAAACACTCCACTCATACTTTTGAATGTAATATTAATATCTATAATTAAAAACAAAGGAAACAACCACTATCAAATCTCCAATGTGAATGTGTAGGTTAGGAAACATAGAAAACTTGACTTTAGAGATAAAAAAATCCTTGTGAGGATTATAAAGTAAAAAAGGTTGATATCCATTGTGGTTTGACTATTAATATAGGAAATAAACCATTTTGATTGTGAAACTATACATAGATGAAACTATCTTAGAGTAACCAAAACTCCATAATAAGAGTTAAAAAAGCACCCAAGGTAGACTATGAAGATGTAGGATCTAGACACCAATACCATGCCCAGAGCATTTATGTGATCTCAAATGGATTTCAAATAATATTAAATTTATAAATATTATGTCAATACTTTCAACTTCTCCCAAATCCTAATTATGGGTCATGAGTTATATAGATTATAAAAATACTAAAAATTACCAAGGAAGCATCAAAATCATTTGATAAAAGAGGGGAAATATATTTGGTTTCTCAAATGGGAAGGTGAATAATTTTGACAATACTATAATCCTGGGACCTTTAAATAGTACCTAAAAAGTTTCCTATAGGGTATTTGTTCTGGTTGTTCCTAGATTGGTAATTTTTATAGGCTTACACAAGGGATTGATATTTCTATTAGCATTTATGGATAATGGAATTAATTTCAAAATCATGTATAAATAATAAATCAAGGGAATCCTTATTAAGATCCCTAAAATAATTTTGGGAATGACCAATAGTGGTGTGCCATTAGAAAAGATATCAAGGTTGAAATAATCCAAGGGGTTTTTACTAGCGAGAAAAATATTGAGGGGTAGGAATAACCTATTATAGAAAAGTATGTGACAAGGGTGGGTGGTGTGTTTTATAATAAATAAAACATTGATTGTGATTATGTGTGATATTTTTTCCTTAAGAAATTGTGTTATGTTTGATGACATTAGATGGTGATTTAAGTGTTCTTGAAGGCTAATATGGTTATTCAAATTATTGTATAAGTTAGTCTTGTTTCTTTTCCTACTCAAAATTCTCTTCTATAATGATGGGAGAGAAGGACCAAAACTTATATTGGAGATTGGGAATAATATCCTTGAGTAAGAGCTAAACATTATTTTTATTATCAAGATCAAGGTTGTATTGGTTAGATAAAATCTTGTCACTTTATGAAATTGTGATTTGATTAATTAGGGGTTTTTTCAAGTTGATGGATTTTTTAAATGTAATTTCATGAAGTCCATGTTGTTTAAAATTATTCATCAAATCTTGGAATATATTTTTATATCATAAATAAAGTGTTAAGGGAGATCATTATACTATTATAAAGGATATCTTATGAGGGTTTTGGATAGGAGTTTAGTTGTGGTGTAAGTATAATTTTGAGTCCACTCCTTATATATGTTGTCAAAGGTTTTAAGATAGATGGTTTGATAAATTTACCAATCATAATAAATGGCAGGTTATATGCACATATATTCATATAATATATCTAAGGAGTCAGGGGTTCATTTTATAATGTTTGGAGGCCATTACTGTAGATTGGAAGGAGGGGGAAGGAGCTCCCATTAGAATCTAGAGGAAAAGGATGTGTCAAATATTTATAAGAACCAATAAATATTTGTGTTGATTAAGAACCCATTTTTTAAATATAATATTTCATTTAAAATATATTATAAGCTGTAAAAGATTGCATAATGGCCATTTAGTCCAACAAGTTAATAGTAGTGGGATTAAAATCATGTGATGGATTAGGGACAATGAAGGAAGAATTTTTGGTATTATTAGTTTTTAGATGAGTTTGTGGGTTTCTTTACTTTTAGGAGGATTATTAGGATTGATGGGTTTCAATTGAGGTTTTAAGACTTTATTTTCCATAGGTGTTGCCTCAACGAAATTTGATTAATTTAACCTCCTTTTTGGGTTTGAAATATTTTTATTAAGGATAAATTTTATTTAACTAGGACCCTACCCGATTCTGAGAGGAGGCCAAATCCCGAGATAGTACATGAAAAAATGAAGAGAAAAAAATAATACTAGAGCAAGTTACTAGTTAGCAAACATCCAAACACAGGTAGAATGTCACCAAAATGTCAATAGAAATACAATAGTATGTTAGCAACAATGTAGCAAAAATATGACAAGAACCCAATAGAGAAAAGAGAGACAACCGAATGGCTACTTCACAATATTTTAGAAAATTTTCTTGATGTTTCTAAGCCCCCTATTGATATCTTTGAGCTTTGTTTCATTATTTAAATTCTCCTTCCATTTATTGTCTTCAAGGTGATTGGTGATGAGTGAAAGGGAGTCAATAGTTCCCTTCAGGATGGATAGAACATCACAGTGTTTGGATCTAATGTTTTTAAAATCCTTTAAAATCTTAGACACCCTTATACTAATTTCATCAACAAGATTTTTGTTTGTTTTACTCCTATCCTTTTATGAATTAAAGTCCTAAAGATTTCCCTTGAGTTCATAGACCTATTTGATGATACAATTGATCTTACCATCAAGATCCTCTCTGTAACTTGCATATATAACAATATATGGTTTAGAGGATTTTTCACCCATATAAAAAGGCCAAGAATGGCCTCACCTTAATTCTTAATGAGAGGGTAAGGGAGAGTGAACTCCTTAGTAACATGAGAAGGATCCTTTACATTAAATGGGTTTTCCCAAAAAATATCGTGAGATATCTTGTGAAAAGGAGGGGGAAGAATAAGGGATATACAAAGGAAGAGAAGAGGAAGAGGGGAAGAGATGAGAGGGTTGGTCGTGGGAAATGGGATCCAAAAGGGCCAAGGATTGGGGGTTGGGATCTAGAAGAGTGGAGTCTAAGTGGGAAGAGATGGGGGTTTGGAGGTGGGGATAGAAGGAGGAAGAAAAGAAGAAGGGGATTCAGTTGGGGGAGGGCCATAGGTTAAAGATGAAGAATTAAAAGATGAAATCACCTATAAATTAGTAAAATAATAGAATGGTGTATAGGATACACACTTTTCCTAGAATTTTTTTCTCCTCCACCACATTATCTATATTATATTTGAAAATATTCAAACCTTTTCTATGTAAACCAATAACCAAAGTAATGGAATCCTCTATGATTTTAAATTATCAACCTTTGTATGTGATTTCCTATCATTCCAGTTTTTGGAAAATTCTTATGAGAGGTAAAGGTCATGTCCTTTAACTCTCTCCATAAAATTATTGAAACCCTCTTTGCTCAGTATGATGAAAATCTCATCATTTGTCTTCCACTCATTAATAATAATAGGATCAAATCTACATATTTGTCCCTCATACTATGAAAATATTTCCAAAAAGAGAAGAGGTTCACACTTGTGTAGCACCTATTTGTAACTTTGGTGATTTCAAAGGAGAGGAAGTGATTGTTTAAAGCTCAAGGTAGAATCCTCGACATGAATGAAATTATAGTCATATATGGATTAAATGGCTTGTTCATTGTTAAAAATGAATGAAATGTTGGGTGGAGGGATATTGTCAGTAGTCCACACTTGATAATCATTAAGATTTAATAAATTATTCAACATCAAATTATCCACTTTATTTCCTTCACGATAAGTGTGTTGAATAACCTTACTAGGAAGGGTGTTAAGGATCTAAATTTCCTCCCTTAAGATATGTTTAATAGTCCAAATCACATGATTTTTTCCATTGAGACAATTGGTTATGTTTAATAAGTCCACCTCTATGATTAAGTTGTTGACATTAATATTCCTAACAAGCCTAATGCCCCATAATGCAGCAAGGGATTCAAAATAATGGTTAGAGTTAATTTTGATAGGACCAACATAAAATCTGATAATTTGACCCTTTTCATTTCTAATAAAACCGACATCCATAGACTTACCTGGATTACACTTTAAAGCACCATCATAGTTAATCTTTAGCCAACCAAAGGGGGGTGAAAACACAAAATGAGGCACTTTAGAGATTATTTATTCTCGGTCTCATACTACTATTTGTATGGTTTTTAAGTAAAGAAAGTACTAATCAACCCCTTTTTTGGACATTTTTCTCTTTATGCCATCATTGCCAACCTTCAACACATACTTTCCTAGTCTATTTTTGTCATTTTTTTGTCATACTAGCCTTGGCTAGGGAAGCCATGCTTAAACTGGGGTGCCTGCAGGTTTCCTGGTCTTAGTTGGGCCACTCTGATCCTTTTCCCAATTTCCCGCCAATTTTTTGGCACTTTCTAGTTGTTTAAGCATTTCATATTTCTTTTTGTTGGCCTTTTTGGGGTTAATTATGAAATTAGAACAAGAGAACCATAGAAATACAAAGTTATTAAACCATAATGAGGGACAAAGCACTAATCATTACTATCATCACCTAAGGTTGTATCCATCAAAGTATCTATTTGCATCCATCTAGCTCCATCACAAGGCACAATGCTGGTTTATCTGCATCACACTACCTAAGAGGAAATTTATTCTATTACATCCACCATTCTATTGCATTCCTACACATAGTTATATTTTTATACTTCACAAAGTGTGACTAGCACAAGCACATTGTAGTCATTTTTAAGCCCTCCTCAAAGAACAAGGAAATCCCATGCACACTAGCCTTTCACCCAGCGGGCATTGGGAACTCACCCAAGGCATGCACAGGTGCTTCGAGTCCCTCCTTTATGTAAGTTTTGTGAGAATGCATTACTTGTGACAAAAACTTAAGTGAACAAATTGGCAAGGAACCATACATTCATCTTAGAGCTCAAAACGGCTTCTAGACCAATGTATTCATTCATATAAGGAAAGCATTATAGAACATAGATATGAATCATAACATAAAATAAATGCATAGGGTTTACACCCACTTATATGAAATATACATATAACCATGTAGTAGAACTGAAACCACACATATATTCATATTAAGCATGTTGATAACCATATTACAATAACTCAAGAAATCACAGATTCATATGATAATTCGATCAATACCATGCATCAGAACTGGACTTGGGCCCTTCATAGTTGAAAGATTTTTTCAAACCCATCCCCTTAGTACATGTATTCCTACAGATCCTCTAAACCCAACCTATGTAGCTCTCACAATATTCCTGCATGGCTTCACCTCTTTCTGCTTCTATATCTTATTCTATAGCAGGTGTTTGTATTTATATCCTTTTCCAATGTCTTTAAGCCTTCGCGAGAATTGTAGATCCATTGCCAAGTTTCCAAGGTGGTCCTTCATAGGAGAATGCTTCTTTAGGCTCAAGCTCTCCACTCTTTGCAATGATGGCCTTATAGAATCTTCCATCACTAGGTATATTCCTTCTGTGGGCACCAAGTACCACGCTAGCACCTTATCCATTCCGCATGCGCAGTCGGGTCACAATTTTCTCATGTTCTATCTGATATGCCAAATATGGCTCAGTCCCAAAACCTTTTCTATGTCTTTTGTGCTTTCTCCTTATGCACCCATCTTCAAATAGCCTTTGCATACCCACGCGCCTTATTTTACATGGAAAATATTATAGGGGCCCAACATTACCCCACACTACACCTATTCTCCATCCGTGGGAACATTTTCAAAGAATAAAGAATGATCATTCTTGAATGGTTAGGGGAAAGAATAAAGTAATGAAGATTTTTGGGGAAGAAAGAAATCATGAGGAACTGTGATAATTTCTTCAAGAGGAGAGGGAAATATTTCTTTAAGTCATCCTCCAACTTATTCTAGGTATCGACCTCACTCTGTCCTTAGTGACAAAGGTTTCCATCTAGGGAGATCACCTCTTCAAAGCTTATCCCTTCTCCTTGGGTATTCATTACTTCTATGATCCCCTTTAATTGCTTGCCCAAATCCTTGAGCACATCCATCGTACAAATGATTTGGGGATATAAATCCTTTAGTGAGTTCTTAATTGAGCCCTGCAAGGTCTTAATATCCTCTGACTTTTTCTTAACTTTGGATACAATTTTTCACGTTCCACTCTATTCCCCTTGTTTTTCTCCTAGAATTCCTTCAGCTTTACTTCATGGGTGGTGACCAAAATTCTCACCACTCTATCTCTATCGGTGTAGTTGTCATAGGTGACCTCAGTGACATGAGTGGCAGATTTCACATCAATGAGGACTTTCTTGTACTGGGCCACAATGGCCACAACCTTCATCTTGTCCTCCTTTTCTTTATGTGTTAATGCCTCCTCTGCAAACTCCAAGGTCAGGGGTCATCTTTCCATTGTGAGGATGTGGGTCAAGTCCTCTAGGCATTCCAGGGAAAATCCACACTTCTGTGTAGATGGCATTAGACTTGGATGCTTCAAGAAAATGGCATATGTGATCATCTCTACTTTCTCTTCTTTTAATTCTTGCCTTAGCTAAGCACTGACCAATTCCTCATGATTTAACTCCTTCATTCTCTTTTCCAACCCTTCTTCCCTCTTCTCTAGCTCTGCTTCTAGGAACTTCACTCTGTCGTTTCTCCCAAAGAGTCTAGCTTCTACTTCCACCAAAACTTTATTCAGCATGTTACAGATTTGTTCATCTGATAGTCATTGAGAATTTACCAAGGGGTTGTCACCTTTTGATTCTGGTACCTTCATTATTGCCCCTTAGCTTACCTCAAATTCTAGTTTGTCGATGTGGGACTCAAATTCCCAAGAAATAAATTTCCTTGTCCAAGGGTATGTACCATCCTCATCAAATGATGCCATAGGCAAGAATCACTCTGTTGGCATGGTGCTTTGAAAACACGCTCACAACACCTTGTTTGGATCATCAATATAGCCCATCCTATGAACCTGTGGAGTCTCTGCACTTTTTCTCCCTATGCACGCTACCTTAGGAAAGCTCACATCTAAACTGGGATCCCCTCCCATGCTTCCATATTCCTTTTATATGCTTTCCTCCTTTGTTTCCTTCGTCACTAGGTCCGTGCTGCATTCTATCTCTTGTTCCACTAAGTCTTCAATGATCTTGGATACTTCCTTCTCAGTGGCCTCATTTATCTATTCCTTAGTGAGGCTTGGGGTCCTTTATTCTTTTGGAACTTCCTCACTTATCCCCTTATCTTGAGTATATTCTTCTTCCTTGTTATCCTCCCTTCTGGAAAATATGTAATTATTTTCTTCTTCCTCTCCTTCATCCTCGATGTCATGAACCTCATAGATAGGATGGCCCTCACCTCTTAGTTAATATTCATCATCATCATCTCTCTAACCTCTATAGGCATCCAAGATTTATGTGTCCTTTGATTCAATTTGCTTTGTCACCTTCTACTTCTTCATGACAGGAGAAACTACTTCCTTTCCCTCCTCCTCTAGTGACTTCTCGTACATGGAGAGTACTTCGTGCTTTGACACTTCTTCCTTTGGATTTTTTTCCTTCATCGAGTAATTTTTCTCCACGTGTTAGTACTGATCTTAACACTTATCTCCAGCATGCTTACCGCTTGCGTAGCCTGAACACTTATTGCTTTCTACACCTCTTCTCTTTCCCTATTCTTTAGTGTGGGCTTCTTTCTTCATGTGGGGTCCTCAGGGATGGTTACATCATTTTATAAGTACACACCCTTCTCAAATTTTGGCCTGATGTGAAGGTATATTCTTGCTGCATCCCTTCTAGTGATTGGAAAAGTCACTTTGGTTTCATCATTTGTATCTTGTGAGAGACATATCTCTCCACGTATGTGCACTTCTTAGGGTAAACCAACTTTCTGCGTAGCTCTCTGTGGTCTTGATCTACTTCACTAAGGTTGAACCTTAGTCTTTTTGCCTCTTTAAACCTATTCACCCCTACTTGGAAATATAGTGTGGTGAAGGAGAAGGGAAGCTTGCACCATGGGCTCATATTTTCATCTGTCAACCTAATTCTCCCAATGTAGAAGTGTTGATATACCGCTAATTCTGTTTCTCCTTTTATGAGCGTAGGTAGCTGCTTTATGGAATCCTCCATTCCACCCTGAATGCATCCCTCATGTGCTTGTACCATTTTTATAGATGTGCCTTGTGAGTGGTTCACATGGTCTCACAACTATATTTTGCAAACCAATTCGTGGGCAAGGGATCCTCTTCTGGGTACTCCCAAACAAACCTTTCTGGCCCATCGGGAACTCTGATTTCTAAGAAGACAATTGTGAGGAGAATATTGCCAAATAGTATCTTCTCACCTTCTTGCACGCTGCTGATGATTTCATCCACAATGAAAGTAAACAATTTGTAGATGGTACCTTCAGATATTTTCTGGCAAACGTTCAGCAATGCCTTGTTTACTTAAGTCCATCTCTCCTGATCATTGAGCTTGGTTACCAAGCACACGGCCATCATCATCATGGGGTCTTGGATCTCAGCAATGTCAAAGTATCATGATAATTTCTTATAGTAAAATGAAGAAATTGTTTCCTTGATGTCCTCCTTGTCACTTAGGTCATCATCAAAATTTTCCCCTTCACAAATAAGGCTAGTGAACTTGGAAATTAGTTAGCAAAATAAAAGTGGTCTTCATGAACGTGTGCCATTAGCCACTAGTAGAGGTTCTCAGGTTTTCTGAAGTATGGAAGTTCATAAAGTTGTAGCAACCCTACCTTCTCCAACTTAACCTTTACCTCGTCACTTTGTAAATGGGCATGCCTTCTGACATTCTCTTGTTGGTTGGGTAAACCAAATCCAAAGCCATTTCTTTCTCTAATGTGCTAGTGTAGTGATTATAGTCACACACCATCATCTTTCTCAGGTGTGATTCCCATTCTTTTCACAACAACACCCCATCTGGGTACTGCACTTCCATGTACCATTCTTCATTTGTGCTTGCGACGACAGCCATTTGCTTCCCCTTACCCTTTCCCTTCTACTTCTTTGGTGAGATGGTTGCTTTCTTTGGTGTCATTATTCTGGTTAGGTTATCACTTCAAGTGTCTTTTCCTTGCTCTGCTCTACCACTCTATCCAGCCCCAAGCTCAATTTTTGTGGAAAACTCCTAATTTCATGCCCTAGTCACCAAACCCTAACTAGAAAAACCCTTCCACAAGACAATGCTTTCTTACTTAACTTCTCCATGCCGTGTACTCCTTTCCTACTGGTTTGTGATTTTACCCTAGCTATGCACTTCAGATCTCTCAAATAATTTCTTCGACACAAATATCTTACTTTGGATGCCCTAGTTTGCAAGAGCTTTCTTCCCTTTGTAAATGCAATGAAAATAATGAATTGATCGACCTTTTATTCATAGTGTTTATCTTTTCCCAACATTAAATGCTCTCTCACCTACCATTGTACTTCAACCTTAAATGCATTTTTTCCACTAATCCAGGTCTTGAGTGCTTTGTCATACGTGCCTAAGTTACATGCAAACCCTATTACAACCTTATGGCGCACAAAAATCCAACCTAACTGAAGCCTCTTCCACACACGTTCCTAGTGCCAAAGGCAATTCTTCATTATTTTTCCTATTCTTTCACTTTCCTACCTCATGTTGTTCCTACGCTCTTCCTTATTTCTGTATTTGGTTTCTTCAAAGTTTCTTGACACCAATAATTTGCATTCATCTCTTCTTTATGCACCTATTACCCTTATGCACCTTTATTTCTTTAACCGAGCCATTCACCACAACTTCTACTATCAGTTCAACTCGTATTACGGGCCTATACTCCACATCACTCCACCCCACACTAAAATATATGTGTGGTCCTCTGCACATACACAACCTTCAAAAAGTAATGTGGTTATTAGTGCCTAAGGTGTAAAACAAACAACAAAACAAATATCAAGAAAGGGAAACACAAGAAAGGATAATGCATAAAGGGAAACCTAAACTAACTGACAACACGACCTTATTTACAAACACCAAGATGAATTATTTATAGTAGGGCTTCATCCTACTCCCATTGAAGTGACCTGGTAATCTTGTCCCATCCAGCACTTGTAACTTGAAAGTTCCTGAATGAAGAATGTATGATATAAGGTAAGGTCCCTACTAATGGAATTTCAACTTCCCAGGATGGCGCAGATAATTGGAATCATATAATAAAACCAACTTCCCAACCTCAAACTTATTGTTCTTGATATGGTGATCATGCCATGCTTTTTGTCTTTCTTTTTCTATCTTTTGACTCCACCTAGCAAGTGATCACCTTTCATCCAAATGCATTAATTTATCAATTCTTTCTTCCAGCGCTTGCTCATTGACTAAACCTCTTACGCATGCTATATGTAACAAAGGTAACATGAATTCAACTAGTAAAACAACCTCCACACCAAACACCAATTGAAACGGTGTGGCCTTGTTCAACCTTTTATAGGTTGTCCTGTATGCCCATAGGACAACTAATACCTTATCATCCCAATCCTGTCTTCTCACATCATAGATCTTAGTTAATGCATGAATTAGTATTTTATTAAATTCCTCAACAGTCCTATTTCCTTAAGGGTGATATGGGGTAGTCTTATGATGGGCCACCATAAATTATACCAACAAGATCCTAATTGTTTCATTGAGGAAGTGTGTACCCCTATCACTTGTTAAACTTAAAGGGTAACCATATCTATTGATTATATTTTCCCATAAGAATCTAGTGGCTGTCACCACGGTGTAATCCTTTGTAGATGCTACCTCTACCCACCATGTTAAATAATCAGTGCAAGTGATGATATACCGCGAACTTGTCCTTCGTACTGCTTCTTGGTGAGATTGGTCCTACAAAGTTGATATCCCATTTCTCAAATGGTTTTGTGCTTGATATTGGTCGTAAGGGAATTTCATCCCTTTTTATAGGTTTTTCGAGGTGCTGGAAATGGTCCTAGGCCTTACAAAACTCAATAAAATCTTGGTAAATGGATTCCCACCAGAATGTCATGTGAGCAGAATATTCCACACTATTACATTTCCCACATAGTGTCCTCCTGTGATCCCACCATGTGCTTCTTCCATAATTGCAATGCACTCATGTTCTAGCACGCATTGGCACAAAACCTCATTATGGCCTAATTTTTATAAATCTCCGCTAATAAGCATATAGGGTGTGACACATATAGCTAACTATTTTCTCTCCATAGCCCTCATCCCTTCTAGTGCCACACTTGTCTTTAAGAACACTATGATATCTTCAAAGTCTGAGGGCACACATCATAATATAAATAGTTTTACGTCTAGCATGGTATCCTCAATGCTTTATGCATCCTCTCCCGAATCAATCCTTGACAAGTGGTCAGGCCCTAAATTGTTCTTCCCTAGCTTTACCACCACCGTAAATTCAAATTCCTAAAATAGGAGGACCCAATGACATATGCACCCTTGCAGAATGGGTTTGTTGACTAAGTATTTTAATGCCATGTGATCTGTGTAGAATATGAAGGGTGTTTCTAGCAGATACTTCCTAAACTTATGTAGCATGTAGATCATTGAAAATGCTTCACGCTCAATAGTTTTGTAATTTTGATCTGTTGGTGTCAATTTCCTACTTGCAAAGCTTAAGGGATGATCGATAATTCCTTAGCCAAGTTTTTCTAATCTTGCGCCCATTTTTTCCCCCGAGGAATCCACATGTAAATGGAAAGGCTTATCCTAAGAAGGGAAACGTAAAATGTGTGTCATTATGAGTCTTTCCTTTAAGGTGTCAAATTCCTCATGCTACACCTCTTCCCAATGAAAGGAAATTTTATGTTCCACTAATTCTTCTAAGGGCACAAATTTTTTGGCATACCCCTTAATGAACTTCCTATAATATCCTATGTGTCCAAGGAATCCAAGCATGACTCTTTGGCTAGTAGGCTCCTCCAAACCCACAATGACTACAACTTTGGTGGGATCTACTAGTAAGCCTTCTTTACATATGATATGCCCTGATAAGGTTCCAAATGGGGTAACAAAGACACACTTTTTGATGTTAAGGAATATCCTCAACTATCGACACATTTCAAACATTAGTATCAAGTTATTAAAATGGTCCTTGATGAGACCATATACACCAATCATCCAAATAGACCTGAAGAAATTTGTGGATGAAGTTATATAGGGCTTGCACTCTGATGTGCGAGAACACATCACACGTATTATTCAACCCAAAAGGCATGACCATGTAGGAAAAACTTCCCCATTTAGTGGTAAAAGTTGTCTTTCTCTGGTCTTCCTTTGCAATCCATACCTGGTGGTACCTTGAGAACCCATCCATGAAGGAGTAGGCTTCGTGCTTGGCCACTCCCTCTAATATTTCTTCAATAAATGGAGTAGGGAAAGGATCAATGACACATACTGCATTCAGGTCCCTATAGTCAACATAGATCTTGATCCTCCCATCCTTCTTGATGTTGATGACCATTGGGATTATCCATTCTAACTCTTCAACCACCTCAATGATACCTGATGCTATCATTTTTTCTATTTCTTCCTTAACCCGTATGCATAAATTTGGATTCATCTGATAAGGTCTCTTCTGAATCGGGCATGCACCTTCTTTTAACTTGATCTTCATTTCTCCCAAGGAATGGTGGATGTCACCTTTGAGTTCATGGTACCCGCGAGGAAAAATCTTGGAATTTGTACAACAGATCAATGATCTTTGAAACTTCCTTTTCTGACCAATAGTCACCGATGATAGCCTCTTTAGGTTTGGCTTCCATCCCAATGTTAACCTTCTTTGTCTTCAAAGGCTCATGACAGATCGTTCTTTCTCATCAATGTTGTCAATGACCTCACGTGTACCCTCTAAATGATCAAAATCCAACGTCTCCATCTCTTCCTGTCTATGACATAGACCAATTTTCCCTTTTCTTTTTCCATACACATGTGCTCAAAATGTACTTCCTATGATTATTCCTCATAGAGTCACATCAGGATTTTCTAGTAATTCTAGTAGCCTATCCTCAACCATGGCACTATCTCCCACTATAAGGTGCTTGATTTTTTACAACACCTTATCCACTAATGGTTTGGTGCTTCTATACTCAAATGCTTGAATGAGGTCAGCCACCAAATCTTTCCAATTACTTGTTTGACAACACATCTCCAATTGAACATACCATATGCACACACAACCTTGCAAGGTGGAATACAACTTGTGTACCCACAATGAAGGTGGTAATGCTTCTATGCTTCCCATCCAGGCTTCCTCACATGTTTGGATATGAAACAAAGAGGTTTCTTTCCCATGGTAGTCTTTTATAGTTATGGGTGCATTGCTTCTTGAAAACCTTACAGAGAGTGTGATTCTTACCTTGTGCCACTCCAGGAGGTTCTCCCGATGTGTATCCCACCAATGCACTGTAATCTCAAGTAGGTTATAGATGATCATTCTTCTTCTTTCATCCTCATTTCTCCACTGGGATTCCATTTCCTGCAGAAAATATTAAGAAATTCTCCTCCCGAGTAGCTAGGCATATTCTTTCCTCCTAGGTGCTTGAATGAGCACACCTTTGTCACCCTTATTACCGGTTCTTTTAATTATTTCCCAATTAACTCATAGGTCTCGTGTGCCCAATTTTCACATGCCATACTAGTGGTATCACTCATGGACTGAGTGTCCTCGAACTAGATGACCCCCTCTGTGGGGTGAATTACCTCAGGATCTTTGATGGAGTGCACATAGATTCTATCAAGGACTTCTTCTCCCAATGGATCTGTGTAGGGCACCGAATTCCCATCCATCAAAGGGATGACCACCCATTCTTCCTTGTTTTCAAAACTGATATATCCTTTGTTAAACCTTATGTCAGCATTATTCTTTTAACACCATGGGAACCTAAGTAATCCTGGAAAGTTGTCTCCTTTGGCGAGTGCCAAGAATTCAAAATCTCCTGTGAACTTTTCCCCTTAAATGGTGATAATTGCATCCTTCAGAACTCCAATGGGAATTTCCTTAGTGTTGTTTGTAATATAAAACACATTTGAAGATGGCTGCAATGTGGGCTTCCCATATGATATCAGGCATCTAAGGTAATAACATTCACTTCTACTCCCATGTCGATGAATATATTTCTCAAAATCCATCCATCAATAACCACATTCAGAGTAATTTATTTGTCATAGTCAAGGATGTGTGGAGAAATATTTTCATGCAAAAATTATCTCTTGCACTCTACTCTGGGATGTGGTATGTTCTCCCTCAGCCATTCCAAAATCAAGGGAATAATATTCTCTTCCCTCAACATTTTACATACTTCTTTGACCTCATCCAGGTCACTCCTTGGAACCTCATTATCCTTTTGTTTCCTACCTTCCTTGATTGCTCCTTGAGACACTGTATCTCCCCTTGTAAACTCCTAATCACATCCATAGTCTCTTGGTATACTTATTTCTAATGAGCAGGGTCCAAGAAATTTCCATATAGTACCTCCTATCTAGACACTAGTGTCCTTGGTCTTGGCATCTCCTTGGTGCGTGCGACCTTTACATGCATTATCACCAAAGACAAGTTCTAGTTCTAACTCACGCTCCAATCTTAGTATCCATTATGAATCGTCCTTTTTGATGCTCACCATGGCAGTGCCCTTATCTTTCTAGTGCTACTAGTTCATATTCTCATAGAGTTCGGAAACTCTTCATACTTGTGCTTCTTCCCGCACCACGAGCATTATAGTAGATCAGGACACTCATGTTTATAATGCTCTGTAGATCCAAAATTATAACATGTTCTTTGTGGGAACTCACTTCTCCCTCTACTACAGTTACCATGACCACAAACTCCTCTGTGAAAACCTCTTCCATGTGCCCCTCCATCTACGCACCCTTCATAACGTTGGTCATCATCCTTAGAACTACCAACAAGGCTAGTCTAGCGTACACCCAGATCAATAACATCATGGATCTAATCAATCAGTCTGCAGTCCTTAGTGTCATGGGTTGTAGAGGTGCATATCTTGCAGTAGAAAGAAACATTCTTGTGGATTACACGTTGGAGTAGAGGGAATCTACTTACATCATGATCTCTATGTAAGATCTTATAGTATACTACCATAGTGCACACCTAATTCTGAGGGAAACTGTCCTATGCATGACCCTTCACTTTTCATTCTATACACCAAATCCCACTATGCTGGAATCTTCAAGATGTCCAATACATCATCACATGCTTGGAATGCTGCAAGTTAGAAAATAAGACTTCATTTCACACTCCTTAGCTAGATTTGTAGATTCATGGTAGCTCTATAACCACAATCATAAGATAGCTTTTGTATGAGCTTTCAAAACCTTTTTATACTTTGATGATGTCACATGTGACTCTAGATAACCTTTAATGACATGTAGAAGAACCACTAACTCCATTAACACCATGATTCATTAATTAGGACAAGGTCCTAATGGATTTGTTTGTATTCAAAATCATTCTTCAAAAAAAAATCCAGATATTAATTCAACCACATGTCCATGGATCATATGCCACTTTTATAGAAATAACACATCCATATTCATATCCTTAGGTCAATATCATTCATTATTTCAAGGTATATAACATAGAAAATATTGCATCTTTAATACCGCTCGCACTTGGTTTCAAGACACCAAAAACCAATTTTTTCCTAGAGGCTTCCAACACAAAAAAAATTTCTTTCATGAAAAAAAAAATCCTTGAAAAAGTCACTAGATACATCTACTTTATATTTAAGAACTCACTAGATTTATGTGGAAAAAATCACACTTACACTCTTGTTCCTTGACCTTCTTGGTAGGAAAATTTGAAAATATTTGATCATTAGAATTGGGAAACAAAATAACTTTACAAAATAAAATCATGGGCTCAAACATAACATATTCGACTCCTATCATTTTTTCATAATCACATTTTAGTTCAACACCATGTCATTCCATCATCATCCCTTCAAAAAAACATGACTATTTTTGGATCATCTAGCCTTTAAGTGGTAGGTCATATTGATTGACTTGTTCTACCAAAATTATGCATTTAACAAACATGAAACATCTCATGGTCACTTGGGGCACATCACAAGATTGCTCTTACACAATTAATTTCAACATGAAAGCTTATATACATGACTATACTATAAAATTATTGTAAAAAAGGTATTTTAGTACCTTACCAGCTAACTTGGAGAATGAGACCACCAAAAAAATGAAGTAGGAAGAATCCTCTATAAGCCCAAGTCATCAAATCAGCTTTCCTAAGTCATTTCGGAACCAAAAAATTCAATTATTCACCATCTATTTCAAATCAATATTTTATGAAGGTTTAGAACCTACTTGACTTCTTAAGGATTTTTCATAAATCTCTGAAATTCATTTCACTTGATCCTTCTTTCTTTGGATTCTTAACTCCATGTACCATAATCCATAAAATCCTTAGGGTCCCATGAAAATATCACACATGTGGGTGAGAAAATGAAGTTCACCATCGAGCTGGGTTTTTCCTCCTTAGGAACTCAATAGAGCCAAAAACTCATTTTTTTGCTCATCCTTTTGAATTTTGACTTGAAAATTTGTCCAAAACACTATGTTAACCACTTTCACATGTTTCATGACTCATTTAAGTCTACATTTGTCTAAAAATCATCATCCACCATGACTTGTACATGCATACCTTGATTTTCGTCAAGATCGTGCTTCTAAAAGACCTTAAACATGCCTCTACCAGCTGAATCTTGACCTATGACACCTTCTAGATTATCTCTACATCCTCACAACACAAAATTCATGCTTGTATGTCATGTCTTATCTTTTTATGTATACTCCAATACATGCTTGTACTAGGTCTTATAATTAGGCCTAGTTGAGCTTGTTTCAACCTTTGTTTCATGAACATGTCCTATTATCCATCATGAAGTCACTCACACACATTTTAGAAAAGATTTATCACACCTATACACTCCCTCATGGTCTCACTTAGCTCTACAACTAACTTACATGCTTCATTAGGCCTCCATACACCTAGACTAGGTCTAGATGATCACTGAAAACCATGCTCAAAGTTATACATGCACTCTAAGATCCACATGAGTTTATTAATACACTCTCTTTATGCTCTTAAATCCTCAACCATTATTCTCTATATTTCTCATGCCTTCAATCCACCATACCATGTCATCCTACTACCTAGATCTCATAATTAGGCCTATTGGACTAAGACAATCTCACTAATGCCACTCATGCTCCCTTGTGTACATAATGTTGAATATATCATATCATTACACACCTACTAAAACATCTAATACATCACCATAATTCCTCTATAATTCATTATCTATATAATAAACTAATCCTTATTAGGTGATCTCCATCATGACACCATGAACTCATGTCATGCCTTGTTCTACCATGTCACACTCACTACAAACTTCCTCTTGCACTCCTTCATCCTAATTTTTCATTAATGATACTTTTTCATCAATGAAAACCAAACACTCACATGCCAATAATTCCCCCTTATTCATTGATGGAAAAAATCCTAATTTTTTTGCGCCATTTTACATTAATGACAAAGTACATATCTGTAGCATATGCTCTTCATGTTGATAAAATTATTAGGACCCCTACATGGTTGGAAACATCAACCAAACTCATGATTCAATATTATTGTGTTCATGTTAAATTTACTATTCTAATTTAAACAAACACACACCTATTAGTTCCAAAGAAAATCTAAATCTACCATTAACATTATGATTAGAGCTTAAAGGAAACTATCTACTTTGCATAAACATGAATTGAATCAACTAATGCTAACCATTCCTACTCTATTAAATGTATGATTACTCTAAAACATGAGCCTCTTTAGATCATGAGTAATCAAATCTATGTGTTTTATCTCCAAAGAGAGGGAAGGATCTCACCAAGAAATGGCTACAAGGCCAAGCTTGGATCTTCCTTTCTACTCAATAATGGTAGAATGGATGCACAAGATGAAGTATCTATTCAAAAATGATGGAGAAGGCTCTTATCATATGTCTTATATGAAATACTAGAAAAATTATGGTGTAAGGTGTGAAGGATGTAGGAGGGTCATTTCTATAGATTTCCATTTGGGAGAAGCTTAAATCCCAATGAATGTGGGATAAAGGATAAAGTCGATTTAGACTTGTTGAGCTTGATTATAGGAATTAAAAAGTGATTAGAAACTCATGGGAGTTATAGATTATTTAATTAATCAATATGATAGATTAATATTTATAGGCTATTTGGAGGTGATTTTGGAGGAATTTGATATGATTTGAAGCATTTGAAAGAGGTATTAAGCCAATAAAAGGGTTTATTAGTTAAATGCATTATTTAAAAATGCTTAATTAACTCACAATAGTTAATTAATTTATTTGAAGAGGATTATAACTATTAAAATTTTGTTAATTGGCATATGGAATGTGATAAAGGATAGTTAATTAACAAAGTGTTGTTAATTGACCAAAATAGAGGGAAACATTAGTTAATTAGTGGGAAATAAATAATTATAATATAAATGATAGGAAAGAGGATAGTTATTACAATTTTAGCAATAAAACTACGTAAACTGATTTTAGGTGTCTACATTTTCCCCTCTTTTGGGTGGTGCAAGTGACGTAAGTCATATAGAATCATGCGTTATATAAGATAGGACTGAATGCATGTTTCCTAAGGTGTGTTGACAAAGAACAACAAGAAATTTTGTTAAAGGATTACCATGATCAAGATTTTTGTGGATATTTCTTTTCCATGGTGACTACTCACAAGATCCTCCATGGTAGGTAATATTGGCCTACATTTTTATAGATGCTAAACAATGGGTTTCCAAGTCCAGCCTTTTCAATTTTTTTTGGGAAGACCATAAATTGTTGCACTTCCTCTTTGACCGGTGGTCATTGAGGAACATTTCCATCAGTTGGGCATATATTTTTTTGTTTACTCAATCCTCACTTGAGTAAAGGGAATTCCTATGTTCTCACAACAAATAAATACTTCACCAAATAGGTGGAATCCATCCTGTTCAAACAAGATAACTCTAAAATTCTATGTAACTTCATCAAAGAAAACATCATCATCCGTTTTGGAATTCCTCATATGGTGGTGGTTGATAATGCAACATAATTTTCATCAATGGAGTTGACTAAGTTTTTCTATAGCTATGGAATCTCAATCTCACATGCATTAGACTATTATCCAAAACAAAATGGGCAGGTCAAATCTAGTAACAAGAATATCATGATAATTATCTATAAACAGGTCGATCAAAATCAGAGAAATTAGCATAAGAAGATTTATGATGCATTATGGTTAGAAAATATCACTCCAAAAAAGGTAATTGACATATCACCATTTTAGTTTCTCTATGGGATCAATGCCAAAACTCCCATCATGGTTTAATTTCCCACTCTACAATTGGTCAAAGCAGTCGAATATGGTTAATTCCATGATTATTTTGATAGGAGAATATTTTATCTTGAGAAACTTGGTGAAGATAGGTAAAATGTGGTTGATCAAATCAAGTAACATTAGTTAAAGTGAAGAATATCTTTGATAGAAAGGATAATAAAAAATATTTTCAAATTGGTGATATTTTTTTACTAAGAGATAAAAGAAGAGAGCCAAAAGGTAGACATAGAAAACTTGAATTTTTATTATTAGGACCATTTCAGATCTGGGAAGATTGTGGAGAAAATAATTTCTATCTCTCATATTTGGATGGTACCTATTTGGAATTGTCTCACAGTGGGAAATACTTGAAATTTTAAAAACAATGAAAGTGGGTTTTCCCCCACTTGTACAATAGGTGAGTTTAGGTTGTGTGTTTCCTTTTCTTGTTATGTGTGTTTTCCCTTTCCAGTGTGGTGTGTTTACTTTTTTTGTGTGTGTGTCTATTTGTTCATTCATATTTTTGGTTGTAATAAGACTCTATAGCCCAATGGATAAGGCATTTGTTTGCATTGTGTATTTAGATTCTAGATTTCATTTTTGTCTTATCCTCACTCTGTTTGATCTATATCAAGTACCCAAGTGAGAACCAACTATTTTCATGTGTATTTATAAGGTTAAAAATTCAAAATTAAACCATGAAAATTAAAGCCAAGTGTCAAAAACTTGCTTAAAAGCCCTCCTAAACCCTTCTCCAGATCAGTCTTCCCTCTATATCATGCCTATCATGATATTTCAAGTCCTCATATTGGATTTTACAAACTATCCATAATATTTAAAATCTTTTAATAGGCATTTCAAATCATTCAGTGAATTTTTCTCAAAGGTGGATTCTTAAGTAGGCCTAGAAATGTTATTTTTAGCCTTAATATCCCAATTTCATGTAAAATGGAAAACTAAGGTAACTGTGAATATAAAAAATGGGGAACATGAGTTAGGGTAAAGAGTGTCGATCTAACCTCTAAGGGCCTCATGACCTCGAGTGCTTCTGCATAGCCTTGACGAAAAGGGTCCTCAAGCCAATTTAGTTCTCCCATAAGCTACAAAATAATGTGATAAGGTAGAGGGGTGGATTGGAAGGTTTTAGACATGTTTGAGTCTAGTTCATTTAGGTATGATTGAGTTTAGGTCATCGTGGGAATTTTTGAGTTTAGGTGAAAGAGGAAATATTTAAAATGTAGGTGTCGATGGCCTAGTCCTATATAGGATAATCAACAAGTAATGAAGAAGGTGTATGGTAAGAGCTGGAAAAAGAGATGCCTAATGGAAAAGAACCATAACAATTCTATCATACCAAATATATGCTTATGAATGTAAGACCCTAAAGGCATTGCATGATTAATTATTCTAAGGCTAAAAAATGTCACATGATCACGAAATTCTGCATTTGTAGTAAGTCGCTTAAGAAGTTAGAAGTTTAGAGAGAAAATGTGGTGAGGTGAAAGAGACTAGTCTTTAGCATAACTTGGTGTTAGAAACTATGCCTATTTTGCAAGAGACCCAAGATCAAAATAGGCAAGTTAATGATGAAAAAGTTATTTGTTTATTTTTTATTTTGTTTTTATAGACTGATCAATGTGGGAAGTCTATACGGGATGAGTAGATTATCTCCTTGAGTTCTTTGTGAAGTTGATCAATTTGGGAAGCTTCAGAATATTTTATTTTTATTTTTTACAAGAATAGTCTTCTTTTGATGATAGACTATGTGTAGTATGGATAGCTTTGTATAGTTGTCCTTCGAGGAAGTAGTCTATTTTGTAGCAGTGAGATAGAAAGAGTAAATGTATTTTTTTAGGGAGTCATCTGTTTGCTAGAAGTTTGACTCAAGAAGAGGAATCCCATTTTACTTTTGAATTTTTTTTTTTGGACTTTTAGGTCATGGAAAAGACTATAGAGAAAGAAGGATATTGTGTTGAAGACAAAATGATAGCACAGAGAGGTTAACTATGAAAGAGAGGGTTTAAGGAATGAATGACCATGGAATTACTTCTTGAAAAGATGAAAATTATCCATGAGAATCATGTCATGAGTAGAGCCATGATACTGATATTGAATACAAGGATGAAAAATTTATGGGTAATCACATGATTCTTGTTTAGTCGTTGATCGTTAAAATAGGTAAAATGGAAGGTGAATGGTGCTCAAGGGACGAGTGTTTTAACTAGATAGAATATGATATAGGATAACAATAGAATGGTAAAAGATGGAAGAAATTGAAGGGATCGGTTCAGTTTACCTTTGAGTTAAGACAAATTATAAGCACCTGATCCATAGGTATGAGTAATGGTATAGGGTTGAAGCCAATTAGGAGAAAATTTTCCCTATTTACTTTTCTCCTGTTTTGTTACATGTTGATTTTCCTTTAGGAAGAGGTCACCAACTTTGGAAGGTTCATTCGTGTACATATTTATCATAGGCCAGTTTGATACATTTTTGGTAGACTTGGAGGTGATCAAGAGCATTGAGATAACATTAGTCTAATAACTTGAGTTGTGCCAAAACGGTCTTAATGAAAGTCATCATCATTGAGCATATTTTTGAGTGACATACAAAGAGACAGAATCGTTACTTTAAGAGGCTGAACACCCTCTATACCATAGACTAGATAGAAAAGCATGAAATTTGTTGAGGTACGAATACTAGTGTGATAGGCCCATAAGACAAAAGGAATGTGCCTATGCAAATCCTTTCCAGTATTATTAACTATTTTCATAAGAATTTTGTTTAAGGTTTTGTTGGTTGATTCAACTTGGCCATTGGTTTGAGGGTAATAAGGTGAAGAAAAGTTTAGTTAAATGCTAAAGGAATTACATAGTTTCCGTAAGGTTTTGTTTTTGAACTATTTTCCATTATCAGTGATGAGATGGTGAGGAACACCATAGTGACAAATGATGTGATGGTTGATGAATTCACATATTTTCTCAGCTTTTATAGAAATTAAAGGAATGTCTTTGACCCATTTAGTGTAGTATTAAATAATGATAATAATCCATTGATAACATTGTGAAGAATGAGGATTGATCTCTCTGACAAGATCCAAACCCCATTGAGAGAAATGCCAAAGGTCACATGCAACCTGTAAGGTGTGACTAGCAGTGTGATGAAGATTAACATGTTGTTAGAACTTGACACAACATTTTACATAGTCACAACAATCACGGTTTAGGGTTTCCTAGTAATATCCTAGGTGGAGAATACATTTAGCGACAACTAAACCACTCAAAAAACCTCCACAAATTCCATAGTGAACTTTCTTGATGGTGTACAAAACTTCAGAACTTGTAAAGCATTGTAAGAGGATACCGTCAAAAACACTTTTATAAAGACCACTGATGATGACATAACGAGAGAAACTTTTGAGAAAGGCTCGGTATCTATTACGAGTAAGATCTAGAGGAAGAATGGAAAGCGAAAGGTAGTTATCAAATTACTTATACTAAAGGTCATGTGGGTCAGGTTCAATGGTTTTGACAAGGTTGAGGTATCGAAATAGATAATAAGGTGATTGTATTCTTTGTACTGTGACAAAAAATTTCAAGTTGGAGGGTGAAGCGAGAATTTGAGAAGCAAGGAAGGCCATGGTGTCAACAAATTTATTAGTAGAATGTGGGGTGGTTTAAATTTCATAACGGTCAAAGGTATTCAAAATTATGTTAACATGATGTTTATACTTTTGTAATATCTCATTACGACATTGTTATATACCATTCACTTGGTTTAGAACCGGTTAGAGTCACCAAAGATACTAATTATTTTGACATCTAAGGCGATGGTAGTTTGAAGGCCTAATGTGAGTGCTTCATATTCGGTGATATTGTTAGTAAAATAAAACTCTAGTTTTAAATATGTTGGCATAGGGTCACCATTAAGAGGAATAAGGATAACACCTGCACCACCCCCATGCTAACATTTGGAACTGTCAAAAAATAATGTCATTGTACGATATAAAATCAACACATGACCTTCTTTGCACCCGACCTCTAGAGGTTGTGCCAAGATAGCTAGTGTAGAATGGAAGTGAATGTGAGTGTGATGATGACGATCAAGCTAGTTGGGAAATATTATGTCTTGAACATGCAATATCGGGATCTGTGAGTCTAAGGTGAAGAATGCTCTCCTAACCTGAAGTGGTGTGATGGCTTGGTCTGATATAATAGCTTCTTGGAGACTCTAATCGATATCGAGCTCTACCGATATTATGTTTATTGGTTGTTGAACATGTGGAAAGTGACATGTAGGCACCTCGTATGGATTTCTAGAAAAGGTCATGGAAGTGAGAATGAGAGACGTAGTGGAGCCACAAAGACTATGGGTTATTTTTTGGTCTAGTCCAAAAATTCTTAGCTTGATCAGATGTTGTGTTAAGTAAGGAAAGTTGTGCAATAATGTCTGGTGGAAGTGGTGAAGATTTGAGTACTAATGTATTAAAACTAGTGTCAATGTCTAACTAATTAGTAGGCTCATTGGGTTTTGGGACCTAAGGATCATAACCAAAGACTCGTGGAGGTCATGGCCCTTGTTTGGTCATGTGCGTAATCAAACCCTGTTGCCAGGAGAAGTCCAATAATTATAGGCTTGATTAGCAATGATGTTTAGCATATTTATTTATTTTATTTTCTCAGAAAAATTTGCATGTGTGCGTAAGACCGTTAAACATAAAATTGTATTAATTCTAGCCCATTGGGTTATGGGACCAAGGGATCACAATTATACGTCTTTTATTTTTTTGGACCATTGATGACCATACAAAATGAAATGAAATTATTTTAATAAGAAAACTAACTATCAAAGGAAATCTAATAAATGTTTTTCACATTTTCACAATATATCAAAGCAAAACAATAAAAGCAAACAAATCTATCAAAGTAAATGTGTTTGATCTTTTCTAATTTTTAAGCAATGTGGTCTAATCTAATAAATAAACTAAAGAAAAGTAATCATCCAGATGTAGCTGGTTACTTGCGTAAATATGTGAATTTAATCTAAAAAAACCTAATCTAATAAAAACCCTTCCAACCGTACCTCGGAGGTGAAAAACAAATCATGAGCCTGACAAACATATTGTTCCCCACAACTTCCTTGGTAATTTCAGAGAGCAAACTTTCTAATGATTTAGTCTAATTTTAATTTCCAAATCAAGTGAAATGAAAAATTTTACTACTCTATTTGATATGCAATTGAAACTACTGATTTGAAAGTGACAATTTAACAAGTAAAGCGAAAAAACACAAAATTCTAACCTAGATAAACAAGAGCTTTGGAAAATCATGTTGTATTTGTATCTTTCCCTTTATTTTTTTCCTTTATTTCTCTGAGTGTTCATATGAGTCCAAGGGATTGTGAATGCAAGAAAAATGGAAGGAGGATGGAGCTTGAGCAATGGTAGCTTGAAGGAAGTCTGGATCTAATGAAAGTAGAAGAGAGATAACATAAGAGATCCGAGTTTGGCTATGTAATTACTAGTAAGATTGTGGCGAAAATACAAGGCAAGATACACAAAAATTCTCAAGCCCTTTTTCTTAAACAAAAGCATGGAATATATAAGAATTGGGGATGGGATGTGCCTTCATGCACAAGGAAAGAAGAGGTAGTTCCAACTAAATAAAGCACATACAAAATAGAATAGGAAGGAGAACCAAGCAATAAAAACTATATTTAGATAATTTAGGTCACGGATGCATGCTAAAATTGAAATCAAGTGAATCATTGCATGTTAAAAACACACATGATGGAATCTAGAAAAAAATTTAGGACCATCGCCATGCATAGGGAAGTGGTTGCAGGGACCACCATCATTCTTGGGAAGTGGTTTGGAACCACCACCTAGGCAGCAGCGGTCCTAGCGCTAAAGGCTAGAACATGCATGGAAAGAAGAAGGAAGCTGGAAAAAGATGCGAGAAGGCTAAGTAAGGATGTCTAGACTAGAAATATACAATGCAAATGGGTTTTAGAGCTCAAACACCTTCTTGAAAGGACCTGAATCATCATTGGTGACTTTTGTAACCGGTTTCTAAAAATGTAGCACTTGTAATTTTTGGTTCATACATATTTAACCTTGGAGAAGTGTCTTAGCCATGAAGAGGTGTAAAACATAGAGTCTAAGTATGGTGTTCCCAAAATGGGGAGTTAGAAGTTATACCTGACACAACCGTGTGTCAAAATTTCACCATCCAAACCCCCACTACCTGCAGAAAAAAGAAAAATTAAGTGCGAGATAGATAAAATATCAAAAATAAACACTAAACCAAAACAACAAGATAACTTAGTATTCGTGTAGGGGATATAGAGATATACATGTGCCAATGCTACAACCCCGTAAACACATACACTTAAAACAAGGTCAAAACATTATACATATATCAAAACAACTCATTTTTGAATTCATTTGTGCATATTTGATTTAGTGAATTTGGAGCGTTGGACCCAAGGTGAAATTTTTTGACAAGAGTACATTCAAAATGACCATTATGATATCGTGACCATTCCTCCATGAGTGGGAGATCAGCTAGCGTGGTCTAAGGTCTTTTTTTCACTTTTTCCTTTTTATACCTAAAATGTAAAATGTTTGAAAATTTACCTAGGGTGGCTATTTTCAAAAACATTGTCTTAAATAAGTCTCTAGGGAGAGGGCACCAATAGTGCAATCTTTCATTTTGTCCACAATGGTCATTTTTTGTATTTTTGAGAAATTTTTAGGGTTAAGTGCATGTTTTGAAAATTGGCTCAAAACCGTTGTGCAAAGCAAGGCGGTGGTCATGGGACCATCCTCCTACCAAGGCAGAGGTCCTACAAGCACCACCCTACACCGGGCAAAGTGGTTCTTAATAGAATGACCAAAATGTGCATTAATTTGAATTTTGTTTTTGGATTTTTGATTTTTGTCATGTTTTGGTGAACTTATCTTCTAGTATGCGTTACTAACTCTCTCTTTTTACATGTTTTGGTGAATGCAGAAGAAGGAAGAGTACATCCGTTGGAGTCAAGAGAGGGAGTGTGATTGGCTCCATGGGATTTTGGATGGGTTGAATCAGGTTGAGAAGGACACTCTACAAAGGGTAGGTATCTAGAGAATTTCACGGGTGCCCCATGTTTCCCTTACCAAATCACATATACTTCCAAGAGAGAAATTTGTTTGAAGAGTGGGAAAGGGGAATGAGAAAATAGATAGGAGAACTAATGTTATAGGTAGAAAGTTTATTTCTAACTTTAGATGATTCATATTCCTACAAAATATTTAAGTACCTTTTATAAAATCAAGGTGACTTAATTTACATTATGTTTCTAAAGTCACTTTTAAGTGACTTAAATGCAAATCGAAAGTGCAAACCGTAATGAAGAATTAGAACATTTGAAGGGAGAGGAAGATTGGGGATAAGGAAGAGAGAGAATAGGAGAAGATGTTTCTTGATGAATTTTTTTGATCCTCGTTCATGGAAAATTCCAAATGCAGTGAAATTCTAAATCTTTGAACTTGTTTCACACTATGAAACTCCTTTGAATCAACTCGTGAATGCTTTCCAAGTTGAGTGAACTGTTACTGCTGATGACCACAACTCCCACCTATGTATGATATAATATTTTTAGTGAGAGGTTATTTTTTCCTCTTCTCAACCATCGTGATGTGATGAAATCCCTCATTTAATCTTGCACACACTACCCTTGCCTCAGCCGCTTCTTTGGGGTGACTTACTATTTTTAGTAAGCACCCATATAAGGGACATACTATTTTTAGTAAGTGGTCATTTTCACTATTTTCTTCTTTGAACACTTATTTTGTCTTCCTCATGATCTTCAATGCCCACTTCCTTTGTCTTAGCTTATTTTGATGATGACTTTCTAAGCATAACAAGTCTATATAGGAAAACTTACTCTTTTTAGAAAGTGTGTTTCCAGTTCTTGATTTGTGACAACATATTTTTTTGACTCGTCTTGTTGTTATGATCACACCCTCGAAATTTCATATAGTTTTTCCCACTAGAATGATTCAAAATAAATTTTGAAATTTTGACTTGGTAGTGGCTTCGAGCACAGAGCTACCATAGCGGCCATTAATGGAGCTTGAAATTTACAGGTCTATTTTTTGTCTCTATTTGTGATGAAAACAACTCCGCTATGATAGGTTGTTTATTTGGATCCCATGTGAAAGGTTTTAGTTCTTTTCCATTTCTAGAGTGATAGGAAATATAGTGAATGTGAGTTAGTGCACGAAGTCAGGATTTTATTAGAGAAAATGATTATGGGCACCATTTGACCTCTTGTTAGTTGCATCTTTATTTTCTTACAAAATGTGAAAATCTACAAAAGATGGCATCTCGATTCGACTTGTAATTTTCAAGATATGATGTTTTTTCAATCGGGTGGTTTCGTAGTTATCTGGTAAAAATCTCCATTTTCTCTTCGTTCTTCATCATTTCACTCCATTTTTATCTAAGGCATGCATATTTTTGTGCATTCATGGTGTGGAGATTTTGGTGATCATGATGGATCTAGTTCATATTAGCAATGGTGGACTAGGTGTCTAAGAAAGCTTGAGCAAAGCCATGACATGGTGAGGAGTTATGGAGGAGAAATGAGAGGAAGAAAATGGTTAAGTGCTAGATTTAAATTTTCAAAAAATGCACATGGAGGGGTTGGGAACATTTTTGTTTCCCTGAAGCCCTCACCTCATGGATGTGAGGGACAACAATTTCCATGGTGTTCAAGAGGATGACACGTCTCCTCGATCCAACGGTAGGTGATTTTATTAGAAAATGCACTGAGGGCTGAAATATAGTCACGTGGGTGACAAAATGAATCCCCATAGGGTATGGGTTATTTTTTCCATGTTTTGTGTCCCTCACCTCAAAGGTATATGAGGGACATCAAATTACACAGTTGTCCTGGAGCTGACATGTGTCCTCGATCCGATGAGAGGGGGTTGAGCTCCAAAATACACTTGGGGGCTAAAATTCAGTCACGTGGGTGACCAAAAGACTCCCATAGGGATGGGCACTTTTTCCATGTTTGGTTTCCCTTACCTCAAAGGGATGTGAGCAACATTAAATTCCATGGTTTTCCTATAGGTGACACATGTCCTCGATCCAACAATAGGGATTTTGAGTTCTAAAATGCACTTGGGGATGAAAGTTGGTCACATGGGTAACCAAAAAACTCCCCATAGGGCCCGGGAGTAGTTTTCAAGGGCTGATGTACCTGACCTTAGGGATTTTCGGGACATAAAATCCCACTATGCTCCTATTGCTGACATGTGTCATCTCAAAAATTGACTAACTACTAAACTACCTTTGAGAGGGTAACTTGGAATGATGATACTTGATCTTTTGGTGAAATTTCTTGGTGAAATTTTATATGATCCTAATTGGAAATGGAATTTTGAATCCAATGGGGGTATAATGTCTTTAGTCAACTATTGGATCCATGAAAAAGTGTATTTGTGATTTGAGACTCCACTCGTGCTGAGAAAACCTTCCTAAAAATCCTATATGCTAAGGTGTTTTGAAAAATATGATTCCACTATAATATATGTCTTAGAATACTTTTTCTACGGTGATGTTTTGTTTTACTTCTAACACCATCTAGAGCTCTGAAATCACCTTCGAATCTAAACAACTATTTTAGGCCTTTGTATTGCCTAGGCTTGTGAACCTTGTTTTTACTCAGATGATCCAAGTCTTTCGAACTTCCCAAACATTTGAAAATAATTTCCATGATGTCGTAAGGTATTAAATTCAACTCCATGTTGAATTAGGACCTTTGTTCCACAATAGGAGGATTGATCTAGTCCTGGGAAGGCTAGTGATAGCCCTTCCCAATATTCCTAGAAGATAGCATCTTTTGATGGACTCCCGAAATAACCTAGGGGGTTGATTTGAATTTCCTAAATCACTTAGGGGAATGAATTAACACCGATTGGGAGGTTACTAGACTAACTAAATAGACTTGGGGTGCCTAGAAATGATAAAAAATGAAAATTTTGGAACAGGGGTATAGTTGTCGTGCTTGGAAATTGTCAATTTCCTTGTTACACATTTACACGACAAAAAAGCGGCTCTAGCTTGGGTACATGACATAAACTGATTACAATGAAAATATGACAACTCCCGAATCTCAACTTACACTATATTGACTAGTGTCTTATCCATTGGGCCCTCAGTCACGTAAAACTTACAACAAGAGAGAGAGAAAATAAGGAAACACACACACACAAAAAGATGGAAAGGAAACACACGAAAAACAAACCTAGAAATCACCTATGGTAAAAGGTGGGGAAAAAATGCTTTCACTAAAGAACTTTTCATTTCTCATAAGTTACCCTTGAAGAGTAAACACCGAATGATGATGTTATGTGAAGTCATTGATGGGTTCCAGAAAGTACCCTCCTCCCTCGCTACTTACGAAATCCAAGTTCTTTCACAATTGTCTATGTACATGGTAGGAGTGAGTCCATGTGAGAC
The DNA here is from genome assembly GCA_018340775.1 of Taxus wallichiana var. yunnanensis. Classification (NCBI taxonomy): domain Eukaryota; kingdom Viridiplantae; phylum Streptophyta; class Pinopsida; order Cupressales; family Taxaceae; genus Taxus; species Taxus wallichiana. Next base: position 461,034,158 of record CM031238.1, on the reverse strand, counting down.
TCTTGATGCTTAGGTCCTTTATTGGAAATTCAATTACCTTCATCCTCTTTAAAAAAAAATTTATAGTGCCATTTGCATTCCACGTTTATCCACATAAATGATTCTTCACTGAGCACCTCATCACCACCCCAAAGCTGATTTTCATTCAAATTACATGAACATTCTAGATTCGTTATTTCCCAGGTCTATGCTCATTGACCTCTTTTCCATGAGAAACCTCAAACTTATCCTTTCCATTTACTCCATTGTGAAGTTCTTGAGTACTGATGGAAGGATTGGACATGACCTCATACTTGTCTTATATGTCCATGGTACAACTGAAGAGATCAAGAATCAGCTCAAGGTCTTTCACAATTTCTGCTACATCCAAGCTTTCTTGCATGGAGTTATGCTTCAACATTTCATGCAGCTCCTCTTTGTATTCCTTTGAAAAATATTTATTTTACATCTTAAGTAAATTATCTAGAGGGATTACCTCATTATCTTGGGAATCATTGCATTTTATCACTCCTTTTTCTATAGGGGCTTTAGCTTCAAAGGCCTCAAAACTTCTTACTTCTATTTCTTCATCATGGAGAGAATATTATTTTGTAAATGAGAAATAAAATATCTCCATTTTGTTATCATATCCACCAACCATTGGCTCAAGAGGGAAATCATATTTCTCATCTAGATTTATTTCAACATAGCCCATCATCACACTGCTTGGTTGAGGTTTCCAAGTCACTTCATGCTTGTATTCAAAATTCATGGCTTACATTAAAAGTTCAAGACTGATTTCAGGGTCTTCTATTTCTTCATCGGCTTTTAACAATCCTTGTACAGATAGTTATTTCCCATTTATCGATGGATCATTGTAGAATGGCATGGTATCTTACTAGGTGACATGATCAAGGGATTCCTCATCTTCAAATGGGAATGAGAAAATTTCTTCATCACGGATAAACACATAAGCTAATTTTTCTATTTGAAAATCATCAAGAACCATTTCCTCTTCTTCATGGTTTACGTCATCTAGAAATTTAGAGCTTCCCTCTTGTAACTTGAATCTCCTCAATGCTTCTTCAAAGTACAAATCTCTCTAGGAAGGCATGTCTGGACCTATCAAGATGGGAATATACTCTTCTTCCTCAGTTATCACAAAGTGATTCATCTTCCTACTACCCTGGTACAAAATGTTAGCTTCTTGGCATCCAGAATTTTTGTACCGTGTACCTCATCTTCTTCTATGGAAGCAATTTATGCATGTCTCCCTTTCTTGGTATGGTTGTAGAATACCAATTCATCTTAATTTTTCCTCGCAAGTAACGAAATAAATTTCTCTTGAGCAAAATTCGAGCGAGGTGGGACATCTACTACAAAAATTAGCACTAAAACTTTTATGTCTTGAAATATAGCAGAGCCACCTGTGCATCTTTGACCTTCCTATAAGTGAGACCTACTTTGATTCCAAAGAGTAACAAGAGTTGATAGGTGGATTCATGTTAATTTTGAGAGATTTTGTGACCTTCAAAGGCATCACGTTGTCTAAGGCACCAAAATATATTATGAAATTGTTCAGTACATATTCTCCAACAAGAAGGGAGATGTAGAATGGTTCAACTTTATCAGTCTTTGATGCACTCAGAGAAAGCATGTTTTGTGAGGGAGGTGTAGGTGAGTTTGGTAGCATGCCTTTGGAACTAGAAGTTACAGCATTGGGTGTTAGAATACCACTCCTGATATATCAGACGAACCTCTCAAATTGTTCAAGATGAGTCCAAAAATATTTAGTTTCAGTAATCTACACTTTGGCTTTGTTTACATATTTTATGAAGTCAAAGGGATCAGATCTGAACAATGGGACTGAATGGAATTATTTTTTATTTATGACGAGGTTTGGAAGTAGGATTAGATTTTTGGGGAATAGAGGGTATTTTTAAAGGTACACTAGGAGCTTTCAAAGTACTAGATCTTATAGGAGTAGATTTATATTTAGACTTGGAAGACACATCGGAAAGAATTACTTGGGATTTTGGGAGTCTTCTTACTTCCTACAGGATAAAGCTCTAACAATTCAGACTTCATGGAAGATGGAGTGGGGATCCTTGACTGATTATTTTGTTTTAAGGAGTTTTCATAGGAGGATCATCAAACTTATTTTCCTTTGCGGTAGTGTAGGGAGATGCTCTTTTCTCGGACCGAGAATGGGTGAATACCACACATGGGAAACTGGGTGCATCCTCTTCATCTTCTTCATCACATACAACATACTCATAGAATCTGATTTGTGTATCATTCTCAAAATCATCACTTTCTAGGAAATCACCACCTATAATTTCTTATTCAAGCTCCTCTTCATCTTCCTTACTCCTCAAATTTGCATTTATAGGCGGGGCCTCCATGGAAAGCATTCAGGGTGCTTCTCATGCAATCTTATTTTCATTTCTTCTTTGGGAAGAAGCTTGTTCAAATATTTCCCTCTGTAATGACACCATTTCATTTTCTAATTTTTGCAGTGATGGATTGGTTCTCTCATATCCACGATATTGGGTCTTACCCTTTGATGGATTATTTATCTTTCTAGAGAGGATGAGATCATCATCAAGTTCAATTACCATCCTTTGTGATTATATAATGTTGCTTGGTTGGGCTATTTGTAACAAAAATCCTACTTCTAGTGATTGAGCATTGATGAAGAATCTCTTGACATTGCTTTGAGATTGTGAATCCTCTTCAAGTATCCTACAAAGTAACTATTTGAAATGAGCCTCAAAGTCTCTCATCATTTCATTTTATCCTTTCTCTATTTGAGCCAACCGCACCAAGTGGTCATGATAGTCTTCAATTGATTTAAATATCCTTTTGAAGGTATCCTTGATGTCATTCCAAACCGCGATGGACCGGGAAGGAAGTATGTAAAACCATTTTGTTGCTTTTTCTTAGAGGGACTCCACGAAAAGTCTCACAACAACATATTTAGGTTAGACACCAAGAATCCCACATGATGTCATGAAATCAGAAATACATTCTTCAGGATGTTGTGTGTTGTCACCTTTGAAATTTGTAAATTTATTATGGGAACCCACCGGTAGATCATGAAGAGGGGTTCAAGAGAAAGCGAGGCTGTATTCCTTCCCCATGGAATAATGGGTTTATGTATTTCTACTTCATCTTCCATCGTCATTTATATTTATTTTCTTTCTTCCAACAATTCTTTTTCTTCTAGGAACTCAATGACCAATGATAGTTAAAAAATGGTAGAATTTGAAGGGGTAGTATCAATAGTAGTCTTGACAGGATTTCTAGGTGAACTATTTGAAGAGATGGATGGAGAGGAGTCTTGAACAAGAAGTATGGATTATCTCTAATTCGTTCTTTCTGATTTTGTAAAGCCTCGAAATTAGAATCAACAACACCTCTCGACCTTCTCAACATGGTGTATCTTCATTCAGCCAACTTTAGGAAAATTTTTCAATGGGAACATGAAAGGACACTATGGAAAGTGAAAAGTCACGTGCATAAATCAACAGTGTATCTTTCGGCAACAAAATTTCATGAAATAATTTTTTTATTTTTTCAATATTTGATTTTTTTTGAATTTTCAGACCTTGGGGTTGTATATTGGGTACAGATGCTGCTAAATATACCCCATGGTGGTGAAATAGTTGATGAATTATATCAAAAATTGTGCACCATGATGAAGTTACACTCTGGTTGAATCATAATGGCTCTAACATAATCACAAGGAAGAATCGATCAATAACTGAATAACTTGCATAATAGAACAAAGCTTGCACATGTAGAGAAAAGACATGGAGTGTCTTGGCATGCTCATAAATGTCAAATGAAGGGATACATATATGGTGTTGAGTAACCCTAGTGCATGACTCAATAACAAACCCTAAACCTAACCCATGTGAGATGACCCTCCATATGTGAGTGGAGGACACATAGGATAACTCACACCAACACCCCCTTCATCGAAGTTGGGGTAGTGGCTATGATGAGTCAGATGGAAAGAGAAGACACTCCTAAACAACTAAGAAATATGTGTCAATGGGGCCTAGAAACTAAAGGCCTGATAAGGTGCCCATATACAAACAACATATTCCTAGAAGAAGAAGAAGAAAAGGAGGACTATATAGCTTGAAGAAGATGAGCAGCTACAAAATACCTCACCCCAAGAAGAGACCTGTAAGTGAAGAAACTTCATCTCAGTGAAGGGCTTGGTAAATAAATCTATAATCTGATCAGCTGTCTAAATGTATTGAATGTCAATGATACCATCATGAATAAGCTCTCGTATGAAGTGCATATGGATCTCAATGTGCTTTGTCCACTGATGTTGAACTAGATTTCTAAAAATTGAGATAGTGCTCATGTTATCACAATAGATAATGGTAGGCCACCGAAAGTGGATGCCAAACTCTGTTAGAATACCCTATAGCCAAATAGCTTATATGGTAGCGTTAACTACTGCTCCTCTATATTTTTCCTCTATAGATGATATCCCAATTACATTTTGCTTTTTCCTAGACCAACTAATAGGACCCGAACCAAAAGAGAAAAGTTTATAGCAGTATATTTCTAATGATCTAAGTCAGCAGCCCAATCAAAATCTATGAACCCAATCAAGTCAATATCTACCCCTCCATGATAGTGAATGCCATCAGTATAATTTCCATGAACATAATGAAGGATCCATTTAGCTACTTTCCAATGCAAATCATGTGGCTCTTGCATGAATCTGGACATGATCCCATCAATACATATGATAAATACGGTCAGTGTGAGTCAAGTAAATCAAGCTCCCCACCAACTAACTTGATAAAGGGTACCATCAACCAAGGGAGTAGAGAATCAAAACTAACTTAACCCCAAAAGAAAATGAGTAGGAGAAGACTTGCAATCGGACATATGAAAAAAAGCTAGCAAATCAAGAGCATACTTAGGTTGTGAAATCAAAATTCCCGAGTTAGATTGTGAAATATGGATCCCAAGAAAGTAATGAAGCGAGACCTAAGTCAATAATGGAAAACCTATTGGCCAAAGGTGGTCTTCAAAGAATCAATGATAGAGGAAGTGTTGCCGTGATTAACAAGTCATCAACATAGAGAAAAAAATGAGTATGGAGTCATCTTGCCATAGAATATGAACATTTGGATCAAAGTGACACCTAGTAAAGCCTGATGTAAGAGAAAAGGAATCCATCTTGGCATACCAAGCCTAGGGGCTTGTTTAAGGCCATAAAGAGACTTCTTTAACTTACAAAGGAGGGAGAGATCATGGGCATAACCCAGAGGTTGTTCCATGTAGATCTCTTCCTCTAGGTCACCATGAACGAAGGCACTCTTAACATCCATTTGATGGAATTTCCATCTATTTGTTGTGGAAATGGCTAGGGTGAGTCGAATAGAAGCCATCTTCACAAACCGAGAAAAGGTTTTAGTATAATCAACCCCATATATCTGGAAGAAACCCTTAGCTACTAATCATGCTTTAAACTTTTCGACATCTCCATTTACTCCATACTTTTTCGAACACCCACTTACACTGAATGATTTTTCTTCCTTTTAGAAGAGGGTGAGATCCCAAGTATCGTTCTTTATGAGAGAGGAATACTCCTCATCCATGGTAGAATCCCACTCAAGAATACCAGAAGTCTCTTGGAAAGACTGTGGATCAGAAGTAGAGGTGAATAAGGAGTGGGGTCCAAAGAAATCTAAGTGAGTACATCTCATATCTGAAGTATCTCTAACTAAATCTCCAACACTTTACAAAGTTTTCCTAGCCCAAAGAGGACCAGGAGGATCAGGCTCAGAGTCAAAAGATTCTTCACTTGAGTGAGAAGGGACATAGTCCTCATCATCACTACTGTTAGAATTAAAAGACTCAGAGGTATGATGGTTGGGAGGATCAGGAAGAGGAGCACACTCAACAATATCATCATCTGATGAGTCAGAATCCAATCAGTGAGCTGAAGAACCTCAATAGGTGGAGAAGTAGAAGTCAAAGAAGACTTATCAAACTTAACACTTCTCTCAATATACAGCTCATGAGAAGTAGGATTCATCAATCGATATCCCTTCACGCCATCAGGATACCCTACAAATATATAAGGTTTGGATTGTGGTTCCAAATCCTTGGAATTTATTCTTGGGAATCTAATCCATAGCCTTGGATCTGAAGACTCGAAAGTGCTCAACATCAGGTTTTCATCCAAACCAAGATTCAAAGGGTGTCATCCCTCTTACTGCCTTATGTGGAACATGGTTTTGAATGTAATTAACACAATTCACTACTTCAGCCCAATACTATGGAGGAAGAGACTTCGAGTGAATCATACAAGTGGCCATCTCCTTAAGAGTATGGTTCTTTCTTTCTACTACTCCATTCTGCGAAAGGGTTGTATGCAACTGTATGCTACAAGGAGATCCCTTCAAAAGTATAGAAATCCATGAACCTATTATTTACATATTCACCTCCATTTTTGGTTCGAAGAACCTTGATAGACCATTCCACCTATTTCTCAGCAAGAGCCTTAAAGTCCTGAAAATTTTCAAAGACTTCAACTTAAGCTTAAGAAAATATACCCAAGTATATCGCGAATAGTCATCAATGAAGGTTAGCACATAAAGAGCTCTAGTAAATGAAGGAGACGGAAATGGACCAGAAATATCATTGTGAACAAGATCTAAGGGATGAGTAGCTCTCCAAGATTTTCCTTTGTCAAAGTTATTTTCAGGATGCTTTCCAAGGGTACAACCCTCACAAAGACCCTTAGAAAACTTGACGCGGGGTAACCCATTGACCATTTTGTTTTGGCTCAATTGTTTAAGGTAGCGATAATTTAGATGTCCGAAATGCTCATGCCATAACTTACTAACCTCATTTGTATGAGTGAGCAAAGGAAGTGGGCATAGAATTAGAAGTAAAGTGGGAAAAGGTATACAACCATGAATGGTGATCCACCTTTCCCTCAGCCACTGTAGTGTCATCGTTAATCTCATGAATAATCACTAAGTTAGGACCAAATTCCACTTGCATTCCTTCACTAAGGTGAGTAATTTGGTAAACCGATAGGAGATTGGTAGAGAGATCAGGAACACTTAACACTTGGTTGAATGTTCCCCCATCCATCTCTACCGATCCACTACCAGAAACTGACATTTTCGTGTCATTACCCATCATGATTTGGGACATTCCACAAGGATCGATGTTGGAGAACTCAACATGTGAAGAACCCATGTGGTGTGAGGCACCAGAATCTATAATCCACGTTGATGAAGGAGAAACTTTGGCTACAAGGGCCTTTCCTTTCTTCTTATCAGATTTAGAACCTTTTGTAGTGGAAGACTCAACCTTCGGAGCATTTTGTTTGATAGACTCAGGAACACCTATTTTATTTTTCTCAAGTAATTGAGTAAGGTGATCAATTTGTTTTCTCATACACGTATGCTCTTTATGACCAGGATTCTTGCAATAGGAACACAAATACTTGTCTTTTTGTGCTCTAGGCTCAGAAGTCAAAGTGTTCATGTTATTTTTAGTATTGGTCTTGGTTTCTTCTTAGGTTGATCCTTTTTTTCTTTCTTCTTTTCAGTCTTCTTTTCCTTACTAGTAATTGCTTCCAGGGCATGTGACTTGGACTTGAGAGACCCCATTTGAATGATTTTATCATGTTCTCGAATGAGTTGGGATGAAAAATAGTCAAAGGAGGGAATATTCCAATCCTTGCCCAAGGTAGCTTTTGTAGCGTAAAAATTTGACACAAAGATAGAATATTTAGGACCTAACTTAGAGAGAATCGACAAGATCAGTTGAGAATCTTTCTTTTCTACTTGAAATTCCTTTAACAATGATCTAGTGTGGAGAAACTTAGAGAAGAATGCTTGTAGGTTTTCAAAATCACTATGATTTAACCCTAGTAGTTCATTTTACAACTCATGCACTCTCATGTCATCATGTTGTCCAAAAATTTCATCTAACGTTGTCCACAGAGACTTAGGTTTTTCTGAGACGACTCAATGTGGAAGATAAAGTCAATAGGAAATAGAAATGCAAAGAAGACCTAAAGATTCATCATTGTCATTTAACCACTTAGATTTTTAGGTTCATCATTTGGTTCGATCTCGAGTTCCCATGGTGATTGGAATAACCATTTACCCCTTCATTTCATTATTATTTTCAATTTCCATTTGAAAAATTTGAATGATGTGAAAAAGGAATTGAAAGTGTATCCATAGTGAAAAGAGAGAGAAGAAATGCAAAAAATAAACACAACCACCTAGAACAATATAATAACCCCCTACTTTGGACACTTTATAGTTTAGTGCGTTGAATACAATCATGGGTCGATGCATTGTGCATCTAGAAACACTTAGTAACTCACCTTGCAATCAGTAATAACGCACAAGAGAGAGAGACCACAATCATGTTTTGTGGAGTACAACAAAGTGACAATGTACATACAGTAGAATTGATAAAAACTAGGAAGGAGGTAAAAACAAATCTTGGTTATGAGAAAAAGCATCTCACGTCAGAAATGGATACCCCCTTGCTGCAAACTGTGGAAGATGCACTCACTAGTCCCAAGTATTAATAAGGGTAATTTACAATGTTTAGATGAACTCAGGATGAGTTCTGATGTTCTTTAAAATTCTGGAAGGGAATGCAGAAGTCAAAAAGTGCTAAGAGTGTCTTTGCACACTTGAGCACACGATTAGAAAAAAATCCAATAACGCCTAAAAATTATCGTTTTGAAATGCCTAATTTAGCTAATTTTAAAGCTATAGGAGTTTGTAAAAAAAACGATAATAGACATTAATTTAAAGATGATTTAATACTTCTAATCAAGAGAGAAGAGACCTAATTAAGGTCACAATTAATAAAACTAGATTTAATCTAATTAAATCTAATTAATTACAAAGGGAGTAAACCCTAATTAAGATCTAAAAAATTAAATCCTAATTAAGAAATTAAACAACTTCCTTTTTAAAAGAAAGTAATTTTAAATTGTTTCCCACCTAAAAAAATCTATTTAGATCTATTAAAAAAAAAGTTTCTATTTTTAAAAAAGCTTACATTTTTTTTTTTAAAGGATTTTAAAAAGGATTTTTAAAAGTAAATTTAAAAAAACTTGCTTATTTTTAAAAAAAGCTTACCGTATGAACTTAAGTAAAATTAGAAACTTTACTAGATTAAAGTAAGATTTTTGTTTTAAAAGGAATTAAAAAGACTTAGAAAAAAAAAATGTGAAACATACTTTGTGTTTGAATGGCTCGGGGCTCGATGGTTGGATAAGAAGGGGATCTGGAAGGGACAGAGTGTGAGGAAAAGAGGATCGAGGAGGAGGAGCTCACACAGGGAGCTTTTCCCGAAGGTCATGTGGAAAGTAGGCTCGCACAGGGAAAAGCTTGCCACACACCAGAAATGGCTCGGCACGGTGCACTCATCTTAGACCAGGGAAAAAAACAGACTCAAGGCTTGGCTTGGCTCGGCGACTCGATAAAAAACACTAATAAGGAATGGCACGACCACGGGACATGGCCAAAAAAACACACCAAGAACACGAGCTCGTGGCGAGTTAGAAAAAACATTCGGTGGAGATGGAAAGGAGCTCGACCGATGTGTTGTAGTAGCTCAGTTGCAGGAGGGAGGAGCTCACTGAGGATCTCGGTGGAGAACCACAACACCATGCAAACTTCAAACTGAAATTGAACTTGTACTGCAAAACCATGCAAACACAGAAGAGACCAAAAATAGAGATCTAAAAAAAAGCTTCTAGTTTTAAAAAAATTTATTTAAAAAACCAAAATAAGATAACCTCTTGTTTTAGCTGATCTCCAAATTTAGCTGCAGCCAGCTAAATTTAGCTGTAAAACCCCTAAAAGCTTCAAATACCTGCACATACATGCACAACGAGCAACAACATACCAACACACTTTCCAAGAACATCTTGTTAATAATGTTAGCAATAAAATCCACAATATAACGATCGAAAAAAATTACACGAGGAGTAATAGAATGACACCAAGAGTAATCGCAAAAAAAAAAACAAGTGCATGTTTACCCAATCTTAGCTCTGATACCATGAAAGAGTTGACGAATCGTATCAGAAACTGTGCACCATGATGAAGTTGCACTCTGGTTGAATCGTAATGGCTCCAACATAATCACAAGGAAGAATTGATCAATAACTGAATAACTTGCATAACAAAACAAAGCTTGCACATGTAGAGAAAAGATAGTGGAGTGTCTTGGCATGCTCATAAATGTCAAATGAAGGGATACATATAGGGTGTTGAGTAACCCTAGTGCATGACTCAATAGCAAACCCTAAACCTAACCCATGTGAGATGACCCTCCATATGTGAGTGGAGGACACATAGGATAACTCACACCAACAGTGGGTGCAAAAATTGAGAAAATATTCTTAGGTGGAAAAACTTGTTTATTTCTTCCCAATGCTCTAGGAATCTAAGTCCCTCTAATTAACCTAAACCTATCCTATATGCATGCACGTATGTGAGACCCTGCTTGCAGAGATACCTTTATATGAACAATGATAAAGGGGAGTGAGAAATTATATTACAAGTAGAAAGTCATATTTCTGTATACATCATTTAGAAGATTTATCAAATCCATTGTAATTAGAGGTAATAAATCACATAGGGTGTTATTATTCCCTTCATTTAATCAATATTATTTTTAGAAGATTTAGTGATCTAAGTAATTAATCCCAGTAGGTATTCAAACCGGGGGTATCACGAAGATATATGAAAGAAGAAATCTTAGTGATCTAGTAATTAAGCTTAGGTATTTGTTATTTTATTTTCTAGGGATTTTTGTAGTGTCTTTAGGATTTTGTAGTGCCCACTTCCCTTTGACACCTTTTGATATTGATCATGACAATGTCAACTATATTATGGACATTATTATAGTTTTGATTTAGTATGATGTTAGATATTTGATCATGGATTATTATTGACTTTGATTCTTATATGATGCATGATGATTATTAGAGACACTTTATATGTTGATGATTTTATACTAGTGGACATGGTTATATGATGGATGTTGTTCAGAATTGTGATATTTAGATATTGTGAGTAGCCCTAGAAATGGAATTTCTTTGAATGATGATATAGTGGTTGATAAAATTATAATGATATTGTTATATTCCTTTGATGTTGTTGTGATTCATATATCTAGATGATTTTGGAAATTTAATTATATCTATATTATTTTGGATGTTCTAATATGGCCATGAGGCTGAAGGAGGTATTTGTGTTTTGCATGTTAAAATATCACAACAAACATCGAGGGATTGGAGACCAACCACATTGTAATTCTAGATGAATTCAACAAGGTCACCATGGCAACTAGATTTGTTTATGTGTTTGTTTGTTAGTGTAGGGATTTCCATTGGGGGATCACCTTTAAATGTTACAAAGGAATTTTATGTATTTATTTTATTTTGGTCCCTTTTGTTTAATTTTTTCCTATGTTTATTTTGTGGTGCACTTACCCTTTCATTATTTATTTAATGGTGCGTAAATATTGTGAGTTATCATATTGTTTAGTTAATTAATTAAAATATGTCATAAGAATGTAATTAATAGAGTTGTTGGCCATGTTTTAAAGTGTTGTAAGAATGTGTACTTAATGTGTAAGTGACCTTGTAAGTGATGTGTAAGTTAACTTTTGAGTGTGAAACACTTCACCTTCTTGGAAATTCAATTTTTCCTTGGAGGCTTGTGGGACAAGTCAAACTTGTCCCATACCTCTTAAATTTACATACCAACCTTGACTATGGTTTGAGGGTTAAATTTAGACCTTTTTATGCATTTTTACAAGTCAATTTGAATGTTGTAACTACACTTTTCTTACATAATTTAATTTCAGACCTTATGGGGTATGGGCTTGTTTGAGTGTGTAAATAAATCTGTCATATTATTCACCCACTTGTTTATTATGCTTTGGAGAATGAAGTTGACTTGTGGGGGTTGGGGTTGAGGATGTGTGATGTGACATCCTACATGGATCCACCTCATCCTCTTCTCTTCCCTCTTCTATAAAATTTGAATTCCTTGTCTTGTTTTGGGTTGCTTCACTTTGGAGACTTCACTTTTAGGAAAATTTTCTTGTTGTTTTGAGAGCTCCACTTTGGAGAAGTTTTGGAGGATTGTTGGATGCTTGTACTTGGCTATTTTGGATTGCTTGCATTGGGATAAAGCTTTTGTTTTGGAACTTGGAATGACTCCATCATGGAGAGGTAAGAGCTTGGCTCTTGAAATGCCCTTCTTTTATATACATGAATGTCCTTGTGTGAATTTTTGATGTATTTGTGGGCTAATTGGGTAGATGGCCTAGGAATGGTGTAAAAGAAGACTATGGGGTTATTTTGTGGGAGGCACAAGTGGTTTTAGGGAGGTGTAAAGGTGGAGGGAGTTAGGAATTTGGGTTCCACCTTACAAAGAAATAGCTTGCATTTATTTACTCGTTATGGGGTGCCATAAGAGGTTGGGAGATATAAGAAAATGTGAGGAATAAGGGGTACTTGGGGAGCTAAAAGGGCATGACAGGGTTTGACATGATAATGATATATATTGGTGGGTTATACTCAGGTGGTGATACCCATTTTCCCCCTTGGGAGGCAATAGCAGTGTCCCCCATAGCTTCTTTCTCCTTTGGCTTACTTAATGAAGCCTTTGTATTTTTTTGTCATGTTTTAATGTAGTTGTGAACTACATTTTGTTTGGGACTGTGTTTCTTTATGAAAATGTTGTGTGTATGTTTTGTGGAAGCCTGTTGTTGCCATGAGTTGGATCACATATTTTATTGCTTTGTGGTTGGGGCTCGGGGGCCAATGAAGAAGGATGGCTTCTCCTCTTCATTGGATGTCTTGGTTGGGTGGAGAGCGTTTCCTTTCCCCTACTCCTATTGTGATCAAATTGGAAGAATGTGAAGAATGCATGTTGCTGTTCTAGAGCTGAGAAAAGACAATTTGACAGTCCCTTGTGAAATGAAATCTCATTGTAACCTTTCCCACTTGAAGTGGATGAACTTGTAAATGGTTGTAATGGAAAGATGTTGTACTATTTGTAAGTGGAAATTTGAAATGTAAAAGAGTTATACTCTTTATTCTATTTTGGAAAGAATGTGGAAGAATGATACATGGTTTTTTGTATGTTACATTTTGAAACCAAGGGGAAAGGAAGTTGTAAGAGTTCATTTAAATTAATGGAGGTGGTTTTTTCTTGTACATATGTTGCTTATTCCTTTGGAAAAATGTGTTTATCATACACTATGAAATCCCTATTTGAAAAGTGGTACAAAGAAAGCACATGAGAAGAAAATGTATTATTCTATTCTGTATATAATATATGTTTTGAAAGGAATAAAAGAAGAAAGGCTGTAATATTACATTTTGGAATCAATAAAGGATTGCAATACTTTTTTGAAATTGCATTGTTGTATTGAATATGATCATTTCAATGTATTGAAATCTTTGTTTGAAAGGAAGAAATGCGTGTGAGAAAAATACAGTATTTTGTCTTTTTGGAATGTGAAAAAAATGAAATCAGAATTGCATTTTGGTCTTGAATAGTTTGATTAAATCAACTAATATGTTAGATTGGAATTGGAATGTATTTTAATTAATTGGAAGAAGGAAGTGGCAATTAGACCCTTTTAAATTTGATCCCTATTTTTGTAATTTCAAACTGGTAATTATCAAAACAAAAAAAGCACAGTTAAAACCTGCAATAATAAAATAACAAATTAAATGAAGAAATTAAAGTAGTAGGCCCTAAATGAATTCAACTAGACAAAAACACTTAAATGAATATTTTAAAACTTGGCCAAATTGGGCTCAACTATTTTACTAATGCGTTTTGTTGTCAAAATGGTAAAATTTTGAATTGGAATTCAATCAAATAGATCTACCTCACAAACTTATCCTAAATCCATATAAGAACAATTCTCTATGTATATTTGACAGATACGAGAGGAAGAAGGTCAAATTGAATAAATATCACAAGTTAAAATTTACCAGCTGAGAAATCATGTGAAAGCCTACAGTTGTTTTCTTAAAATTAACCACTTAAACTTTATCAAAATAAAAAATTAATGATCTTTGTACAAAGAGGACATCGATATATTTCCGTAAAAGTACTTGTTTTCCCAAAAATAATATCTTTATCAAAAGTTATGGCCCTCTAAAATTTTTCCTTCACTTGGTATAAAAAAATTGGGAAAATTTTCCTTGGTGGGCCCGCGGGCCTAAATTTTTCCCTTATAGCTTAGGAAAAATTTTGGGAAAATTTTCCAAATTTTCCCCACTACTCTACCAGCCCATAGTCAATCAGATGCTACCACATGGCACCATGAGGTATCAGCGGTGGGACATATTTCCTTTTACTTAACGCTCTCGAAAACATTTGGGAAAAATTCTACAAATTTTCCCTGCACCAACATTAATCGTGATGCCACGTGGCATCATAAGGCATCGCGATGGAGCGAGTCCCTTTTTCCTTTTTTTTCTTCAAAAAATTTTCATAAAATTTTCCATGCTTTCCCCACTATCCCGCCGCCCGACCCTGCCAAAAAGCTGCCACATGGCATCGCGAGGTGTCAGCGGAGACACAGGTCCTTGTTATCCTCTTAGCCCTCCTGGGAATTAATCAAATTTTTTCCCCATTGCCTTGCTTTCCACGCATTAGCTTAGGTGATGCCATGTGTCCCTTACAACTTGTAGACTTAAGGGTGCCATGTTGGATTTTTTCCCTGCCCGAGAAATTTTTCCCAAACGTCTCCCACCGCCCCTCTCTTCCCGTGCTGGTTTGAGAAGCACCACATGTCCCTTGTGGACTTGCAGACCCTTGGGTGCAAATGTGTTCTTTTCCTCCTCATGGGAGATTTTCCAAAATTCTCCCTGCGGCCCGCTAACCCACCCTTTGGGAAAATTTTCACCCCGGGCTGCAGGCTGCTCTTGGGAAAATTTCCAAGCCCATAACTTGAGAAATATGAGGAGTTAGGAGGACTTATTTATATCAATGGAAAGGTTAGGAAATTTCATATCCCATGGGAATGATTTAGGAATTTTTAATGTGTTAAGTGTCATAAAAATCAAGTTGAAACTTTAATCTTGTTTGAGAGTGGGTATGGTGAAGATTTACCCTTTGAACCTAATTGAACCTTCTAACCCTAAATTTGGGACCTTATGACCTCTAATAATTGTTGATAAAAGAAAATTATTTTCTAAATGGATTAGAATTGTTCTATAGCTTGTTAGTGACAACTTTTGTCTTGTAACCCGGTTGTAGACTCTTTTAAACAAAAAAGAAAAATCCATAATTTTTCCTAACTAACCCTAGGTTATTTCTTGGGTCTCAAGTGGGTTGTTTTTAGCAAGAGTTAAAAATTCCATGGCCAAATCATTATTATCTCTATGATGTAAGAAACTTTCTGAAATAAACACTCATTACTAGAATGAATTGTTGTAAATAAACAAACATACAAGAATAAATATATTGTTGAAATAAATACACAATGCAAAAGTAAACACACTTTGCTTGGAAATAAACACACACGCTTTAAAAATTCCATGAAAATCTTGCAAGGAAATGGAAATCTAGTCTATAACACTGTAGGGACAAGTATAAAACAAATTTTAATTTAAAGAATCAAAGACATTTGAAATATTAAAAGATCTATACTATTTGCTTTAGAAATACAAATACCAATGAAATGAGAATCATCGTTCTTAGAGGAGGGGGCCTTTGCTTCACCTTGAATCAGGATTTGACAAAGTGATATTCTCTCAAAATGAAGTGGTGATTTTATTGCTGAAATATTCTATCTTACAAAAATGTACTAAATCTTTCTATATCTATATCTCTATGCATTTTGTATGTATATGTTATTTTTCTTAATATATCTACAGAGTCTTTGTATATGTATTTCTTTCAAAGATTCATTTAAAACCATAACTTTTCTACCAATTCAGATGGAACTAAATTATTCCCAAAATAGAAGTTGAATTTGGAACCTTGTTGGATGTATAGTTGTCTGATAAGTTATCCCTGGATCTTTGAGTATGAAGAATCAAAAATTTTCTGATCTCGCTTCTTAGATTGAATGGCTCATTGATATCTCTATCATTAGATGCCAACAAAATAATGTATTCCCATTGGTTTAGGAACTTTGGAGAAGTTCCAGAATTAAAGGGGACTGTTCTTTATCTAATCATGAAAGTTTCGGAGCTAAACCCAGGAGTTCCGGAACTAAGTGTTAGGGTTTCGTAACTAAGTCTGAAAGTTCCAGAACTAAGTGATAGAGCTCATAACTATGTGATAGAGTTCCATAACTAAGTTTTAAGTTCTAGAACTAATCAGTATTGAAACCAAGGCTCCCATAAACATGTTGATCACTTCATACTATGTTCTCGACTAATTATGATCTGTTTTATTACAAAAATAAATTTCCACACAATTTGTTAGGAATTACCACGTTTCTAAACTTTAGAACTAAATTCAAAAAAATATGGACAATTACATCCTAACTTACATTAAATAAAAAAAAGTCACAAAATGCAATCAAACATGATAAAAAGAAGAGCAAAATAAGATCATTAATTATGCATTAATAAGACATATTTTTGCCTTATCATCTCCCCTGTACTTACTTGTTTGTAAATCCCCTTACAAAATTTACTCTTCAAATCTTGTGTTGTGTATTCTGCATTCCAATTGACTGCTCAGGTCAAATGGTTGAAACTCAATATATCCCAATTTTTAGTTCGGTAGTACTATACCCAGATACGAGTTCTAATTTCCTCTTCCTCAAATTGAGTGGGATCTTGAGGATCTCTATTTTTCCATGGAGACATGGTAGTGAGAAGAAGGGGAGGCCTTGTTCTCATTCCCATCCATATGCCCCTACATTTTCATTGACTGAGGGATTAGTGTGCACAAGGCTTTAACTCTTTCAAAGATCCATATTAAGTTTGTGAGAGATATAAATTTTCTTATTCTCACTGCAATCGTGAGAAAATCCCATCTTTTCAAACATACATCATAAATATCTTCAAAGTACTCCTCCTCATAAGAGGTTAAGGAATTAATAGGTTTATGTAAATTGGCTAGATAGTGTGCCTTGAACCGACTATCAAAGGCATGGGATCTGAAATGTATAGCAAAGGTAGATGGTTTACCATAGTGATCCCTCATGTAGAGACCAGATGAATTGGCTTTTAATACATGCTTAGAATCTCTCTCTTTCCACGAAACTTGATTTTGAAGAATAGAAACAAATGAATTCAGCTGGCTTTCCCATACATACAAATTGATCATAAAGCCTATGTTCTTTTCGAACATAAGATTATAGAGATAGAATTCATAGAGAATATTTTTCTGCTCTACACTAGCTAAGGAATAGGTTGTCATGAACTTAGATTCATCTTTTATTTCATGTGGAAGGCCACATGCAATTCTTGATAGCTGCCAATGAATAAATTGTTCTTCTAAAAAGATATTGTATGCAGAGAAGGTCTCCTGCATGTAAGTAATTTTTCACTCATCATGTAAACCATTTTTATTTTTACAAGACATTTAAATTTGTCTTCTTCCTCTTTATAGAATTTTTCTTCCCATTTCTTTCTTGCTTTATTTTCTTCTTCCATCTTATTTCTTATGTCCTCATTTGATGTTTTGAATTCATTAAGTTCCATGCATGATGGTATCATACCCAAATTTTTTGAGTGGCGATAAGTCGAGTTCGA
This sequence comes from Taxus wallichiana var. yunnanensis, assembly GCA_018340775.1. Classification (NCBI taxonomy): domain Eukaryota; kingdom Viridiplantae; phylum Streptophyta; class Pinopsida; order Cupressales; family Taxaceae; genus Taxus; species Taxus wallichiana. Next base: position 461,016,391 of record CM031238.1, on the reverse strand, counting down.
GTCTATGTGAGATCTTTATTGACATAGACACTTGATCTTCGGAAAATTGACATTCTTCTTCTTTTTCCATCATCTATTTTTTGACCATTGTCAATCCTTTTGATCCTATTTGTGAGCTGATTTATTAGTTGCTCAATGAGCATTTCCCTTTGTTCTAACTTGAGTTTGAGGAAGTTTAATTCCTCATCCTTCTCTCTGATGATGAGTTCTTCTCTGGAAAAAAATAGATTCTATTTTAAATGTTGTTTTTCCTCCTTTTCTAAAAGTTCATTGGGAAATGAGAATTCCTCTTCTACCAAAGGGATTTCCCTTTCCGTTTCTAGGATGCAAATTCCTCTTCTTCATGTGACTATGTTGTTGGTTCACCAAACTCTTGAAAATCATGTTCTTCAAATATTTCATCTCCTTCTCCATCTTAGTTTGGCTTGGTCTAGGAGGATTCATGGCCATGCTACCCAAAATATCAACATCTTTTTCTAACCCATCATGTTCTTCCATCTCTTCTGGAATTTCTAGATCTCTTATGAACTCTTCTTCTTTGGGGAGCTTCAAAATTTCTAGAAATGGTTTCCTCCTAGAGCTTCTTATGAATTTTACTTCATGCTCTAGCTTAGGTGAACTATCACTGTTAGAGACAGATATTAGTTCTCTTGGTACTGTTGTAGAGGAAGGAGTTTCTTTGATAGGCATAGTAGATTTTGTAGCTTTAATCCTTCTTTCAGATCTCCTTATTTTTGGTACATTACCCCCACCTATTTATTTCTTTTCCTCTGTAGGGGCATCAATCTCCAAATTACTTGTAGGAGAAAAAGGGGTTGGTATTCCCCTCTTGATAATATCAGGGTTTTGCTTAAACTTGTTAAGAAACTTTTCCCATATTTCTTCTCCATTTTTCTTGAAAGAAAATGGTGTTGGCATACCAAATGGATTAACCCATGATGTCTGATTGTTCCAAATCCCTAGGAATACCTCTAAGCCATTGTCTAGATGGATTCAAAAAGGAATCTTGGAAGATTTACTATATATTCTGGTTTTGAATTCCCATACCTAAGATATATTAACATCTTAAGGACTTCTCTTCCCACAGTCCCAAATTGACATCGATAGTTAAATACTTAACTATCCCAAAATGCTACCTGTCAAAGGGTTTGGGAAAATTTGTCCTTTTGACCCCCTTTATGATTTTCTTGGTGTTATAGATATATTGGGGCTCATATTCCCCCTCTTGTATCAAGGTTTCCACCAGATCTTTAAGGGTTCCCTTGATAGGATTTGGGACTTGCACAATTGGTATTCCAGACACATTACTCATTGTATTGACAGTAAAAGGAATTATAATGCTTCTAACTTTAGTTTTGGATTCTTCTAAATTTACAATAAATTCCCTTACCAATTTTTCATTATACCTTGAGAACTTTTTTAGGAACTCCAGCCACCCTGCTCATCCAAAAATGGCCTCCACTTCTTCATCTGCAAGAATTTGGGTATCATCCTCTAGCTCTGACTTATTTTTAATCCCCATAGAAAAGAGGACGATTCAAATTCTTCTTTCTTCAAATTCAGAATTAGTTGTAGAACTACTAGATTTAGCTTGTGGAACTATTATATTTAGCTACAAAATTGTTGTGTTTATCTATGGAATTGATGGGTTTAGCTGTGGAATTCAAATACAATTCTTTTGCTTCCTCTTCGAAATTCTTTTGCAACTACTTCTCAACTTCGTTTATTCTACCCAAATGATAGGTAATTATAAATGCACCACCACTTTCTTATTCTATCAACATCAACCTCATGATTACTTACTTTTAATCATAATGCACAATAAATGACTCATCATACCGACTTTTAAATCAAGTCTAATCACACATGCAAACTTTTAATTTAACCTTTAATAAGTTTCAAGACATAATTATTATCCTTTGCTGATGTAATCCCTCCATCTTGATGACTCATCATTCCTAAAAGTGAAAAAGGAAAAAGGTTAGAAAAGATAGCTAGAATTCAAACAAATTCTTTTTATTTTGCATTAGCCATTTATTGAGGAGACCAATCACCATTGTTGGTTTTCAATTGATCTTTGAGATTTTTTTTTTTGGGAAAGAGAATTCCATTTATTGGTTTTCATTCTTTCCCTTTATATTATTATTATTATTTTTTTATTTTTGGGGAAGAGAACACCATTTGTTGTTTTCATTCTCTTCCCTTTATTTTGGATCCATGCATCTAATTATTTGATCATTTTGGAAGAATTGGGTTCTTCCATATGATCAAATTCTTTATCTTCTTCAATCTACTTCAAGAATTCATCCCTAGTAGGAGGCTTCCTATAAAGTTTTAGCCTATGTCCATTGACCAAAAGTGTCCTTCTACTATCATCAATGGGAAGTAGCTTAATAGAGCCATTTTCAAATATCTACTCAATCTGATAGGGTCCTAACCATTTGGTTCTCAACTTTCCTTGAATTGCTGGTACTTGGAATCAAACAAGTAATTCCCAATCTCCTACCTTGAATTTCTTTTCTTGATATGTGTGTCATGCCATTGCTTCCTTTGATCTTGGATTATCTCTATCTATTGAAGTGCTTCCATTCTCAACTCATCCAATTCATTGAGTTGAAGAATTATTTCCTTTTGTGTTGCATCCAACTCAATACCCACTTTAGTTGTTGTCCTCAATGTTTGTAGTTCAAATTCAATAGGTAACAAGGATTTTTCCATAGACTAACTCATATGGTGAAAACCTATTGTAGTCTTCCAAGTTGTATTATATGCCCAAACAACCTCAAGTAGTCTCTTTACCCAATCTCTTCTACCTGATTCAACTGTTTTGGTAAGGATGTTTTCCAATTCTCTGTTTGTTACTTTTGCTTGTCCATTTGATTATGGGTGATAGGGAGATGACTTCCTATGATTGATCTAATAGTACATTGTGAAGGCTTGGATCATATTAGACATGAACTATGGCCCCTAATATGAAACTATACTCCTTGGTGCACCAAACTTCATCATAATTTTGTGCCAAAGGAAATCAACAATTGCTTCTTCAGTGGCATTTGTTAAAGCCTACACCTCTACCCACTTTGTCACATAATTAGTACACACAAGAATGTGCTCCTTTCCTTGTGAAGGAGGACTAAAGGGACCAACAAAATCCATCCCCACCTTTCAAATGGTTCAATCACTACTTGAGGTTGCAGAGGCATTTCACTGGTAAAGGTTGGTTGTCCCATCCTTTGACAGGGATCACACCACTTGATATATCTCTTCACATCTTTATACAGATGGCCAATAATAGCTAGTGCCAAGTATCTTGTGAGATGTTCTTTTTACTAAAAGTTTCCTCCACTTGGTTCATCATGACATGCCCTGAGTATGTCAAAGATTTCATCTTCTCTCACACACCTGCATAAAACCAAATCAGGACCACATTTAAACAACATTCCATTTAACCATTTAAATTGTGCACTAGTTTTGATCAACTTCTTCATTTGTTTCTTAGTGAAAGAAGGGAAAATTCCTATTGCAAGATAATTTTCCATATCAGTAAACCATGGTGTATTAGCTGAAATAGAAAACAATTGTTCATTTGAAAATTTTCCTTAATTGGATCTTTCTCCCCTGTAGTGGTTAGTCTTGACAAGAAATCAACTACCACATTAGATTTTCCTAGATTATCTACTATGGTAATATCAAATTCTTGTAAAAGTAATAACCATCTAATTATCCTACCTCCAACCACTAGTTTGTTCATTAAGTATCTAATTGTTGAGTGATCTGTATGTACAAATATTTTGTACCCTATGATATAATGTCTAAATTTATTAATTGCATAGATCACAACAAGAAATTATTTTTCAGTGGTAGTGTAATTTCTCTCAGTGGGAGTAAGATTTTTACTAAGGTAATAAATAGCATACATTTTCCCTTCTTCATCTTTCTATCCCAAAACTGCACCTATTGAGTTATTTGAGGCATTTGTTTGGATGTGAAAATGTTTCTCCCAATTAGGTCCTCTCAATATTGGGGTAGTGATTAATTTTCTTTAATTTCCTCAAAAGCATGTTGACACTTTTCATCCCAACATAATTCACAATCCTTGGTAAGTAAACTAAACATGGGGGCAAAATTTTTACTAAAATCCTTAATAAAATGCCTATAGTATCCAACATGCCCTAAAAATGACTTGATATCTTTTGGGGTTTGGGAAGAAGAAGTCTAAAATAATCCTATTTTTTCTTGGTCAACTTGAATTCCTCTTTTTGAAATGTGGTGTCCTAATACAATCCCCTCATCAACCATCATTAAACATTTCTCATGACTAAGAGACAAATGGTGTTCCTCACATCTTGTTAGTACTCTATCCAAATTCTTCAAAGCATCATCAAATGTGTTTCCATGTATAGTAAATTCATCCATGTATACCTCTACACAATCATTTGTTAGGTCTTGTAAAAATTGCTAATACAACTCTTTGGAAGGTTGTTGGAGCATTACATAGTCCAAATGGCAATACCCTATAGGAAAAGGTACCCCATGGACAAGTAAAGGTAGTTTTATCTTGATCCTCAACAACAACTCTGATTTGATTATATCCACTAAAGCCATCTAGGAAGGAAAAATATTGTTTACCTGCAAGGTTGTCCAAAACTTGATCTATGAATGGTAAGGGAAAATAATCTCTCAGTGTGGCTTTGTTCATCTCCCTATAATCAACAAAAATTCTCCATTTTCCTTTTTAGGCACAATTACAAGAGGATACACCCAATGACTATATGAGATAGGGTAGATAAAACCTACTTGTAATAGTTTTTCAATTTCTTGCTTGACTATGTCCCTTAAGGCTTGGATTAATCCTCCTCTAAGGTTGCCTAACTAGTTTAATGTTTTCAGTATAGATGTGATGGGTGAAAATACTTGGATGGATTCCTTTCATGTCTTTATAGTCCCAAGAAAAATATCTAGTATGATCCTTCAAAACATCAAACAATTTAGCTTCTTCATCATTCTTCAGCCAGCTATTAATGTTCAAAATTTTACCTGGTTGAATCTCAACATGTTTGGTTCCAATGTGTGATGAATTGATTTGTTAAAAGGTTTCCATTAAGGTGTTTAGTGGACATGGATGTGGTAATAACATATGATATGTAGAAATATCTCAAAATTCCCTTGAGAAAGAATATTGGACAAAGGACAATAGGAAGAGTTATGATACTTATCTTGTTTTGGTCAAACTCCTCATCATCTGTTGTTGTTTTCAAAACTCCCACCATTTATTGATATCTTTGAAACTGAAACTACTAATTTTGTGGCTATTTTTGCTCCTCCCCAAGAAAAATCTCATTCCTCTAGAGTGAAATTATTTGCATTTGCATGGGATCATTGTTGTTGTGGTTCCAGAGATAAGTCCGAATGTTTCAGAACTAAATGTGATGGTTCTGGAACTAAATCCATAGGTTCGAACTAAGTCCGTAGGTTCCAAAACTAAGCCAGATTGTTCCAAGGATAGTTAGTGTTCATTCAATGGTTGATTAATCATATCTTCCATCTCACGTATATGATCCTGCAACATTATCATAGCCAAAGAAGATAGATTTTTTTTATTAGTGTCAGGATCATCAACCCACAATTGCTCTTGATTATCAATAAAAGGTCATGTAGAGGGGTATAAAGAATTTTTCTTATAACTCTTACCATTTGAGATAGTCATATCACTGTGATCTGCATCATTAACTTTCCCCGAGGTGTGGCTAACCATGGTCTCTCCCAAAATAATGGGATAACCAAGTGTTTATTCCTTTGGCTAGGTAATATATGGAAGTCCACTTGGATATCCCATGACTCCACCATAACTACCTACATCTTCAATAACTCCTTCTAGTTTTGCATGGATAAAAACGGATATAAGAAATATGGTGTTATAGGTTGATACTATTAATGGTAATGTTTTCAAATTTCCATTTCATCACATTTATAGATTGCTCCCAAATCAACAAAAACATTATGTATATATTTATTCCCTATAGAGACAAAAATAACATGAAAGACCAAGATCTCCATTTTTGGGAAGTAAGAGTTTTCCTACTAATAAATCACAAATGTTTCCCATCTACTTTAATAGTCTTGATATTGCTTCTTCCTTAATAGGTCTTTTAAACATAGCATCTTGATTAACTTGTTCAACTCCAAAATGTCCTTGATTACTTATAAGGAATGGTATTTCAAATTTAAATTCCTCAAATCCTACACCAACGAGTCTCGATTCATGTATCCTATAATTCTTGAAATCTCTCTGGGAAAAAGGAAGTTTCAAGAGTTAACTACTCTCACTCCATCTTTTTTTTTCATATTTCTCAACCACACTAGGGGTCTATTCCAAATCTCTTTATCATTTCAATATTATAATAGGTTTACTACTAATTAAGCTTTCCAGATCTAGTCTAAATATCTTTGATCCATGATCGTTTAGATTGACTAGTTTTTCTTGTTCACCTATCATAGAGAATTTATTTGTTTGTTTATAGGATAATAACTTATTGTGTTGGCATTTGTGTTTGAAACACATTTTTGTTTTTGAATTTTGTGTCAAAAGAACCCATTATGGATTTGTATTTATTATACATTAGGATATGTCCTCCCTTGAGCATAATTATTAGGGCTCCACCTTTTGTGACCAAGCCATTGGTTATATTAGGGAAAACCATGGTTGTTGGTGTCCTTTTCATACCAAAATTGTCAACCAATTTTGAAATTCCATGTTGGTTGAGGCTCCGACCCAAGGTGGTTGTCCCAAAATTTTGGTACATGTGCTTCAAGTTTCCCATGGCATCATCCAAGGGTTAAAGGAAAATTTTCATGAATTGCCCTTGACTACGGTTATCTCTACTCGAAAAAAATTACTTCTTCTAATGTGGATGGAGTGCTAGTTTTTTAAAGATGACTTTTAATAAATGGAAGAAGAGAACAAGCATTACTCTCATAGTCCCTAGATTCACAGATAAGACACATTTATGTTTTATGTAGGGGACAATCTCTTATTGCATGCTTCTTCCTGCATCTAGGACAATACATAGATAATGGTTCATTTTTAGCATTTTCTTTAGCTTGTAATCCTTCCATGGTGGAGGTTATTTGAACTAAAATGTCTATTTTAAAGTTTTTAGTTCATCCATTAGTTTTTCATATCTAGATTCATAATTTTAACTATTTTTTCCTTTTCTTTTTTGAGGTCCACCCCTTGTTCTAAATAAGCTTCTACAAATGTCTTTAATATCATTCATTCTTAATTGATCGTCATGATTCCACCTCCCATCAAATCTAAGGGCCTCCCTAGATTCATCATCCATAACTTTAATAAAAATGGTTTTCTTAACTCTCTTGTAGTACAAATCCACATCTTTTACTCACTCTTGGAATACGCTCATAAATAATCTTCCATATTCTAATTCTCCTTGATTTTGCTTTCCTTCCTATTCCTCCCTCTATTGCTAGTCTTGATACTTGTCTAGAAGGAAACTTCCATTTTCCCAAGTGGTAATAGAATTAGATGTTAATCATAAACCACCTCATTGTTGCATCCTTCGGGGTAGATGGAAACAACTTGAGCTTCTTTATTTTCTTGTAATAATAAGTTTGATTCCATTGTTGAAATTCAAATAGAGAATTGGTCAAGATCTTGAGATGACATTCCTCTAAATGTAGGGGTAAATGTGTAGGTGAAATATTCTTCATGGGTGTATCATCATCATCCAAGGAATTGGATAAGTAAATTTGTCTATCAGTTCTCTTTCATCTTCTGTGCCATTTCATATTACCTTCTAGATTTTCTCCCAATCGATATGGTATGTGATCTATTTTGGGGAAGGTGAAAAGTCGGGATATGAGGTTGACCTTTTAATTTTGAATCAAAAATTTCTCTAAATGGGTCTTGGGATATAATCCTCTTTCTAAAGGTTTCACTTCCTTACGGATGATTGATCCAAGAATTCCAAAGGTGGCAATTTGAAACTTACTCCACCACCATAACATCACATCTTCAATAACTCCCGTAATCTAATAGGGGATAGAATGGTACATGTTTTAGCCTACATTTATAATTGCTCCCAAATCACCAAAACATTATGTATATCTTTATTTCATTAGAGACAAAATATAGGAGATGTATAATCCATATTTGGTAAGTAAGAGTTTTCTACATAATAAATACAACCAATTTTCCCACCTATCACTTATAATAATAAAACAACACTATTATTTCTTTATTCCAACTTTTTAACATAGCATCATGATTAACTTATTCAACATTTACTATGTCCTATGATTTACATAAACCAAATTTATTTCAATATTTAATTTCCATCATAATAATTACACATGTAATTAGTATTCCTTACAAATGGTCCCTATAACTTCTTGAAATCCCCCTTGGGAATGGAGTTTTAAAGACTTGTCTTTGTACTTGCACTTTTCTTTTGATCTTGATTTTACAGGATGATCATAAACCTAATAGATGGTTTTTCTAGGGTAGACCATAAACTAAATGAACACACGTTAGATTTCTTATGTTTTCAAATAGAATTTACCACTATATTTGGTTTTTCATATCTTTAAAATCCATGGCATTTATATCCACCGGTTTTTCTTGTTCTGACCACATCATGATATTCAAGTACTTTCTTGTTTGTTTTTGGGATTAGCATAACATAGGAAATTTTGCTGAAATTTGTGCTTACATACCACATTTTCTTTTGTGAATTTTGTGAAATGGAACCCATTATGGATCATTGTTGATTCAAAGGGATATTTCATCCCTTGAAAACATAATTATTAGGGCTCCCACAAACAAGCATTCAAGTACCTTGAAAAAACCATGGTTGTTGGTCATCCTTGAGCATACTAGTTGTCTGACCAATCTTGAGGATTCCATGTTGGTTAACCTCAAGGTGGTTGTCCCCATCCTCCAGGGTCTATCTAGCTAGGTTAACTGGCATTTTATCCAGAGTTTAAGAAGAACCCCCACAAATTAGATGTCGCATTCTAAATAAATTTTTCTCTTTAGGCAAAATTTTTTCTTTTGATGTGGATGGACTTCTTCATTTATTTAATTTGAATAATTTAATAAATGGAAGAAGAGAATGAGCATTATTCACTCCCTTAGATTTTTTGTTAAGACACATTTCATATTTATCTAGGGACAATATTTTTATCTACATGCTTCTTTATAATCTGAAAGATACATTAATGGTTCGCTTTTTAGCATTTTCTCTCTAGAAATTCATCCATGGTGGAGGTTTGCTTGAACTAAAATGTGCTTTTTAAAGTTTTCCATCTACTATCCATTAAGTTTGTTCATATCATTTCAAACTTTTAGCTATTTTTCCTTTTTTAGGTCCACCCTTGTATGGAATAACTTTAATGTCTTTAATTTAATTCATTCTTAATGGTGATCATGTTTCCAAATCTCCCATCAAAAAAAGGGTAGATTTGAATTACCTAGATTCTTTGATTTCTTTAAGAAAAATGGTTTTTCTTAACTCCTCTGTTGTATAGTAAATTGCATCTTTCTCCTCATAATGACAAATCTAAGTCTAAATAATCTTCCATATTCTCATCCTCCTCTATAGTTTGATTTTGAAAAATTCTTCCTTCCTATTCCTCCCTCTACATTAATCTTGATATCTTGTCTGAGACAATTTAACAACTTCCATTTGTACCAAATGGTAATATAATTAGATGTTAATACCATAAACCTACATTGTTAGCATACTTGGGGTAGATGGAAATCAACTTGAGTTTCTAATTATTTATTTTGAATCATAAGTTTCATTACACTTTAAATTCAAATAGGAGATGTATCTTAAGATGATATTCCTCTAAATGCGGGTAAATATGCGGTAAATATTCTTCATGGGTGTATCATCATTATCAACCAATTGGATAAGTAAAGGTCCTATCGAGTTTTCTTTTCATTCTCTTGCTAACTTACCACATACCTAACTAGACTTTTCTCCCACATTTATATTTACATCTTTTTAGGGAAGGTGAAAAGTCGGGGTAGGAGGTTAATAATCAATTGTGAATTAAAATTGCTTTAAATGGGTCTTGGGATATAATCTTCTTTCTAAAGGTTCCACCTTCTGATATGATCCAAGAATTCCAAAGGTGGCATTTTTGCTTCTTCTTTCTAACAGGGGACAATGGTGCTTCAAATTCTTGGTCAACTTCCTTATTTGATGAAGAAGATGTTGATGATTCTTGTTCATATATTTTTGGGAGGAATCAACCCTTGGAGTCTCTTGGTCTACTCATAAATTTTATGATGACGTAGGGAAGATTCTTTAATTACTAGATATATGATTGTTGCTCTTGTTGACACCTAATTAGACAATTATAACTATTGGGTCCCTAGAAATGGAGCCAAAAATGATGGGTGTTGTTATTCTCTTCATTTAATCAACTCTTTGTTGATGTCATATTCAAACCAGGGGTGTCCAAAGCTATATGCAAAAAGAAAATCTTAGTGATCTAGTAATTGACTGTAGGTATTTGTTATTTTATTTTTTGGGGGTTTTGAAGTGTCTTTAGGATTCCATGGCCAAAGCCTTATTATCTCTATGATGTAAGAAACTTGCTAAAATAAACACTCATTGCTGAAATAAACACACATACATGAATAAATAGATTGCTGGAAATAAACACACAATGTAGAAGTAAACACACTTTGCTTGGAAATAAACACACGGTTAAAAATGTTATGAAAATTGCAAGGAAATGAAAATCTAGTCTATAACACCTGCAGGGACAAGTATAAAATAGAGTTTAATTTAAAGAATCAAAGACATTTACAAAATTAATAGATCTACACTATTTGCTTTAGAAATATAAATACCAATGAAATGAGAATCTTGGTTCTTGGAGGAGTGGGCCCTTGCTCCACCTTGAATCAAGATTTGAAAAGGTAATATTCTCTCAAAATGAAATGGCTATTTTATTGCTGAAATATTTGTCTTACAAAAAATGTACTGAATCTTTCTATATCTCTATCTCTATGTATGTTCTATATTTTTAATCTATTACATATATATATATATATATATATATATATATTTATATATATATATGTATTTCTTTCAAAGATGTATTCTACAACCATAGTTGTTATACCGATTCATATGGAACTAGATTATGCCCAAAATAGATGTTGAATTTGGAACCTTGTTAGACATATAGTTGTCTGATAAGTTATCCCTAGATCTTCGAGTATGAAGAATTGGAAATATTTTGATCTGCTCCTGATTGAAAGGCTTTATTGATTTCTCTATCATTGGATGTTGCCATCAAAATTATAGATTCCCATTGGTTCGGAACTTTGGAGAAGTTCAAGAACTAAAGAGGATTGTTCTTGATCTAAACGTAAGAGTTTCGGAGCTAAATGCTAGGAGTTCCAGAACTAATTCTAAAAGTTCCAACTAAGCGATAGAGCTCATAAAATGTGATAGAGTTCTAGAACTAAGTTTGAAAGTTCTAGGAATTAAGCCATATTGAAGCCAAGGCTCCCAAAAACATGTTGATCACTTCATACTCCATTCTCTGACTGATTATGACCTATTTTATTACAAAAACTAAATTTCCACACACTTTGTTAGGAATTACAAAGCTTTTAAACTTTAGAACTAAATTCAACAAAAAAGATGGACAATTACATCCTAACTTACATTAGATCAAACAAAAGTCACAAAATGTAGTCAAACTTGATAAAAATGAGAGTAAAATAAGATCATTAATTATGCATTAATGAGACATAAGATGGGAATGTCTTTACAATTTATAGAATAGACTCGACTCTTCATCTTCTTCATGACCCTCCATATGTCTTATTTCTAACTTTATCCTATTCATATTCCTACAAAATATTTAAGTCCCTTTTATATAATCAAGGTGACTTAATTAACATTATGTTTCTAAAGTCACTTTTAAGTGAGTTAAAGGCATATTAAAAAAGTTCAAACCCCAATAAAGAATTAGAAAATTTGAAGGAAGAGAAATTTGGGGGAGAGGGAAGAGAGAGAAGAGGAGAATGTGTTTCCTGATGAAGTTTGTTGATCCTTGTTGATCGAAAACTCTAAATGCGGTGAAACTCTTGAATCTTCAAACTCCTTACACACTATGAAAATCCTTCAAATCGGATCATGAATTCTTGCCAAGTTGGGTGAATTGTTCCATTGATGACTATGCAACTCCCACCTTGCATATGATATAATATTTTTAGTGAGAGGTTATTTTTGCCTCTTCTCGACCATCTTGATGTGATGAACTCCCTCATTTGATCCTTTGAACACTACCCTTGCCTCAGCTGATTCTTTGGGGTGGCTTACTATTTTTAGTAAGAACCCATATAAGGGACTTACTATTTTTAGTAAGTGGTAATTTTCACTATTTTCTACTCGAACCCTTATCCTGGATTCCTCATGTTCTTGAATACTGCTGCCTTAGTCTAAGCTGATTTTTATGATGACTTTCTAAGCATAACAAGTCTATATAGGAAAACTTACTATTTTTAGAAAGTGTGTTTCCAATGCTTGATTTGCAATGAAACATAATTTTGTGTACTCATCTTGTTGTTATGATTACACCCTCCAAATTTCACATAGTATTTCCCACTAGAATGATTGTAAATATTTTTGAAATTTTGACTAAGTAGTGTCTTCGAGAATGGAGTTACCATGGCGGCCATTAATGAAGCCCTCAGAAATTTACTGAGGTTTGGTTTTTGTCTCCATTTATAATGAAATATACTCCATTGTGATATGTTTTTTATATGGATCCCATGTGCAAGTTTTTAGTTTGTTTCCATTGTCGAGTGATGGAAAATCGCGAATGTGAACTGGTGCACAAAGTGAGGATTTTGTTAAATAAAATCATTCTGGGCACCATTTGACCTCTTGTTTGTTGCATCTTGATTTTATTGCAAAATGTGAAAGTATACAAAAGACAAAATATCAATATAACTTGTACTTTGCAAGATATGAGGATTTTTTGATCGGGTGGCTTCGTAGTTATCTGGGGAAAAATCTCCATTTTCTCTTTGTTCTTCGTCACTTCACTCAATTTTTTTCTGAGGCCTACATATTATTGTGAATTCATCATGTGGAGATTTTGGTGATCATGATGGAACTAGTTTGGATTAATAATGGCGGAATGGGTGTTTGAATAAGCTTGAGAAAAGCCATGTCATGGTGAGGAGATGTGGATGAGAAATGAGAGGAAGAAAATGACTAACTTCCATATTTAAATTTTTGAAAAATGCACATGTAGGGGCTAGGATCATTTTTGTGTCCCTAACATCCCTCACCTTAGGGACTTGAGGGACATCAATTTCCATAGTGGTCAAGAGGATGACACGTGTCCTTGATCGCGGTGAGGGGATTTTCTTAAAAATACACTTGCAGGGGCTAAAAATTGGTCACATAGGTGACCAAAGACTCCCCCATAGGGTTTAAGAACATTTTTGCATGTTTTGTGTCCCTCATCTCAAAGGTACTTAAGGGACATTAAATTCCCACGATTGTCTTGGAGCTAACACATGTCCTCGATCGTGACGACGAGGAGTTTGAGCTCAAAAACTACACTTGGGAGTGAAAGTCGAGTCACACGGGTGACCAAAGACTCCGCATAGGGGTTGGATGTATTTTTCCATGTTTATTGTGACTCACCTCAAAGTTATTTGAGGGACATAAAATTTCATGATGGTCTTGGAGATGACACATGTCCTCGATCCGACAACGGGGAGTTTGAGCTCCAAATATGCACTTTGGGGCTAAAATTGGGTCACGTGGGTGACGAAAAGACTCCCCATAAGGGTTGGGTGAATTTTTCAAGGGATGATGTACCTTACCTTAGGGATGTCAAAGACATAAAATCCTGCTAGGATCCTGGTGCAGACACGTGTCCTCTCTCGAAAATTGACTAAATCGTGAACTTCCTTTGAGAGGGTAACTTGGAATTATGATAACTTGAGCTCCTGGTGGAATTTATTCGTGAAATTTTATATGTTCCTGATTGTAGATGGAATTTTTAATCCAATGGTTTGGGTATCATGTATTTAGTCAACTATCTCGATCCCTAAAAAAGAGGACTTGTGATTTGAGACTCCACTTGTGCCTAATAAACACTGCCTACAGATCCTATATGCCAGGTGTTGTGAAAATATAATTCAACCATCATGTATTAATTGGAATCCTATTTCTAGAAATGTTTTTTTACTTCTAACTCCATCCAAAGCTCCCGAATCACCTTTGAAGCTCAACAACTATTTTAGGCATGTGCTTGCGCGAAGGCTTGTGAACCACGTTTTCACTTCGACTACTCAAGTCTTTCATAAATTCCCCAAACCTTCCAAAAACATTTCCATGATGTCCTAAGGTATTCATTTCAAATCTATGTTGAATTAGGCCCTTCCGTTCCACTCGAAGAGGATTGATGCAATCCTGGGAAGGAAAATGATAACCCTTCCCAATCTTTGCTAGAAGGTAGCATCTTTTGATGGACTCCTAAAATAACCTAGGGGGTTGATTTGAATTTCCTAAATCACCTAAGGGAATGAATTAAAACCAATCAGAAGGTTATTAGACTGGCTGGACAGACTTGGGGTGCTTGGGAATGATAAGACATGAAAATTTTGGCACAAAGGTATAGTTTTTGTGCTTAGAAATTGTCAATTTCCTTGTCACACATTTGCACAACAACAGGACACAGACCAGAATACTTTCCAGTTTCCAGGTGTCAGATGTGAGTGGACTATCACCCTTAAGGATGTCTACCACATTCTTTAGCTCTCGATACTTAGGAGGAGACTGAATCTTGAGATAATAGGATCTATGGCTGAGATGACTGAGTGGGCCAACTATATGGGAGACGTTGGTATTTCATTTGATTCGAAGAAGGGAATCAGGGTCTAGTCCATTGCCACTTATCCTATCCCTATAATCCTAAGATCCATCATGGGCATATTCTCCTTACGATTGATTGAGGACAAGGGAGGTGACACCCTACTCTACTATTGGGCTCCCATTATTACTTAGATTAAGGCACATGGCCATACATTTGTTCACGAGAGAAGACATATTGGGAGGCTACTTATCACAATTTGTATAGGGTAGTCAATTATAGGACAATCACTAAGCCACCCCACTCTTGTGATGAGTTGGGTCTATGAGCACATAACCCCCTATGGAAGGGGAGTGTGGTATTCAATCCATGGGCTGTCTAGGTAATGAGGTGGAAAAATATGTCGATTCTTAGGATGCCACATCAGCCAATTGCCTCTTTGACCATGGAAGACATGATTTCCACATCCTGAGGATATGTAAAGGTAATTGGGATAAGAGGTGACCATGGTGGTAGTTTTCTCTACCACGAGGCTGAGTGAGTTGACACCAGGAGAGTCAAGAATCATCCATTTGATCGGGTTACGTAGTAGTTTGGCCTCTCGTATGTCGACATACTTCCCCAGTGGTACCCTTATGGAGGACCATTTAGGAGGTCCAAAAGGGCCCTAGAGGAGATCCCAATTAGATAGTGGTTACCCAGGTTTTCCTATTATGCAGTTAGGCATGTGGTGTCGTGCTCGATGGGTAGCTCGTGCCCCTCGAGTGCCTTTTCTTCATATTGCAGTTGCTTATGCTCATAGTGGAGAGCATGATGAGCCCATTGACATAGAATTCGACTCGAGGAGCACACATGAGACTAGACTAAGGAAGATTCGGTTGGAAAGGAGACGAAGGATGAGGGGTTGGTCTTGAGGTGGTGAGATAGCCCATATGGAGGAGAAGGAGGAGAGTGACCACTGAGTGGTAGGATACTCAGGATATGCTAAGAGCGGCGCATGAAGAGGCAAGTGTGGAGAGATAGACAATCATGTTAGAGGAGACAATTCCTTGAGGAGGGGAAGGGGTTGATGAGTCTGTGATGGGAAAACATTTGGCCTCTAGATTTGGGAAGGCTCCATAGCCACTAGCACCATCATTGACAACAACCATTGACCCTACCTAGATGCTCGGAGATCTGAGTATGTTTAATACTCTTCTCTTAACTTTGTTTGTTTGAAGCGTTAGTTTGGTACTTTAATTTTGTTTACATTTTGTTGTTTTCTAACTCATCATTTATTCTTCTCTTATTTCTTACAGCAACTACATAGGAGTTGCAAGAGCTTATTCGATGGGTATGCATGGACACCTTGCTGATCCCCTCGGTGAATACAGAGCCAAGTTAACCTGAGGATTTAGGTCAAATGTTATCAGCTAATAGACACACTAACGTGTTTTCTCTTGTTTGGATGATAACAAAGGTGGTGACCTCCGTTTGTACCTAGGCAGCCATATATGAGACTAGTGAGCATTTGATGAGGTAGAGAAATTCCCGTAGTGAGACCACAACCAATGTGCTTCCACCACAAACATTCATACCATTCAATTCATTTCTAGTGTCATCACATGACGGTAGGGATCCTGGACATGGCCATGCACCATCCGAGGGATCCCACAGGGACTGACATTCCATTGGGTCATTTATTGCTTTGTTTCCATTTTTTTGGGCACTATATATATTTTTTGTATATCTTAGGATCATTGCAAACGTTTTGACCATGCCTTAGTGCATGATGGCATTATATACAAAACTTGACTTGCCATGATATATCTGAGACTTTTATTTTTGGTTTGGTAATCCATTATATCCCAGAGTTGAATTTTTTTGGATTATTTCTCATATGTAATCTAGAAAATTAGAATTTATATTTTTCTATGCTTTTAGGAATGCATGTATTGGTGTAAAATGATGACAAAATGATTTCTTTTTTTTGTATTTTATAATGCTAATATGTGATAATGTGAACACAATGTGATGTTAAAATTTATTTTCTTTAAGTAATATATGATATTTCATGTTGTCTTGGAAAAACTTCATGATGCAATGATATGATAAGTAAATACACTTGCCCCACTCCTAACTCCACAAAACTAGTATGATGTGAGGGATGAACACCAAGAGCCAGAAAGGTCACAAGTTATGATTTTTTTTGAATGGTAATGATGAGGAAAGACAATGGTTTGGTCCATAAAAAATAGACACTACTGACCTCACCCTACTCAATTTACTTCATATTTTAGAATGTGACTTCCTTTCTAGTTTATCTAGACTTAGATCGGTAGATGGCCACTTGGTTGAAAAATCTCGTTTTGGGGTTTTAAACTCATGTTGGAATTTATGACATCTAACTCACTTTGTTTTTACTTATGATTTCACAATATTTGAATAGATTTTTTAACTTTCAAGTTTATC